>JARQZK010001447.1:0-452500 GCA_030704885.1 Cynegetis impunctata | reverse complement strand
CGAACTAGGTGGTGTGAATAACAGTAACGCTTTCGAAGGTTTAAGATCTTTGACAGCGATAAATTTGGAAAGAAACCTCATTCAACACATGGGTGAAAACTCCTTCAACGGCGTGAGAAAAACATTGAGTTCCTTGAGTTTATTGAACAATCTTCTTCCTGATTTTCCTAAAGCAGCTTTGAGCGCCCTAAATGAGCTGAGGGTATTAGATATTGGTTTCAATCTTTTAACAGAACTGCCAAGTGACGCTTTCAGTGGAAATCCATCGATAACATTGCTAGCACTTGACGGAAACCCTCTCGTGACAGTACCTTACGAAGCTTTAGTTCATTTGAATAAAACACTCCGAGGTTTGAGTTTAGGAGGGAGGTTTTTACATTGCGACTGCAAATTGGCATGGGTAATCAAATGGATACGTAACGGAGATCTTCAAGTCACTAGTCGAGAACGAAATCCTCAGTTTTGTGGAAGTCCGCCAAAGTTTAGAGACAGAGGCTTCTATAGTATACAACCTGAAGAACTTTGTACAAGCGCAGAAATGAAAAACGAAAACTTGGGAGTTGCGACAGTTGTCAGTGCTGAATTAGATGACGTTTCTTTATCAGAACCTGCGCCAAATCAAAAGGTGGCAATTAAAAAACCTGAGCCAAAAGTAAGCACTTCAACAACAGTGACTACCACCACGCAAACCACGTCTAGAACAAGTACCACAAGTGCAACGTCTGGTACGACCTCGAAAATTACAACTTCGAAACTGACCACTCAAAAAGCCAAAGTGAAGAGCACATCATCTGGTTCTCGTCCACACAGGCCGTCCTTGATGATGAACTATGCACAGAGGAATAAAGCTGACGAATCAAGAGAAGTTCTTGTGAAGAGTGCTTTCAGGCAGGATAATTCTGTAATAATTCAGTGGGATTCAGATACGGCGAACATTTTAGGATTTCGGGTAGTATACAGATTGTTTGCCGATAAGAGTTTCAAGCAAGGACCGCCTCTAGAAGCGAGCGAGAGGGAATTCAAGATAAAAAATGTGCCTTCTCAGGTGAGTTTGTATGATTATACTACCTGCGGTCTGAAAAAGCTAAACCGAGAATATAACACTTTTTCTTTGGCGATTTCAACAAAAGAGCTTAAAATTACAAATATTCGTTGAAGTTCAAAAACTCCCATTACCGTCTTAATTGGAACTTTTCCAAATCAATTAAATCTAACGCAGGAATACACAGGGTTGGGATAAAGTATGGAACCAAGTAAATATCTTTCGAACGAAAAGGACAATATTTATGAAATTTTGCAGGTAAGTGCAATGGCGTAAAATGCATCTGATGTACAATTTTTAGTTGATAATATTCTTCCGGTTGAACCGGAAATACCCTCAACTTTTTTAATTCATATGGGACCTCCTGTATATCTTTACAGACGTTGAAAGAGTTTGGGATTTCGAATTCGTACATACTGGGTTTAGTTTGAAAAATCTGTGTACACGAGGAATTATCGCACGTTTCAACTTCTTTTGAATTTTCACATAACCGTAAAAAAAGTTCAGTTAAACAAATTGATGTTGTGTGTATGCATATGTAGTAAGTAATAAACATCCGATGTATTTTGCGCCCTTGCACTTACCTGCAAAATTTCATAAATATTGTCCTTTTCGTTCAAAAGATATTTACTTTATCCCAACCATATATATATATATATATATATATATATATATATATATATATATATATATATATATATATATATATATATATATATATATATATATATATATATTTATATATATATATATATATATATATATATATATATATATAAATATATATATAGAGGGTGATTCATTAAGGGTGGCGACCGGTTGTATCTCGGAAAGCGTATGTCCTAGAATTTGGGGAAAAAAATTCTTATATGCAAATCTGCCCTAAAAAAAATAATTTAAAATGTTTTTGAGTCTATAGTTTTCCGCTAGGTGGCGCAAACTACCACTTATAAAATATAATTGGATTTTTTACGAAATATTCCCCAATTCAGGCTGGTAAAAAATATCAAATTTAGAAACTACTGTGCTTATTCCACAACTCTTGTTATAGTCATTTTATTGTATTACCCATTATGAAATGGTGGGGGAAGTTCTCTTTCTTTGACATGAAAAAGACTGTAACTCCATAATGCATGAACCGATTTTCGAAAACGTAGACTCTATGCAAAGAGTATTGAATGTAGATTCCAGTAACAAATAACAAAAACACTTTTATTTTTCCAATCGGCAACTAGAGGGCGTTATGTCTCACCTAGCGCTATTTATGATTTTTTTTGAGAAATTTCAAATGCAATGCTATAAATCTAACCAGCCAACAAAAAGCCAAATTTGATGACTTATTGACCTGTCAAAACCGCAAACTGATATCTCTTTTCATTCCAAAGATATTGGCATTTTTTGATGAGTGTTGATGATTGTTGGCTCGCCCTGTAAGGTGGAAGAGAAATGTTGCTAAAATTGTTTTGAAAATAAAATAACAAGTAGAAACGCATCACCAAAATATTTATTAACATTACATAATGAAACAAAACTAAGGGAACTACTCATAACAGAAATTTACAAAACGCTCCCACTATCTCATTATATTAAATACTCAAAATGCTTGCCATTATTTGCTTTCAACTATTTCGTATAAAAATTTTCCGGTAAAAATTCAATCCCAAATCTCTCAAACGGTCTCTTATAGTTTTATGTTCATGGACGTGCTGCAATATGACGAATGATGTTAAACTGTTGAGAGATACATGTTTCAAAAGTCAGCAAGTTACCTATGGAAATGACACTAATGTTTTATGATTGTTTACTTTTAAGTTTTTATTGCTGTCAAATTTATTCTGACTGTTTGCAAACTAACTCTTTTATAATGCCTTTTTTTTCAAATGGAGAGGCATATGATATGCTCAGTATATATTTTGAAAGTCTACAAAATGAAGTAATTGCTGAAAGGGAGTATGCGATACGATATCCTTAAAGACCTCGTCATTCTCGGAAATTATTCAAAAGATTGGCACAAAGATTGCGAGAAACCGGAAATGTTCAACCTGTCGCATTAAGAAATAGGATACGTAGAAGTTGCAATGAAGAAAATGTCACTAACGTATTGGTGTTAGTTAAGTCTGAACCCCATTTGTGTATTCGAAAAATTGCAAGAGATCTAGGATTGAATTATTCTTTGGTGCAAAGAATATTGAAGGATTATAAAATGCATCATATTATTTCACAACAGCATGAAATTAGCCCGGAGTAAAATTGTAGATCAGATAATTAGGTCGCCGTTTTTGAGATATAACGATTCAAAAAGTTGAAAGAGTTGTAATCGTCATAATATGCACGTTTCAACGCCACCTTTGAGCTAGTGTTTTTTTGCATTTCTTTCAACTTTCTCAATCGTTAATCTCAAAAACGGTGGCTCTGAGGAAAAAATTTATGAAAACGTTTTTTATAGATAATTAGGTCATCTACAATTTTTGTCTGAACTAATTCCATGATAAAACTTACTGCTTTGCTGAAAACTGCAAAAAAAACGTTTTTATGATATTCGAACCCGAGTAAATTTTTTTGCACGTATCAGATCGATGAAGACTTTTCAGATTTCATTTATAATGCTGTTTTGAAAAATCCTACCAATTTTCAGATGGGTGCGAATTTTTATAACTTCACTCCTATTTTTTGGTCTAATTTGACCGGATTAGTTTTGTTTCATTATGTAATGTTGATAAATATTTTCATGATGCGTTTCTACTTGTCATTTTTTTTTCAAAACAATTTTAGCAACATAATTTCTCTTCCACCTTACAGGGCGAGCCAACAATCACCAACACTTATCAAAAAATGCCAATATCTTTGGAATGAAAAGAGATATCAATTTGCGGTTTTGACAGGTCAATAAGTCATCGAATTTGGCTTTTCGTTAGCTAGTTAGATTTATAGCATTGCATTTGAAATTTCTCAAAAATAATCATAAATAGAGCTGAGTGTTACATAACGCCCTCGAGTTGGCGATTGGAAAATTGAAAGTGTTTTTGTTATTTGTTACTGAAATCTACATTCAATACTCTTTCCATAGAGTCTACCTTTTCGAAAATCGGTTCATGCATTATGGAGTTACAGTCTTTTTTATGTCACAGAAAGAGAACTTCCCCCGCCATTTCAGAATAGGTAATACAGAAAAATGACTCTTACAAGAGTTGTGGAATTAGGACAGTAGTTTATAAATTTGATATTTTTTACCTGCCTAAATTGGGGAATATTTCGTAAAAAATCCAATTATATTTTATAAGTGGTAGATTGCGCCATCTAGCGGGAAACTATGGATTCAAAAACATTTTGAATCATTTTTTTAGGGCAGATTTGCACATAAGAATTTTTTTCCCGAAATTCTAGGACATACGGTTCCCGAGATACGGCCGGTCGCCACCCTTAATGAATCACCCTGTATATATATATATATATATATATATATATATATATATATATATATATATATATATATATATTTATTCGAATTGTTGTTGCCTGTGAACTATTTCTAATCTCTTGATAATTATTAGCAATAACAGGCTTGTTGAATCTCAAAAAACTCGATTTTATTAAAAAGTTGACGTTTCGCCACGACATTCGTGGCTTCATCAAAACTTTTGATAAAGCCACGAACGTCGTGGCGAGACGTCAACTCTCTAATAAAATCGAGATTTTTGAGTTTCAACAAGCCTGTTATTGCTAATAATTATCAAGAGATTTTATATATATATATATATATATATATATATATATATATATATATAATCTATAAATATATATATATATATATATATATATATATATATATATATATATATATATATATATATATATATATATATATATATATATATATATATATATATATATATATAATATTTAAACTCCTCCGAAATTGCTCAACCAATTCTCATGAAATTTTGTGTGCATATCGGGTAGGTCTGAGAATCGGCCAACATATATTTTTCATCCCCATAAATGTTGAGGGTGGTTCACCCCTTAATTTTGCATTTTTATTTTTGAAACAAAATTTTCTGTTCAACTTTTTTTATGATACAGCATTCGAAAATACATACAACCCGAAATTTTCACCCCTCTACGATCAACCCCTATTTTTTATTTGTTAAACTCCTCCGAAATGGCTAGACTGATTCTCATGAAATTTTGTGAGCATATCGGTTAGGTCTGAGAATCGGACAAAATCTATTTTTCATCTCCCTGAATGTTTATTTTTTATTTTTCAGACAAAATTTTCTGTTCTATTTTATTATGATACAGCAATCAAAAATACATACAACCATATATTTTCACCCCTCTACGATCAACCCCTATTTTTTATTTGTTAAATTCCTCCGAAATGGCTCGACCAATTTTCATGAAATTTTGTGTGCATATCGGGGTCTGAGAATCGGACAACATCTATTTTTCATCTCCCTCAATATCGAGGGTGGTCCACCCCTCAAATTCATTTTTTTTCTTTAGACATAATTTTCTGTTCTATTTTTTTTATGATACATCATCCAAAAATACATACAACCCTACATATCACCTATCTACGATCAACCCCTATTCTTTATTTGTTAATTATAAACTTCAATTTTGTTGGCTTGATTTTTATTTTTATTTCGTCTTGACTTAGAATGAAAAAATTCATATTACTCTAAATTTTTTACCCGATTTTAATTTTTTTAAATTTTATCCACAGATCCGCAATAGTGTTGCAAGATGGCAATCGAACATGATAATAGTCGGTCTGAGAATAGGTCGTAATATATTTTTCATACCCCTAAGTGATTAGGGTGATCCGCCCCAAATATTTTTATGAATTTTTTGGACAAAATTTTTTTATTTAATTTTTTTATGATGTTGCATTAAAAAATACATACAACTCTAAATTTTCACCCTTCTATCAACAACCCATATTCTTTAAAAGCCATTTTAATAATTTAAACAACGTTTGCCGGGTCAGATAGATTGATAGATAGATATAATGTTAGATAGATAGATAGATAGATAGATAGATAGATAGATAGATAGATAGAAAGATAGATAACTATTTGAATAGATAGTTAGATAGGTAGATATACATCGGCAGACAGATGAATAGATAGAAAGATAGATAGATAAAAATAATTTATATGGCAGAACAACGTTTGCCGGGTCAGCTACACAGAACGAAAAACGTACGTGAATATAATGAATAAAACCATTGTGATAATGTATTCGGACATCAATTTTCAACCGATGCTCAAGTTCATTGATTCAATGTATTATTATTAATTGCTTGATGTTCAAGTGATTATATCAATCACCGAGAGGCATTAATTTCATCACCTGGATTTCAAAACAAAGTACATTCTACTAATGACCATTGTGTATCAGTCAATCAACATCCAGCATGATATTAATGTTTTCTGTACATCAACCGATCAACTGCAGTCATTGAATTAAGGAACTCCGGACGTTGACTCAATCACCGTTACATTATTTCCAAGTCATGCTCACAATGACTTTCGAACATCGTTCAATGTTCGAAGACATTAATATAATGTAAAAAAACATCGATCTGAGCCTACAGGTTGCACCCCCATAAAATTTTTGTTTTGATAAATATATAGACCACACTATATATATATATATATATATATATATATATATATATATATATATATAATATATATATATATATACATATATATATATATATATATATATATATATATATTATATATATAATATATATATATATATATATATATATATAATATATATATATATATATATAATAAATAATATATATTATAAATATATATATATATATATAATATTTATTAATATATATATATATTTATATATATATATATATATATATATGTATATATATATATATATATACATATATATATATATATATATATATATATATATATATATATTTATGTATATGTATATGTTATATAGTGACAGGTATATAATTGCAAATAGGGAAAAAATGTCTATATTGCTATGCTCCAAGCAATTATGATGGCATTGTCGAACGAGTACCTTCCAAAGATAACTACAAACAGAAACAAAATATTCATTGATTTGGAATAATACAATTTATTTATAATTTTTCAAATATTGACATAAGATATGTGCTTTACTGTATACAATCCCTGGATTGAGTTTTAAAAAAAAGTATTCAATAAACGACCAAAACATAAAACTTTCTGGAGAAAAACTTAAATCGGAAACATAAATAATTTTTAAACAACTATCACCAGCTCTTATAACATTGAAAAACTTATATCTAATTCCATCGAAGTATTTATACTCTTCACCAATTTTTGAGTGTTGTAAGTGAAAATTTTTCGTTATGCATTTTTCCAGTAATATCTTTCTTTACGACTTGAAGAGTATGTATACTCTTCTTGAATTTTTGTTATATCTTCGCCAATTGCGAACACAAAAGATTGAATTGAAGTTTTCTTCAAATTCAAATAGTATATCCATTCTTCAATTTCTCGTGGTGTTTTCGCAAGATATAAAAATGAGTGCTGTAAGTGAAAATTTTGTGTTATGCATTTTTCCAGTAATATCTTTCTTGACATCTTTGTTGGTGGCTGCCTCATCTCGCCCATCTAGAAATAAAAATATATTATGGTCGAGAATGGAAAAGGTGAATTCCAGATATTAGAAAACTACTTTTCTTTTTCATTGGGACTCTACTTTTTAATGAAATAAGTATGTTACCAACTTCAAATATGTATCATACTACTCTGAAGCTGTCATTTGATTTCATAACAAATGAACAAATTGTTCTCTTTCAACCCTGATGACTAGAACAAACCATCTGACATAGAATGATAATATCAAGCTCTTTTTGAACTACTAACATTAGCATCACGGGGTGAACACCATTTACTGAAATACACAATCTGCACATCAAGCAGATACCTACTTTCCTCGATATTTTCGATTTCCAATGGGCCTAGTTTTTGAGAAAACAATTATCATTTTCCTTCTTCATGGTTGAGTCCATATCAATCTAGAAGTAAAGTTATAATAGTTAGTTGCAACTATAGGTACATTATATTGAATATTATAGGTATTACATGAAGTTATACAAGATTAAATTAAAAATCATGAAAAATATAATAGTTGACCATGGACAATGTAATATATTACATAAAGTGAACAAGGAAAATTCTTCAATATTTTTAAAAAAAAACATACCTACGCCACAGTTGCAAAGCAGACATCTCATGTCAGGAAGTTTATATTCTAGTGACGGGTTTCTGCATTTTCGATCTCAGCGGTGAATTGTTGGTTTCCAATATCTTTGGTGGAGGGCGCTCTGGGTTGTTATACAGATAATAGTCCGACCATGATTTGTATTGGGGAAAAGTAAATACTGAATAAATATGAAGGTGCTAGGAATATTTCGGTTTCTACTTCAGATCCAGATCACACTTAGAAGTATGGTCACAACCTGCAATAAATGATTATTTAAAAAATAGATTAATTTTTTGTATATTGTTTTCAGTAATTTACTGAATTTAAAGGGGTATTTAGCAAAACAATGTATGAGCAAGTTCCATTATTGAGCATATCTATTTTTTATAGCATAGTAGTTCGCTAAATAATGTAAAAATTGTTCAAAATGCAATATATTTATATATTTTTACTACTAGTGCTCGAAACATACCATGTTTTCATTCTTTCGTCTCTTTCAACACTGTTCAGTGTAACTACTTATTTTTTTGAGATGGTATTCTGGCAAAAAATATATTCCTAACTTTTATCCAAATGTTATGAAAAACTAACATGATTAAAATAATACAGTTACTGTACTTACCACCTTCTAAAGAGACTGCTTCCACAAAAATTTAGTTATACACAAATAACACTTTACCATTCGCGAATTAGGCGGAAATTTGGCATATTTACGTTGAGACGGTGGGGGTGCAGCCAGAAATTCATCAATCCATGATTCTTTAAGCATTGTCCCAATGCTCTCGGACATTGACCGAATGACCGAAATACATTAGGTGATGAACGCAGTGCATTGCTATAAGGAACGATACATAGGTTAATGTTTTCAATCATTAATGTTATGCCTATTGAACATAGCTTTATTAAAAGAGGGATTATGACAATGTGTCGTGATGATTAAAGGTACATAGTATTGATCACTATGTAGTCATTAACTTGATGTATTTTTCACATTGCTCTGATGTAAATAACATTATAAAGATGACTTTTTTCATTAGATTCATGATTTATTTACATTATCATAATGACCTAGATTTCATTATAACAACAAAATCGTTGATTGATCTATCTTTGAAATTCATTATTATCAATAAATTTTGACATTGTCCTAATGAAAATACGTTATGATAATGAATATGCGGTCAATCATTGGCAGTGATTGATATCAGGCACATTATTATTTTCTGTGTAGTATCTTATATATATATATATATATATATATATATATATATATATATATATCTTTATATATATATATATATATATATATATATATATATATATATATATATATATATATATATATATATATATATCTTTATATATATATATATATATATATACATATACATATATATATATATATATATATATTGTTGGGATTTTTCGTGGTATAACAGATATTAAATGACTAATAAAATTTGACTTAATTTACTCGACGTTTCGGCTCTATTTTTGGAGCCTTTTACAAGAGTTTCATCAAGAGTCTGTAAGATAAAATATAATTTAAAACTAGTTCACAATAACCGTTCAGACGTGAATAATTTGAGCACTGTGTACTCCCAAATATTATAAAAGGCGCATAACGCGAAGACACATGAAACGAATATGACTCGACACCTGTTTTTCGGATTCATAAACCAGTCGTTCACACGAGCTGGAACTTACCACAGCAAAAGAAAATAAAACAAAACGATCCGTAGTGAGGTACATTTTTAATATCATCCTTTTTATTGTGAACTAGTTTTAAATTATATTTTATCTTACAGACTCTTGATGAAACTCTTGTAAAAGGCTCCAAAAATAGAGCCGAAACGTCGAGTAAATTAAGTCAAATTTTATTAGTCATTTAATATCTGTTATACCACGAAAAATCCAACAATCTATAATATACAGATACAAAACCAATCCAAATGAATATATAATATATATATATATATATATATATATATAATATATATATATATATATATATATATATATATATATATATTTATATATATATATACATATATATATATATATATATAATATATATATATATATATCTATATATCTATATATATATATATATATATATATATATATATATATATATATATATATATATATATATATATATATTTACATATATATATATATATATATATATATATATATATATATATATACATATATATATATATATATATATATATATATACGTTGTATTTTCAAGCGTTGAGTATATTGATCTGGTCATTGCAATCGATTTATATGATACTGACGTGTGTCTAAAACCAAAACAGCTATCACTTCAATCCCTTGTAGTGGCCATATTGATATATTTAACATTCCGCTCTTGAAGGTAGAACGAAAATAATTCAAGACTGCCGATGGCAGATTCATCATGATATCCTTTACAGAGCAACTTTTGATTTCTGTTTCTTAAGATAAGATTTCCATGGATGCATATTAAATTATAATTTCCAACGTACTATGTACGAAGATTTCTTTTTCCTCGTATGTATATATATAAATATATATATATATATATATATATATATATATATATATATATATATATATATATATATATATATATATACATATATATATATATATATATATATATATATATATATATATATATATATAAACGAGTATAATATTAGATATATTTATCAGAATATCAACATAATTGTCTCAGTTTTTCTGGTTTGCTTATACTTGCAAATAAGAGACACAATTATATGCGTCTTACCATGCACTAATTATTTCTGATTCATTAGTTTTAAATAGTACACAATTGAAAGCCATATTCTACACTTCAAAGAATAATGCTCTTCTGCTGATTTAATTGCAATAACAAATGGACAATAATTGATGAAAACATCTTCCCTCTCAGTCGGCAATATTTTTTAGGCACTGTAATGTATGTAAATAGTAATCATTAAATACTTGTATCTACTTATAAAATTTCATTAGCTTTGTTTTACACATACTTGCTGCAGTTTTTATTCTTCATTAGAAAATTGCAATAGTGAGACAACATAACTAACATATGATTCAAAACAAACACAAATATATAAATTCTTTCTATCAATATTTTGAACTTATAAGTTGTGCTTGCAAAACTTCATAAAAATCACTAAATTTATGAAATTCGTATTGTTTAGAAAACCGGCAAAGAAGTTTTATGTGTTTTTAAAATATTTCACGTTTTCTGTGGGAAGTTAGATATCATCGAATCTCGTCAACGCCATAAAGAACCTCCTTTTTCAATGTCATCTATCACATTGTGTCGACAAGCATCTGTTGCTGTCTTCCGAGGAATCCCCATATATTTTATCAATCGTTACGTGATGATTTCTTCTCCTACCGCAAGAAGTGTAAAGTAACTTCGTTTCAATATAACATCTATGTTGGTATCATCTTCTATTATTACTTAATCAGTCTAAAAGTATGTATTGCATCTATTTTTCAATTTAATTAGATTCAATTCCCAGGGTATTATCGAACTCCATTCAAATCGTCGAAAATAAACGTTAATAATGTGTGAAATACCAACATAAATTATGTCATATAGGTTGTACAATCAGGTGACCTAATCCGGATTTGATTAATCCGACCGTGCGAAATTTGAAGAGAGTCACCGCGGGCAGAAGAAAGCAGAGAAGTGAGAGCGAAGGTACAGAGCAGAAACATCTTTATGCTTGTTATGTACCCACTTATTAAACTGAAGATGTTGACATTACGAGTTCACTACTATTTTCTTTGAATTAATCGAATGCATCATATTTGCCTAAAAGGCGTCATGCAGAAAATACCTATTTATGTAACAAGTTGTAAAATGAATGTGTTTTAAGCACGCGACGTAAAATGCGTCGAGTGCTTAAAACACTATTTTCGCAACGAATTTCATACAAGATTTTTTGTGAAAGCTGAGAATTCGATTTTTTCATACGTTTATTTGTGGTTTAAACATATTTAAAAGTGAGCTGGTAATCTGTTTCTAAGGAATTGTTTATGCATTGTTTAATGTTAAGGTTCTGTCACTTTGGCAAGTCGCGGTATTTCCTACAAAGTTTTTTAAAAAAATCGTCAAAAAATGAGTGATAATGACGAGTCTTTGGATATTGAACAAGCTGCTGAAGCTGCGCTATCCATGTTGGTGCCCGAAAAATCGAAAACATTATACGAGACCACCTACAACAATTTTGAAACCTGGGTGAAAGAAAAACATTTTACGAGAACAATTTACAGGAAAGGTATTGCTAGCCTATTTCCTGAAGTTATCCACTACCTTAAGGCCATCAACTTTGTGGAGTAAATATTTGATGATCCGTACCATGATTTACCTGAACAAGACCGTAGATATAAGCAAATTCACAAACCTTATTGCATTTTTAAAAAGAAAAGCTGTCGGATATAAGCCGAAGAAATCGAAAATATTCACAAAGCTGGAAAAAGAACGCTTTATGAATGAAGCCGATGACAAAGAGTTCCTGTTAGTCAAAGTTGTTTTAACTTTCAGGAACTAGTGCCTAAAACTGTCACTTTTAGTAACTAGTGCCTAAAAGAATGTCATTTCGAAACTCTAATAAATATCGAAAACTGTCCGTTTCGAAACACTTTCACAAAAAAAATTTTTCGATACTACTTTTGCAGACAAATATCAATCTACAAATCACTTTTCCTATTATAATCAATTCTACACTTTCAAATCATACTTAATCTATAACAAAGAACTAATATTATACCCCTATCTTTGATTATCGTAGGTACTAACATTTTCGAACACTGGTACTAACCTAACTTCATAATACCTGTCCTGAATTTCTTATTTACCTTCACAATTTATTTTTTATCAATAAAATAATAACAATACGTATATACGAATACAGCAGGAACGCACGTCTAGCAAAGTTTTCGTGTCATTCTCAGACGCCAAGTGTCTGGATTGTAGCGTGCAAATATATATATATATATATATATATATATATATATATATATATATATATATATATATATATATATATATATATATATATATATATATATATTATATATATATATATATATATATATATATATATATATATATATATATATATATATATATATATATATATATATATATATATATATATATATATATATATATATATATATATATATATATATATATATATATATATATATATATATATATATATATATATATATATATATATATATATATATATATATATATATATATATATATATTATAGTAGTATATTAAATTTGGGTAAAGTTACATGGTTTCATGCTGTACAATTATCTGAGAGAAAATTTGATGTTGTCACTTTTAGTTTTTGAAAGAAAAAGGAAATTTCTAATTTTCCCTTTTATTTTATCAAGCGAAAACCATAAGATCTAGACGTTTTTAACTAGGACGCTCTAAAGGCACTTTTTCACAGAGAATCTAAATCTGTTATACTATTTTCCAAGCCGCTCTTGATGCCAGAGGTACAACACTCTACTTTGGTTCTTCTTTTAGCCGCCGGATTTTTGCAAAACAATACTTATCAAAAATGCAAAAGTTTATATAAGATAAACCAAGTTGAGTGTTGTTACTTTGACATCAAAAACGCCTTGGAAAATACGATGAGAGATTCAGTTCAGATTCCCTGTAAAAAAGTTTCTTAAGAACGTCCTAGTTGAAAACGTCTAGATCTTATGGTTTTCGCTTGAGAAAATTAAAACGAAAATTAGAGAATTCCGTTTTCTTTCAGAAAATAAAAATGGCACATCAAATTTTCTTTCAGATAATTGTTCAGCACGAAAACATGTAACTTTGCCCAAATTTAACCGAACTAGTATCTCTTATGAAATCTGAGATATCCATAGTGGCACCCGGTATATATATATATATATATATATATATATATATATATATATATATATATATATATATATATATATATATATATATATATATATATATATATATATATATATATATATATATATATATATATATATATATATATATATATATATATATATATATATATATATATATATATATATATATATATATATATATATGTATGTAATGTATATATATATAAAATAATGTTTCCAATAAAAATGGGTCACACTGTATATATAAATATATATATATATATATATATATATATATACAGTGTGACCCATTTTTATTGGAAACACCCCTGTAAAATTTGAAGTTGTGAACCGATTCCAACCATGTTTTTTTTAAATGTCAAGTACCTACTGAAAGGTCTACCTTGGGACAAAATAAGAAAATGTTTAATCCAATTTCCAGGGCATACTATGATATTTTTTCTTAGTCGAAATTACAGATTCTTTATCATATATTATTTTTTTATTGAAAGAATCACCACGCAACTGGATTCAGCGTGTCCCTAAATATATGACCAAAATTTCATTAAAAAAAATTCTCATTCATAACAAAGTTATGAGAACTCAAAATTCGAAAGCTCACACTTAACAATCACAAAACAAACACCCAATATCAACAGTTAGCCATAGAAATATTTTTTTTTAATGATTTCAAGTGCCATCAGATAAATACTCTACAAACCTCTCCAGCACTTCTAAAGTCATCTCCCGAAAGGCGTGTATATATATATATATATATATATATATATATATATATATATATATATATATATATATATATATATAGGGTGTCCCGTAAATAACACGCCAGAGTGACACTGGAGGTAGATAGGCTTCAGGTCAATCAGATAACATCAACATGACCTCAGTAAAAGTTTTCTGGTTTTCGAGATATTGTCACCCTTATGTTTTTTTCAAAAATCTATACTTTTTGGTAATTTTCTCGCCCCATAAACATAAATAAGTTCTAACTCCTGTTTTTTTTTCTTCTTATGCTATCATCAATATATGGTTGAGACAATCGACCTATCATTTCATTAAAAACTAGCTCGCTAACCTAAAAAAAAAATCAAGTTGTTTCAATTTATTTTAAATCCGAAAACGTTGAGTAAAGTTTGACTATTTACTGTGAAAAAATATTGTACCAGACAGAATCAGCAAATCATCTTAAAAACTAGCCTTTTTAATGCTCTTCCGAAAACGGTATAACATTTGTGGTTTTTTTCTTTCAAAAGTCTTAAAATTCCAATTTTTGTCATTGAAGTCGTGCTACTTACGAAATACACTGCGCCGCAAATTTAACGCATAGCTTAAATATTTCCTAAGTTTTGACTGAATATTTTCTCAGGCGGTGATCCGATATGGATAAATTTTTCACCAAATTGTAGCTCCGTTCTTTGAGAAAAAGCTGTAGTTATAAGATGATCAAAAAAAATGAATAAACTTATTGTACAGGGTGTTTGAATAGCGATCTGTTTTCTTCGTCCAAGTTTACATCCTTCTGCGGGCAATATCGGGTAGCTCAGGCAGAAAAAAAATAGACGGTATTATAATCGCATGACTTCTGAGTAATTTGTTTTTTCAATCGTCTGTTTATCTTGAGCCACTCGAAAAATATTCATGTTTCTATAATTCTCACATTTTACAAACGAAATTTTCTAAAATTTTTTTGTTAATTTGCGAAGAAGGCTGTGTATTCAAATTTTTTTTACAAGAAGAAACTGTGTTTATTTGGTTTTGTATATCTCTCCATACTACAAGTCTGAGCTACCCGATATTGCCTGCAGAAGGATGTAAACTTGGTGGAAGAAAACATGTCGCTATTCAAACACCCTGTACAATAAGTTTATTCATTTTTTTGATCATCTTATAAATATTACATTTTCTCAAAGGAAGGAGCTACTATTTGGTGAAAAATTCATTCAAATCGGATCACCGCCTGAGAAAATATTCAGTCAAAACTTATATAAGCTATACGTTAAATTTGCGGCGCAGTGTATTTCGCAAGTAGCACGACTTCAATGGCAAAAATTGGAATTTTTAGACCTTTGAAAAAGAAAATCCACAAATGTTATACCGCTTTCGAAAGAGCATTAAATAAGCTAGTTTTTAAGATCATTTGCTGATTCTGTCTGGTACAATATTTTTTCACAGTAAATAGTCAAACTTTACTCAAGGTTTTCGGATTTAAATTAAATTGAAACATCTTAATTTTTTTTTGAGGTTAGCGAGCTAGTTTTTAGTGAAATGATATGTCGATTGTCTCAACCATATATTGATGATAGCACAAGAAAAAAAAACCATGAGTTAGAACTTATTTATATTCAAAACAGGCGAGAAAATGACCAAAAAGTATAGATATTTGAAAAAAACATAAGAGTGGCAATATCTCGAAAACCAGAAAACTTTTACTAAGGTCATGTTGATGTTAACTGATTGACCTGAAGCCAATCTACCTCCAGTGTCACTCTGGCGTGTTATTTACGGGACACCCTGTATATATATATATATATATATATATATATATATATATATATATATATATATATATATATATATATATATATATATATATATATATATATATATATATATATATAATCCTATAGCATCACATGGAGATGATACGAAGGAAATATAACAAACAAAAATATAGGTATCACGGTCAGACATATACATCTTACCAAGCGAGACATTATGTTTCGAATTTCCTCCAGTTTCTACAATTCCGTTCCAACCGTTGAGATCGATCTCGGCCCGTTTTGCTCGAGTCAATTCTCCGACCGGCAATCAGGCCATCATACCGTATAGCTAATTTTTCAATTACATATAATGCGCTCCGAAAACCGCGTACGCGAAGATTTCCTCCTGCAAAACTCCTCGTCACGCACCCGCAGATTCGTCGTTAATTGGAAGTAATGACCTCTATTATCGTCGGGCAATCACGGTTTTCGATTACATCGACGCGAAAATCTGCAGACGAGGTTATGCTATACTTTACACTGATAAAATAAAAATATTTTTGAGATATGTAGGCGATCCGTGTTTTCAAACAGGAGTGGGAAAGATATTGGTATTCACCAATTTTCTGTTTCTAAAGTTGTGACGCAAGTGGCTGACCGGATGATAGAAAAATGTAAACAGTGGATGAAATTCCCTCACACTCCGGCATAAGTAATAGAAGCCAAAGAAAGATGGCAAACAAAGTACACTTTTCCATGAGCCGTGAGTGTGATCAATTGCGCCCACATAAAAAATAAGAAACCAGCTCTTCATCGTGATTAATATATTAACCGCAAAGGATATCATAGCATCAATGTTCAAGCCACTATCGAACAGGCTGCGACAACTTTGGATATTAGGCAACGAGTATCTACTCTATGTACTAGGAGCAGAAACTCATCGAATCGAAATATTTTTATTCATATGAATTGGAGTACAAACTCATACTTTATGCTCATGCTCATGAGAACATACTCGGAGTTTATACTCTGGTTTAATTCATACCACCCAATGTGTTAAGAATAAGACCAGAGTATAAACTCAGAATATGTTCCCATATTTCGATTTGATAAGTTTCTGCTCCTAGTACATAGAGTAGATATTCGGTGTTCAATTTCCAAACTTGTCAGAGCCTGTTCGATAGTGGCTTGAACATTGATGCTATGATGCCCTTTGCGATTAATATATTTATGAAGAGGTGTTTTTTTTATTTTCATGTGGATACAATTGATCATATCCACGGCACATGGAAAAGTGTACTTTGTTTGCCATCTTTTTTTGGCTTTTATTACATCCGCCGCGGTGCGAGGAAATTTTATCCACCGACCACATTTTTATATCATCTGGTCAGCAACTTGCGTCACAACTCTAGAAACAGAAGTTTCGTGAACGCCAATATTTTCTTCTGCTCCTGTTTAAAACCCCGGAGCACCTATATATCTCAAAAAATTTTTCATCTATCAGTGTTACATATAGCATAACCTCTTATTTCTTCCGATTCAACAACCGAAACCTTATTTGACACCCACTCGACATTTTCTTTACTAAATCTATACATTGCTTCAAAGTCACGATGACACGTACTTCTTCTAGGTTTATAATATTTTTTTGAACGCAAATTAAGCACGACCTCAGCCATAGCTCTGCCACGGTCACACTGATGTCTGATGACTATCAGACTCCAAAATTATGGAGTAGAATCTCGTCCTGAAGAGCATAAACACATTTTTATTCATACCAAAATTGAGAAGATACTGACAATACATTACAAATGGATTGTTCTCTGTAAAAAGCAGGGGCAGCATTATCGGATTCGCAGACGATACCGCGATTTTCTACGAAGCATACCTGGACAGAAGTAAAGGAAATAGTAGAAACAGACTTTATTATCATTAAAAAATGGCTTTAAAGCAGGTTGCTGACTATAAACTTTCAAAAAACCAACTTCCTACCTATCAGTTGTAATAAAACAAATCTTCCTCACTTAACTCAGCTTAATATATTCGATGGTAAAAACAACCTTACAATTACAACCGAAAGTACAATAAAATACTTGGGAGTCGAAATAGACTGTCACATGAAATGGGACATTCACATCAACTACGTAACCAAAAAACTACAATGAATCCTTTATAAACTAAAATACATGAAAAAAATCCTTCTGGTTCATGAGCTGCTCACACTATATCATGCACTCTTTGAAAGTCACTTTCGATTCGGTTTATTAGCATGGGGAGAGAGCATTGAAACCCCACATCCGACCCCTTGAAGTTCTACAACGACGATTCCTAAAAATTATTCTAGGTAAAAACTCAAGATATTCAAGTGATTTATTCTTTCAAGAATCAGAGGTACTCGACCTTGGACATTAAGTACTATACAACAAAAAACTCGTCAAACTTGCCAACACATAACTACAACACTAGACAAAGAAAGAACTACATAACACCGCAAATAACAGAATCACTGCTGAAGACTAGTTTTTCTTATAATGCTCCAAAAATGTTCAATTCTGTACCTGCAGAAATTTGCACTATACCCAACTCATTCCAATTCAAAAAACAACTGAAAACGTTCATAAAGAGATCTAAGGTACGAGCCCTTCAAAAATGATTATTTCAATCAATAGCCAAGAAACCTCCTCGTTATATTTCATACATTATTTTAATACATTTTACCCTTTATATATATATATATATATATATATATATATATATATATATATATATATATATATATATATATATTATTTTTTATATTTCTACTCTTTTGTATATGATTCAATTTTATTATGCGAAACAAGTGTTAAAACACTTATCGCTAATCTACTTTATTCACATTATATAGTGTTCTTGTAAACCCATTTGTAAACCCATTTTGAATTTTTTGAATGAAGTTATATTATTATTATTATAAGAGTACCTACTCAAGCGGAGTATCTGCTTATGATTTTTATTCATACCACGTGTAGTATCTGCTCCAGATTTTTGAGTATAAACTATAAATGCTCATTTTTATTCATAAGGCCATCTCGTTACGCGAAAAAAAGAAACGCGTCGCATAGGGATGTAATTTGAACGGAATAAATAATACTTCAAAATAAACTAAACACGGTTTAATAGCAAAAACGAACTAAAACTGAGGAAATAATTTATTTAATTGTAAAAAAAAAATTTCGCGAAGTGCACCGCATTTTGAAGCAGATCAAGATGCGATTTGAAGGGAATAAAAACTCTGCGCAGTGCAGCGCTGTTGATAAAATAGTTGAAATTTACAAGGGATCCATATCAACTCAATCCACGTATCAAATTTCACCAATCTAACCCAATCCTCAGAAGCTGTGGAGTTTTCAAAGAATTCGAAAAAATAAACAACCTCTACGTCAAAATACAGCGATTCAAAAAAATATTTATACCTACAAAGGGAACTGCCCTAACATGAGCTCAAATCAAGAACAAATTTTCAATACTCTAACTCAATTTGTGGGGTTTTGGGGGTTCAAAAACTCTTCAAACCTGATTTTTTTATAAGCTCCATACATTCTCTTGAAAGACCGAGAAGGGTAACTTGAGTATATGTTGTTTATAATTAATTTGTTCACATCCTTTCGGTTCCACCGGTTCGAAAAGTATCCGCCCATACTCAAGTCATCGACTTTCCGGAATAGTAATTATTGTAGTACATTAGAATTTGAAATTCATGGTTAGATACTATTCCCGACAGAAAAATAAATTTACCTATCCACATTATCAACAATAATAGGGAACACAACCACTTTTTTTAGATAATTTCAAATTTATTCAAAAATAATTCTATGAATCATGAAACATTTTTCTCGAAGAACATAAACATGTCTGTTTAAATAAAGTTTCCCTAAATATTATCTTCAAACCTATTTAAACAACCCTATTGCTCTAGTTACAGTAAAATGTTCGGTAAAGCATCTATACCGAATAAGAAATAATTCAATAAGAAGCAGGTAGTGTACACAAAATTTGGTAATTTCTAGGAAATTATCAAAAGTAAAATTAATAAAATCACTGACAATTAATAATATACAAAAAGAGACAAAATTTTTCTTAAAAAGTATTATATAATACATATTTAAACAAATGAAATTATTACACAATTCAAAATCATAGAATGAACTTCCAAAGGAACTGTTAGTATACTGTTCGAACACCTAAAAGCCACAATTTACAAACTATTATAAATAATAGAACTATAACACATCAATCCAATTGAAGAAAAGCGTACGACTATTTAGATCTATCATATCTCATCAGTATTGGTCACTCGAGCTGGAAGTGACACGCTAAATCCCTAATTATTCCCTACTCGTAGCGGTGATGGCTCAGGTGGCATCACTCTCGACTTGCAATCGAGAGGACGTGGGTTCGACTCCCACGACAACCCAACAAATTTTCTATACCACCGCTACCGTGTTTCGGGGGGCACGTTAAGTGTCCTCCTGGGTTAGTACGCCTCGATACTACTCACCTAAAACAGGGTTAAAGAGGCAATCGGCGACATCTCACATAATGTGAGATGATCCCGGCAATAATGCCATACGCTTATTTATTTATTTATTTCATTCCCTACTCGACTATAAACTAAAACGTCAAAAGAATCGCAAGAAACATAACCTACCGCAAGGATGATCGGAAATGCAGGAATTTTCACCTACGAAACTTCTATGACAAATGACAGTGTACTATATTTTTACCTATTCAAACTTACAAAATATGTGTTGTATTTGTTGGTATACAGACCCATATAGTCCATTTCCTTTGAAGGTTATATTGGATTATAGATTATAAGGCTCAGTTAGGGTTGCCATCTGTCCGGGTTTCCCCGGATTTGTCCTAGTTTAGGGGGCGTCCGGGGGTAGTCCGGACGGGGCTTTCAAAATATGTCCGGGTAAAACCCCGACAAATTTTGTGTACGGGTGTGTGAAGCTAGAGTGACGAAGATGAGCTATTAAACGCAAACCAGTTGTGGCGGAATTTTTTTGAAACATCTACATTCTGAACTGCTCAAAATTGCATAGTAATATGTTTGTATGCCAGCTCATAATGCGAATGTAGAGTGAGTTTTTTCGCTAGAGTCGCAGTAATGGAGGAAGAAGAGAAACTTGCTAAATACACATACGCTTTCTTCTCTGATCAGAATAAAGTCTAATATTAAAGACTTGAGTTGCTCCGACTTTGACAAAGTCGAATGTATGAAAAATAAAGACATCTTGGAAAAAATTGGCGAGTTTGAAACATTCCAAGTTGAGTTGAATTAGTAAAAAGTACTTGATCTCGTTAAAATTAAAACTTGTTACTTACTTTTGATTTATAGTTAATAAATAATTTAGACTTTTGGGTACCTAACCTATCCCGAACTAGATGATCTATCCTATAATTTGCTATTACAATGTAGAATCTAGTCTATTTGATATTTGATCTACCAAAAATTATCGTCATGAGTTGTTTTTTATTTGATGATACCAAAAAAAAAAAGGGAAAACTGTAAACTGTTTATAATAGAATTTTATTTGTTTTTTGTTGTTCTGTCTATATGGCAAACAAGCGGTTTAAAGTTTGAATAAATGAAAAAATTAAAATATAAACGATGTTTTATTTTATTAAAAAAAAAATTTTTACGGGGTGTCCGGGGAAAAACAAAATATCACAGAAATGTCCGGTGTTTTCAAAATTTTTGTCCGGCATCGGCAATGTAGGTGATGGCAACCCTAGCCTCAGTCAATAATTAAATTTGATACTTCAGATTGAACATTCTATAATGTCAATATAAATACTGAAGAATTAATTACAATTTTTTTAGAATAAAATTTAATTATTAAGTAAGGTGATATATTTGTAATTCTTCATTTCAGGAATGCATTATTGTCTGCGTAGTCTCACTAGAAGACATCAACGTAACACCAGAAACGGTACCATACTCGCAATGTCGCGAAATCAGAACCGTATCATCTGCATCATCGAATATGGACAAAATCACAATAGCTGCCAGTGCTGCCATCTGCGGCACTATCGTCGTAGCCGTCATAATTTTCGTGGCGGCCTCTAGGAGACGTTCGAGAAAACTACACGAGTTGCACCAACATAAGATGGGAATAAAGAATGGCCTTCCAATTGCAGGCTTGCCTGTAAACTGTTGTACAGGAATTGGTCAAGGCACCAGCCCAGGGGGGCCGCTTTCGTCTTTAGCCACTTTGAATGCTTACAACAACACTAAGGTAAGTTTTGCAATATTGAAGTATAATGCATACTTTGACGCATCACATATTGAAATGTATTCAGTTTATATATAGAAATATCATTACCTATTTTGGGTAATTATGGAGTGTTGTCCAAAAACTTCGAATTTTTATGAAATTTCTGTTCTTTGCTTATTTTGGGCTGAAAAAACCGAATACGCACTCAGATTTTGTCGCTCTCTCATCGTTTTTTTCCAAAATATCTCTATTTATTGTCAACAAATGACGTAATTGTGGCCGGTATAGTAGGTCACTGTATGCAGCGGAAATAAGGTTTGATGTGAACCTATAGTAAGGAGGGAAAACGAAATAACTATTAACATTATTTGTACTCACTCATTAATTAGCCGAATACGACGAAAATTACTCTTGAAAACACTTCTCGATCACTCTTTTCCGGAAAAACGACTATCGGTCCAACTTTAAACGCACAATTTCTTAATTAACGTCATTTCTCATAACAATTGAAAAAAAAGAACAGTACTGGCACCACGCATTTGTTCTCTATTATTTATTAATTTATTTTAATCATTTTATTACCAATTGTCGACAAAAAATGATGTTCAACGCGAGGCTATTTGCGGGACTGAAAGTATGGCACCAATTTCAAATTCACTGCAAATTGACTTGTCCAAAAACACCGAATTTTGATAAAATTTCGGATTCTTAATTATTTTGGCCTGAAAAAGCCGAATATGAACTCAGATTTTGTCGCTTCTTCACATTTTTTCTGAAAATATTAAGCTAACCTGACTTATTCTAACCTCACTAACCTAACCTCCGAGTTCAAGAAAGTATCGAATTCATGGGTTAGATGAATTTTAAATTGATAAAAATAGTCTTTTTCAATATAAAATATATCAATTTCACAAATTTGATACTTTCTTGAACTCGGAGGTTAGGTTAGTGAGGTTAGAATAAGTCAGGTTAGCTTAATATTTTCAAAAAAAAAAATGTGAAGAAGCGACAAAATCTGAGTTCATATTCGGCTTTTTCAGGCCAAAATACGCAAGAATCCGAAATTTCATCAAAATTTGATGTTTTTGGACAAATACTAAAAAACTAACACATATTTTATATACGTAGTTGTATAGATAATTCTTGAAGTTGAAGTCAGTTGTTGTTGTCACAAATATCAAGATAAATCACAAACGTATAGTCATTTGAGAGAGCTAAATTCTAGTTTTCTTTATATTTCGATAATAAGTGTTTTCATTAAGATCATAACGAGAATTATGCAACGTTCAAAAATAATAATCTTTTTACTGGTGACGTGTCACATGTGTACAATTTTTGAAATTGGCGCCTTACTTTCAGTTTTAAAACTCTTATTGGTCAGTGAAGTTTGTGCACTAAAATTTCTCTCGTATTCGTAAATGGTGGTTAGCGCGTCTGAACATGATTGCATTTCGTCGACGATTGAAAATAAACTGAGGAAAATAAATTATAAATAATAAAGAACAAATTTGTGGTATCAGTAATGTTTGCCTTTTACGATTATCATGAGAAATTTAGTAGAAAATGTGCGTTTCAAATTGGAGTGATAGGTACTGGCAGGAAAATTTGGAAGTCGTTTCCCGAAAAAACTGTGATCGAGAAATGATTTCGAGTTACTTTCGTCGTATTCAGCCAAGTAATGAGTGAATACAAATAATTTTTCACTAATTATTTCGTTTTCCCTCCTTACTATAGGTTCACATCAAACCTTATTTCCGCTGCATACAGTGACCTACTATACCGGCCACAATTACGTCATTTGTTGACAATAAATAGAGATATTTTGGAAAAAAAACGATGAGAGAGCGACAAAATCTGAGCGCGTATTCGGTTTTTTCAGCCCAAAATAAGCAAAGAACAGAAATTTTATAAAAATTCGAAGTTTTTGGACAACACTCCATAATTACCCTATTTTGCTTCAATGCCTAAGTTCGTAATTTTACGAAGAGGTATATTGACTGATGAGATTAAATTGGTTACATGATTATGCAGAGAACAAGGGGGCATCCATTAATTACGTGAGGTGTTTAGGGGGGGAGGGGTCGAGGTAAATCTCACTCAATCTCAAGTTGGGAAGGAGGTAGTCTCGGCAAATAACAAATAATTTTTGAGTATCCGTGGATTGAATTAGAGTGAACATTCTTTAACAAATTTCAGTAGATCCTATTTAAGTATTTTATTATTGAATCTCATTGTGATTCTATGCTACGTCATTGAAAATCTCAAATACATACTAGTCTTAAATAGAATAAATTATAAGATTAACAAAACTAAATTTGATTTTACTACGTTTATTACCACAAAATATTTTGAAAAATATAACACTGCGATTGCAATTTCGGTCACTAGACCATCATCGGCAGATTGAGTTAAGAAGAGAGTTCTTAACTCAATCTGCCCGATGATGGTCTAGTGACCGAAATTGCAATCGCAGTGTTATATTTTTCAAAATATTTTGTGATAATAAACGTAGTAAAATCAAATTTAGTTTTGTTAATCATGTTAAATTATCACGTAGTAACGACGGATTCCATCAACTATTTAAATTATAAGAAATTTTTGTTTTTCAATAAATCTAATGGAATCGAGCACAGTTTATCTCATTTACATAACAAATAGGCATTTTGAAAAACGTGAGATTCGAGGAGGGGGAGGGAGGGAGGTGTTCGAGCAAAAAAAATTCTCTCACGTTATTAATGGATGTCCCCAAAACGAAACAAAGTCAGAACTTCATGTATATATTTAGATACTTTCTTGCAGCGATGAATATATTAATCATTTCAGAATATTTGGGAAACATCAAGATCTAAAGATAAATTTAGAGATAGGACAATATTTTCCCAAGAATTTTGTTCGAGAATGTTTTTTAACTTTCAGTTAAAAATCGAGTTACGCTAAGAATGTCAATCCAGATGGTTTTTATAGAAAGTATCCTACTACCTCAGTTACTCGTGTGAATATTATTCAAGAACTGCGAAGAATCTCCTGTTGTCCTGTTTAGTCGCATTCGTTATGTTCAAGTTGAGTTACTAGATGCAAAATAACACTGATAGTTAAGTTGATTTTTTCAGAAAGGATATTATCTATATCTATAATTACTTGCGAAAGAAAATCTTAACTACTTTAGCTTTGACGCCATTAATTTCTATATATAGCCTGCATACATAAAGGTCCACAAGTTTTCTGTACAGAGAAATACTGTTACAGAGGAAGCAAGATAAAATGATTCATAAGAAAAATAACACTGTTAACAGCACTCGTTCATAATTAACAATAGTTCCTTGAGGGAGAACAGAGATGTTCTGG
The DNA here is from genome assembly GCA_030704885.1 of Cynegetis impunctata. Classification (NCBI taxonomy): domain Eukaryota; kingdom Metazoa; phylum Arthropoda; class Insecta; order Coleoptera; family Coccinellidae; genus Cynegetis; species Cynegetis impunctata. Next base: position 426,197 of record JARQZK010001447.1, on the reverse strand, counting down.
TTTTAGTGGATTTTGTTTTCTTGTCTACAACCGTTTTGAATAAAATAATTCTAAGTCTTGAGTTCTTCAATCTGCCCAATGATGGTCTAGTGAGCGAAATTTCAATCGCAGCCTTATATTTTTCAAAGTATTTTTGTGATAATAAACGTAGTAATTTCAAGTTTTGTTCAAGGGCATTGAAGTCAAGTCCATGTTGAATATTTAAGTAAAAAATTTCAATGTATAAAGATAAATACAGATTCTATAAATCCTAATACAACAATTATAGCAATGTATAACAACGTTTCAGGATTGGGACCAAGTGTCAGGCTACAGTACGCACAGCGCCCAAAGGCCTAGAATGTTCTCAGTGGACCAAACCCCATCCCTCATACCCGAAGACATGAGGTCCCACTTCAGCAACAAAGGTAATAAACCAAGGTCCATAGCAGATGGACAATCGCAGCACAGTTTCTCGAATCAATCAGGAAGATACCTGACCGCAAATGCGTTTCCCAATAATTTGTTGTCCTCAAGGCAAGGTGAGAAAAGCGGGAAAGGCACTAGAGAAAAAGAGGTTTCGATGTATTATTGACAAACTAATATTCTATAGTGGGAGGCAGGTAGAGTTTGAGTCAGTAATGGCATTGTACAAATGAACTATTACCTACTAACTTATTTCACCTACGTAGAAATGGAACCAGTTGGTTTAACCTCATACGATATTCTCATAATATGGCTTGTAGTCCAGTCAATGACGGTAAAAAAAGTATAAACTGTGTATTTATCCCATACAGCACCGATTTGTATGAAAATTTGGATTAAGGTTCTACTTACCATTTCATTCAAAGTCTACCCTGTGGCGGAGGTTGCTTTTTCTCTGGGGGTGGATGCCACCCCTTCTTGGGGATGAAAAAATTTCCATTAAAAATAAGTACGGAAATCGATGAATTGACTAATTCTACGCAACTTTTGTTCTATGAAGTTTTTTCTGAAAGTCAATACTTTCCGACTTATTCGCGAGTGAAATTGTCGGTTTTCAGGCAAAAAAACCACGTTTTCAGATTATTTTTCGCGAATAACTGGAAAAATATGCATTCTGTCGAAAAACCTGTAGAGAGCAAAATTATAGCTTATAAAAAAATAAAGAAAATCGTGTATATATGATTTATTCTGACCGAATACAAACGGAATTATTGATTGTCGAAAGTTGATTGGTATTTACCACTATGTGTACTCATCAATATACTAATACATATTCTTATTTCTACAAAATGTGCTTTTGGTTTTTCCCCATAACTCGCTTAGTTTTCAAGCAATCAAGTCCTTCAAAAAAGCATTTTGTAGGTTTTTTAACAGCTATAAGCTCATCTAAATAAATTTTTTTTTTCAGATCTTATTTTTAAAAAGGTTCATGCTAAATGGGCTAAAAAAGGTACTTTGCGCGAGCACACGCAAGCTTTAAATGGCCATATCTTACTTAATTTTTATCCTATAAAAAAATGAAACGCCAACATTTGCAAATAAGAAAAACATACAATTTCGTACTCTACAAAATTTTGCATGTCATTAATAGTTTTTGAGTTATTTTGAAGAAAAGGCGATTTTTCGCTAAATTACGAAAATGATATTCTCTCTTCAATGTCAATTTTTCTCAAAAAGGAGTACTTTGAACTGGCCAAACACTCAAAACGTATTATAAAAACATAAATGAAGTGAATTGTAAAGTGGAAACGATTTTTTTCAAATAGGGTGGAAGAGAGGGTGTGATATTCACTATTTTTTTCCAACGAAAAAATAGAAATCGACATTATTCTCTTTATAGCACGCTTAGTTTTGATGCTATGAACGTTTATAAAAAATGAAAATAAAGGTTTTTTAAAGGAATTTAAAAAAAGTTTTATGAGTTTTCGAAAAATGCGTTTGTTTTTGGTTATTCCAAAACTTTCCATTTTGGCGATTGAAAATACCAGTCAACTTTCAACAAGCAAAAATTCCGTTTGTATTGGATCTGCGTACATCACAAACACACAATTTTCTTTGTTTTTTTATAAGCTATAAATTTGCTTTTCACATTTTTTTCGATAGAATGCATATTTTTCCAGTTATTCGCGAAAAAGAATCTGAAAACGTGGTTTTTTTGCCTGAAACCGACAATTTCACCCACGAATATGTGAAAAAGTATTGACTTTCAGAAAAAACTTTATAGAACAAAAGTTGCTTAAAATTAGTCAATTTATCGATTTCCGTACTTATTTTCAATGAAAAATTTTTCATCCCCAGGAAGGGGTGGCACAGGGTAGACTTTGAGATAGATGGTAAGTAGAACCTAAATCCAATTTTTTATGAAAATCGGTGCTGTATGGGACAAATACACGGGAAAATGGTCATTGACTGGACTATTGGAGTTGAATTGACAAGAAAAAATACACGATTTTCAGAAACACCAGTAATACGCTAAATTCCTTAAATATATTAAAAAAATTCTCTAGTAATATTAGCGTTGTTAATTGGCATCTCTCGATACTTACATCTTGATAGTTAGAAACGGAAAATCCCATATAATCAACAGATTATAAAGTAATTAAATGATATGAATTCACGATAGATGATGTGAAATTTTGATTTATAATTAATAACATCAGAAATAGGTACTTTATGTACTACGAAAAATTACGTTTTTTTCTTGTCAGTGTTCCGATTTTGCTTGAAACTGATACGTTTCACTTCATATTTTAGCATGTTTGATACATTCTATCATATATTTTCTGTATTTTTGATAGCGCTGTTAATAGCCCGGATATTTATGTTATCATGTAGATGAGAAGTCAAAGAACAAATATTTTGAAATTATTGCCAACATCGTAATATGAATGCTCCTTAGAACTAATTAAAATGACTTTCGTAGATCTCCTTGCCTGTATATTACTAGATTATTACCCATCAGCGTTGCTGTTTGTAACATAATTATCGAATTGTAACATAATTTGTCCTCCAAGTTTTTCTCAAAAATAATTGTAAATTTTATTCTACAGATTTTTCGACTACTATAATATAAATAATACCTGACACTAACTAAGAGATGTGTAATACTAAAGCAAAGGCTTTTGTTTGGATCGTGTGTGCAGATCGTCTATACCTAAAACAAAATACTAAAAAAGAGGTCTTTTGTTTTGCGCGTGCAAATAAAAAAAAAATTTGTAACATAATTTTAAAGAAAAATCGATAATTCCAGCAACGCTGTACCATAATTTTCACTTTGCTCTGTAGCAAGCTAGCCATGTATATGAAATTTCCAATTTCAGAAAATACTAATTTGTTCCCACAATTGCAGTAACCTCACAAGGCGCTTTGAAACGACCCGAATATATTTTTTTCTGTAATTTAGATATGAAAAAAAGTAATAATCATAATGAAGAATAATAAACGAAAGTTAATAAAAGAAATATCGATTGGGATTGTAATTGGAAGTATCATATTGTATTAATGACATCAGGAGTCTTCTAAGGAATACTTATAAGCACCAATGCCCATTTAAATTGTTTTATAAGAGATCATTAAGATAATTAGCTTCCATGTCACCACACAAATTGAATATTATCACCTGTTTTTGGAGTTTGCATTCGAATGACTTAACCTTTCACCTCATGAAGCATCCCTTGCACTAAATCATCAATAACAACCATTCATTTTAGATCTACGCCAGTCTCGTCAATCTCTAGCCATGCAATCTGATCGCTTGTCCACTAGGTTGGGCCCAACACACTCGGTAGCTTCGTCAACTCGAAGATCAAGACCAAGATCCAGATCGAGGGATCACCACAGACCTAGCAGCAGATACAGCACCGCCGGGTCTACACATACTTTGAACAACTATTGCGACAACTCCGACAATTGGACAGATCACGATATGGAAATCTATATGGCAAGGAACCCAACAACAAGAAATGGACTAGTGCCCCTCTGAACAACTGGAAAGTGTCAAGTGATTCTCAAAATTAAGATTTGAATTATTTCTATTTTTTTCAAACTTCCGTTATCTTTGTATAAGTCAACCACGAATGGATTCTGATTTGTGCCCTTGCACTTCATTTGTTGGTCATGACAATGATGAAAAAGAAATAGAGAACGTTCTTCAAGCTCAATTACTTTTCAATCATATTTTTTCATTGGCATATTAAATAAAGCTGTGTAAAGAATATGTTTCTTCAAGTATATTATTGCTGATCTTGAAGAAGTGACTGATGAGGACAAGTTTTCTACAATTATGAATACAGAATAAGAGTATTGTTAAGTGTAGTTACTGAAGCTATAGACTTTTAATATTTTGATAATCTCGTTTATATACTCATATATCAACTAAAATTATGAATAAGTAAGTGATAATATTATTTCTGTAAATATTAATTTATAAAAGTACTTTGTAAGAAGTTGTTAATTAATTTCTTCCCCCTGTTCCTCAAAAATTATGACACAAAAAACAATGAATGTTTGATTTTTCTATCAAGAAAAAAATTTCTGGAGACTTATCTCCAGACATTTTTTTTATCATCTTGGTGCAGTTTTTATGTTTCCATAAAAATTGAGTTTTTTGTATTATTCACAGTTTTCATAAAAAAATACTCACCCAGATATAATGATATTTTTCTCCCATCTGTACCGCATTTCTTGGACAAACTCATACCAGAATTGAGCAAAGGCTCCGAATCCTCCGCCGGAGTGCTGTAAAATAGCTGACACGATGGCAAATCTCCATAACAGAGAATCGTATGTGCAGGTTTTGAATCCTTTACATTCTTTATCTAGATCTAGAATAGATGATTCCTAAAAACAAAACTCGGAGATAGAAAAATTTGTGGCGATGATCTTTATGGAGTGCATCCATCCAATCTTTTCAATTGTAGATATTAAACAAACCTTGAAATAAATTTATATATAAATTGATTACTTTGAAAATTTGTATAACAAATCAAATCATAATTCAATGGTTATGACTTCACAGGAATTATTTGACATTTGAAACAGCATTTATCCAATTAGTTGACCCTGCATAAACAAATCAATAAAACGCATTTTCAGGTAATTATTTCTGAGACCATTATAAGCATAATTTACATAAGAGAAAACATTATATCTAGATTATGTGTCTATGCTTCAATACAATGAATTATTGAAAATCGGAACACCGTGATGAATAAACATTACTGCATTATCTAACTGGATAAAAATCAAATTAATTTGTTCAAAAGAGACTTTGATTCATTACATAAACCCTATAATGATAATTTGAATTTTTAAGAATCAGAAAAAATTATTAATTTCACGTTTCGAAATCCTTCTACTTCATCTTACACAACACCATCAAATATTTCCAACTCATAAGAAGTGTTATCAAGATAGTGATTCCGTATGTATTGCCTAGAAAATATATTTTTGAGGCCTCGGTAGACCAGCGGTAGGGTGTACCGCCTTGTACCGTTTGTAAACCGAGGATTGTGGGTTCGAGTCCCACCTTGCTCTTGGGTGTTGTGTATGTCTGGAATTTAGTGGTTCTATATATATAATTAAATTGTTGGGTAATGTACATAGTTTACAAGCCCATTGGCTGCTCGGAACCGGCGTTAAACTGTAGGTCCCTCGAGTTTAAAAAAAAAAAATTTATTTTTCAATTGAGTCAATCAAGGTAAACGAAATATTATTTGAATAAATGTTATTTCTATTAAATAATATATCATTTAAATTAAACTCAAGAAATAAAAACATTTTAAACACCATTATGATGTTAAATATTAAAATTAACATCTTCAAACAACTTTTTCAATTATATTTCAAATATCAATCACTTGAAATTTTAGTCTATTCATAATAATTATATATTGAAAGATATCAAGTAAATAAATCCATGCCATTTTTGATTGATTTATAGAAATGTAAAATGACATTTTCTCAATTCTATCTGATATCATTATGTTGTATTCACATAAATGTGGATAACACATTTTCATTAATAAATTAAGTAATGAAAAAGACGAATAACTCTATCTACACTACTTTGAATAATTACCCTTCATTATTTATTCAATATGTTACAAACAGTAAACCAATATGGCAAGTAATTAGAAAGAGAAGAAGTACTCACATCTAGACTTATATTTGGATCATTTTGCTGATTATCCCCCATCAAATTGTAAGGATTTTTTGGCTCTGGCTGCTCTGCATCAGGGAATAGATAATATAAAAGGGGCACCAAAATTTCTTCTGAAATGGCACAACTATCCTTATTATTTCCTGATATGGAATTTCTAGCAGTTCTGCTCCAAATTGAAGAGATATTTAATACTTTAGATTCATTCAAAGCATCAAGAGTATTAAACTCAAGGAGTACATCATAAACTCGTGAAGTATTAGTTAATAAATTTGAGTATTCCATTAAACAGTCGGATAAAAGACATACAGGTTGTTCACACATTTTTGCTAAAACAGACCAATGATGAGCTCTTACTGCTTCAAAATTTGAAATAAACTCAGTATCATAAACGCAAAAACTGGGTAAATTGAACCATGTAGCTTTTAAATGTAATGTACTTATGGGATCTACTGTAACTCCAAAAGGTAAGTTAAAACAGGCTAGAGTGTCCAACATATCACTCTCCATAGTAAAGATATCTTGTTTCCAAGAACTCTTTGCAAAGTCATTCAGATCAAATGTAAACTGGACAGAAGAAATAATATATCCTAAACTCACTGGTGACATAATTTTCGAAGTAAACAAGTTCAATAGTCCTGAGAGATGTTGACAGTAATTAGGTACGTATCTAAGATGCACCATTTCAAAGTTAGTACGCAATTGAACACATTCATGAACAGCTTCATGAACTCCTAAATAACATTTCTGCCATTTTTCTTTGATTTGAACAAAAAATGGTATTTCACATTTTAGATTACTGACAACAAGGTAGAGAGAGCTTAATAATACTTTTATTTTACTTTCAGAAGTAATGCCATTGGTTCCTGTTGGTGATAAAACAAAGTATTCCATAAGGCCATACCAAACATGCAAATTTGAGTGTTCATTTAAAATATTTTTATCAAAAAATTGAAAATCATAATTCAAATCTACTGAATTTTCTATTTTAGGGAAACTCTTATTCAGAGGCTTCTTCGTTAACCATTCATCAACTCCTTTTATTTTTTTGTAGTAGAGAATCTCGAATTCTGTATCTGCAAACATAAGCTTTTCTGATTTTGTGATCCATATGGGGTTGCTGTCTTTGTCTTCAGTCCTTAATTCATCCACTTTCCATTGATTTACAATTTCCTCGATTCTAGAAACATACACCTCCCAATCTGAAGCAGTAGTGAAATCTTGATGATAAAATTCGGTATCATCGATTTCTTCGTTCATTTTATGAAATCTTTTGAGTGCCAATTCAATCGAAAAAAAAACAACAAACGTCAAAAATATCCTAACCCTCAAATAATTGCAAGTAAATACAAAACAACATAGATCTTTGATACTTCTCTTTAACCGTTTTTCAGTGGTTGTAGTCATAATATGTAGTAGTACAGCTGAACTACCGACAACGGGTTGCAGCTGGGTACCCAGCAAGGTTCTGGAACACATGGATGCGGAGTAAGTTCTGATCAAAGGTCATCATAAAAAAGTAGAAAATGTGGAAAACTTAAAATGAAGAAGTAATAGAAAGTGGATTGTTCACCGACATTTTTATTAAAACATACTTCATCTCCTAAAACCGAAGGTTCGGGCATTATTATGTCTTCGTGTTTTCTTTTAAGAAGAATATCAGACTGACTTGGCATAACTTTACGTTTATTAGATTCAAGCGGAGGGTATTCAGTCGGACTTCCCCAATTTAATATTTTATTATCTACTATCTTAGTTGGAAGCCGATGAGAGAACTGTAGCAAAACTACCATCGATTATTTTAGCTGCCTCCTTATATGAAATATTGTCCACGGCCATTTTTTCTTCGATTTTTGTTTGGGTAACAAATACCGGACAGTTTTTTGTATCCAATGAAGAGTGAGAACCCTTACAATCGACACAAACCGGATTTTCTTGTGAATTCGATTCTCCGCATTTAAAGCACAGTTTTTCACGTCGACATAGATTGTCGGTATGACCGAAACGCAGACATTTTCTACATTGTACTACTCGCTGAACATATGGAAATACTTCACGAACTACATTAAAAATAGCTACCCGTCCTGGTAATTTATGAACTTCAAATGATATTAATACGCTTGTTGTAGGGGAAAAACTAGGCGATCCACCTTGATTGCAAATTCTTTGAATGAATCACCAAAAAGAGGTTAGATGCAAGATTTTAGTTCAGCACCCGAAATGTCAAGATCGACAGATTTGATAACACCCTGTCTTCGAATCATGAATTATTCGAAGACAGGGTATGAGGAATGTATGCCTCAAGTTTATTTTCAGCAAGAAATTTCGATGATATAAATTTATTTGCACTCAGAAATGTTCTAAACGTTAGCTTGATTCTATTTTAATCATTTTTTCATAGAAAGAATATCAAGAGAACCAGAAACATCGCTCCTATATATGATCTTGCCTATAGACATTTCGTGTAAGTTACCTATATTTTTATCCACACTTTCCACGTCAACAACGAACGGGCCGGAATCTGATAAATCATATTTACACTCAGTTTTTTCTGTAATGAGAACGCGATTAAAATATTACTATCATTCGGGCGAGACTGAATGTTTCTTGTTGAAGAAGTATTAATCGCTGAAGTCGATGAATTAATATGGAACGAACTCACCGGATTCAAATCTTGTGAAGGAATATTGTCGATAAGGAAGTCAGAAATCTCTTCTTCTAATACCATTTCGAAAGCACTGGCTAGAACTTGCGAAGCTAAACTCTCACATCTGTCTGGGGGAACAGGATCTGGATCATATCCTGTCTCATTCATATTTATATTCTAATCTATTGAAACCTCTCCAAAAAAAAAAAACTGAAAATAGTTGAAGCCCTTCATACGTCATTGATTCTGGAATGAGATAACAGTCAACAGGTATTATTAAGTCAATCTGACTTTCGACAGTGAAATATTAGAAAAAAATTACAAATTGCAATCATATAATAATAATAATAATTCTTTATTAATCCCTTCGACATTACAAAATGAGAATGTATAGGACAGGTCCAAATGAGATAAGTAAAATTTTTTGTTTAATGGTTTTTTTGAATTTTGTCTCATTCAATCTCTTGATTTCATCTGGTAAATTATTGAAAAATTTTATGCCCTTATAAGATGGGGAGAGTTCAAATTTCGTTGTCCTATGTTGAGGTAGACACAATGTTTCAAAGTTTCTCGTACAATAATTGTGATAGTTCGACAATCCATTAAAACTTCCAATATTACGTTTCATAAACAACAGACATTTGTATATATAAATACAAGGGACCGTCAAAATGTGATGTTTGATGAAGAGCGGTCTACAGGAGGAAAGTGGGCTGATATTGAAGATCATCCTTCTTTGTGCTAAAAATATCCTATCTACGTCAACTGAAGCCCCCCATAACAAGATGTTGAATTGCAGATGACTGTATACCAAACTGTAATACACATCTAAAATTGACTTGGATGGCAAACACATTTTTAATTTATTTATAGCATAATAGGATGCATTCAACTTTTTACTCAATACATTAATGTGTTCACACCATCTCAAAGTACTATCGAGATGAACACCCAAAAACTTAACTTTTTCCGAAGAAGAAATTTTCACATCTCCCAACTGGAGGGTCAATGGAACAGTGTCCCTGATTCCGAAAGAAATAATCTTAGTTTTTTCCACATTGACAATGAGCGCATTAGCACTACACCAGTCCATGAAGCTCCTTATCAGTATGCTGCAGCAAGAAAGGAGTTCATTAATATTTCTAGATGCTACGGCGATAGATGTATCATCGGCAAATAGAATCAGTTTTATTAATTCATAAGAATTGAGATGTTCAGGTAAATCATTAACGAACAATATGAACAGAAGAGGCCCTAATACAGATCCTTGAGGGACACCAATATCGATACTAAATTTGCTCGAATATGAGTCACCCACTCTGACGACCATTGATCTTTCCACCAGGAAGCTATGCAACCACTCTAAAAAGATTCCTCTGAATCCCAAATTATATAACTTATTCATTATAAATGGTATAGACAAGCAATCGAATGCACGCGATAGGTCGAAAAACAGACCAGCGACACATAGACCATCATCCAACCACTTATAAGTACTTTCAACAAATGAAACAGCAGCTGTCTCAGTTGAGCATCCGGCTTTGAATCCATGTTGAGAACTTGTGATAATATTAAACTTATCTAAATATGCTTCAATACCAATTTTTCAATAACTTTGGAAATAGAACTAAGGATTGAGATTGGTCTGTAGTTGACTATTTCATTTACATCATTACGTTTATGTACAGGAATAACGGTGCCCATCTTGAGTGAAAATGGAAAAATGCCAGTTGATATTGATTGATTTATCAGGTGAGCAAGATGACCTGCAACATACTCCGCAGAGACTTTCAATATTCTTGAAGATATACAGTCAGTACCAGTGCTTTTTTTGTTTTTTAACGAATTTATAACATTTAGGACTTCTTCCACAGTAACTGGATAGAAGTAAAAGGTATGCGACACCAATTTAGATGTTGTGCAAATAAGAGATATAGTATTTCCATAGTGTTGCTGAAGGCTTACAGTTGTTATCTCAGAAAAGTATTCAGCAGTAGCTGCAGCTATTTTAGGAAACTTCCATGCAAATTAAGAGACATGACATTCTGTCTCACATTTTTCCTAACAGTTTCCTGGTTTACAATACTCCAGACACTCGTATTTCTGTTGACTGAATTTTCAATTATATTTGCATAAAAGTTAGATTTCGTTACTTTTAGTAGATTATTATAATATTTCTTGAATTTTCTATACATCTTAAATGACTGTTCAGATTTCAATCTAGAATGCAACCAATGTAAATTCTTCAAATGAAGACTTGCCTGCTTAACTTCTGGTGTTATCCAGTTTTTACTCTGGGAGAGGAAAATTTTCGTGAATCAAAAGAGTAATAGTATCCATGAATGCTTGAAAACATGAATCAACATCACTGCTCTGGTAAATCTCATCGAAGCAAACAACAGAGAGATTTGTCACATAATTCGTAATTCTATTTTCAGAAAAGGATCTAACATATTTTTTATTCGTCAGTTGGATGTTAGAACGATCCACTGGAATTTCGAAGTCGACTGATAAAACTTCATGATCACTGAGGTTAGCTTCTATCACCCTTGATTTACAATATTTCAGGGCAATATTACTTAAAATGTAATCAATTTTTGAGGATGATGTTCTACCGGAAATATTGGTGAATATTCTTGTCGCATCTTGAGATGTTACATGCAAACCGAAGCTAATAAGTACATCAGAAAGTAGTTTCCTCATATTACAATCAGGTTTAAGAAAGTCAACATTAATGTCACCACATACAAATAAGTTGTCTACTAACCTACTACAGAATTGCAAAACAGCAGGTAATTTTTCGAGAAATTTATCAAAATTTCCTGATGGGGGCCTATAAATACTGATGATCCCTATTTTTACACCGCGACACAGCATTTTCGCACCACAAACTTCAAAAATCAATTCCTCCGAATATCTGGAAACCTGCAAATTTTTCACTTGAATGTCGCATTTCACAAATAACACTGTACCATCCTGCTTCCTGTTGGGACGACAGAAGAAATCAGTCTGCCGATATCCTGGAAGCACCATCAGTCCAATGTTTTCATAGCTGCACCAATGTTCAGCGACACTTACGATGTCCGCAGATTCCTCTGACAGGAACACCTCAAGATTGTTTAGTTTGTTGGTAATACACTGAATGTTTATTTGCATAATTTTCAACTGAACTTTTTGCGAAACTTTGGTAGATTGAAATTCGTTTATACTTGCACCGGATGTGGACCTCGCCGTTGAAAAAAATGATGAACGCTCACATTTTTTGGCCAGCAAGATGCATCCAATGCTTTATCAAATTCGCTTTTAGGTATCAATACCTTGAAAGATGCGTAACTCTCCGGGTATTTTGATTTTAGAGCTTCGCATTTCACATCGATGAAGTTGGATTTCAGAAAGGCCAGAAGTTCATCAGGGGTAGTCTCCGGCTTCAAGTTTGTATTAGAATATGAGAAGGAACAGTTATATTACGTATATGGGATAACCTTCAATTCTCCATTGTTGTTGCTTTATGAATACAAGAGTTCCATTTCTTTAGTATTGAACGAAGTGATCTATGTAAATAAAATCAGATAGATCAGTTTAAGCGGTCGTTCTTTCGTTTTCAATCACTTCCCCCCTCCACAACTTAAAAGTGATCGTAAGTAATTATTCTAAACGCAGAATATCTTATATCTTTTAGATTATATTGGCAAAATTAACCTCAAAATTTGAAGTAATCTCGAAATATGACAAAATGATATCTTTAATTGTCTGTGGACATAACATAATCTCTCGAAAACGTCTTTATGGCGATGATGAATATGAGCGCATTCTTTCGAGCATTCAGTGAATGAATGTGTTCTGATTGCAAAATCACTTTCACTTCAATCACATAAGTTCTGTCAGTTGTATCAGTTAAAAAGAACACTAGTATTATCAGTAGTAATACTATAAGTACTTCAAAATAATCAGGTTATACATCGATAACTTGTTGCATAATTACAAAGAGTGTCAGTTTAACAGTTTAAATAATCCGATCGCGAAGCGGGAGGATTATTCTGTCAAACTGACACGATTTGTAATTATGCAGGAAGTTTGAGATGTATAACCGTATTTATTTTGAAGTACGCATTGTATTTGATACGATTATTTGTTGAGTATATTAAGTAAAAATGTTCGAATCGACTCATTTTTGAACAGTTGTTGATAAACGTCAAAATTTGACGGTCCTGTTAGATTTCGATTGGTAGAGCTACTCTATGTATAATCTGGTATTATCGAAATTATACATAGTAACTTAACTAAATTGATCGTTCTGATTGGTTGAAAATCATACGAAAAAAAAAATCGAATCAATAGGTAGCATAGAAGCTCCAAAATAATTAGGAATGAAAAAAACTACTACATATCATCTTTTTTATTCAAACAAAACACTAAATATGTGTAAGGAGACATAACGCATTCTATTCTAAATGTACTACAAAAGCTAAATCAATCTCGAAAAAGCTCACAGGCAAAATTATAATAGACTTAAAAGGAAGTAACGGATTTAGATTTAATTCTAACAAAAGGGCAACATTGTAATGCAATGCCACAAAATCACACGGTTTGTAGAATAATACATACCAGTCGAGAAGCGATAGCCCCCTCTGTTTCAACGGTAGAAGCTTACAATCTGTAACAGTTACCAATACAGAACGCTCTTCTTGAAATATATTGGAATCTCGACAGTCGCGATATCTACTTATAGATGGCGCGTTCTCAAATACAAATCAGGATGGCGCAGGGTAGCAACAAATACTGGATATATGGACATAAAATTTTTCAGAATTTACGAGGAGTTTTGTGCAATAATGTGTATTTGAACAAATCAATCGTTCTCATGAATTGCAATGGAAGTTTTGTCTTCATGGCGAAGCTTATTGTCATAACGGAATTCACAAACTCGATTCAATTGAGACAACCTATTTTCCATGATTTATTGAGAGGTATTAGCCTATTAGCTGAATAACAGCTAAGTATTTACTTAGTTATATGCTTTTATGCTTGTTATATTAAATAGTCTTGATGTTCAAAATACGATGTATAAAAAGCCTCACAGGCCATTTTGTACATCAAAGTGAAATCCTATTTTTCACTAAATAGGTACAATAATACGGTAATAACTTAATTATAAACTTTAAAATAAAAAACACTTGCCTTATGTTTCACAATATAAAAAATATTTAGATACTGTATTTAGCAGTAACGAAAAGTCGACATGTTTCGAGTTATGAACTCATTATCAAGACTGACTACAGGAGAGTATTAGGTACATCCTATTTTATAAAACAGACAGAAGCAAAGGTGATACCTGAAAATCAATTTGTTCGTTTACAAGGGGTAATTGACTATTATGAGCGGAACTTATTTTTAGAATTTCAAGAAGGTCAAGGCGTTTTCCTTTGTTACCTGAATGTAACAATTTGGTTTTGCTGAAATCCAGGAAGTGATTGAATTTTATACAATGTTCAGAGAAGCCAGTGGTATTTTTGTTTTGTAAAACTGACTTCTTATGTTCTTCAACACGAATATTTATATCCCTTCCTGTCGGTCCAATATATAGAAAGCAGGACATTCGTCGCAAAATATTTTGTAAACACCACATTTTTTTCAACAAAACCAAATTGTTACATTCAGGTAACAAAGGAAAACGCCTTGACCTTCTTGAAATTCTAAAAATAAGTTCCGCCCATAATAGTCAATTACCCCTTGTAAACGAACAAATTGATTTTCAGGTATCACCTTTGCTTTTGTCTGTTTTATAAATTACGATGCAATACTCTCCTGTAGTCAGTCTTGATAATGAGTTCATAACTCGAAACATGTCGACTTTTCGTTACTGCTAAATACAGTATCTAAATATTTTTATATGGTGAAACTTAAGCCAAGTATTTTTTATTTTAAAGTTTATACTTTATTCTTTATGATGTTTCATCAAGTGATGTGCGAGAATTCAATCGCAGTTAATAACTTAATTGAATTACTGCATTTGTAAGTTAGATGTATCGATTCCATGCGAAAACAGCTCATAATATGACCGATTTTATAAGCAAGAACAATGTTCGTGATAAATTTGAATTTTTTATTCTTCACAACTCTACTGTTTTCTACAAATATTCTAGTAAGTAAAAATTGTTTCAAACTTCTGGAAGGTGATATGTGACAAATATGAAATATCTGACTGACGCTTACTTCTAGACTCAAGAATACAAAGTAACAGACCTGGTGTTCTTTGATATTACTCATAACAACAATTCTATTGGTAGAATAATAATAGGTCTATTCGGTGAAATAGTTCCTCATACTGTTGAAAATTTCAAAACTATTGCTACGTTTGGGATTAATGGTAAAACCTACGATGGCTCTATTTTTCACCGTGTAATTGAAAGGTTTATGATTCAAGGTTAGCAAATAAATGATCTATTAATGTGAAAAGAAATTGAGATAAATTTAAGAAAATTATTTCTATTCAGTGTTTAGGCATGATGTAGTTCAATAATTATTTTTTAGTTATTACGATAAGTACTCATAGTTTTTGATGAGGAGTAGGTAGATAATATATTTAATCTTTTCTGTTTTTGGAGTTTTCAGTTCTACCAAGATGTCTATCGTTGTATATTTGGAATCCAGCAACGCCTGCGCGTTTCCAGATGTCTCATATATATATATATATATATATATATATATATATATATATATATATATATATATATATATATATATATATATATATATATGTATATATATGGGACATCAGGGAACGCGCAGGCGTTGCTGGATTCCAAATATAGGAATCCAGCAACGCCTGCGCGTTCCTAGATGTCTCATATATATATATATATATATATATATATATATATATATATATATATATATATATATATATATATATATATATATATGAGACATCAGGGAACGCGCAGGCGTTGCTGGATTCCAAATATACAACGATAGACATCTTGGTAGAACTGAAAACTATAAATATATATATATATATAAATATATATATATATATATATATATATATATATATAATATATATATATATATATATATATATATATATATATATATATATATATATATATATATATATATATTTATATATCTATATATATATATATATATATATATATATATATATATATATATATATATATATATATATATAATATATATATATATATATATATATATATATATATATATATATATATATTTTAGGAGGGGATATTGTTTATGGTAATGGTTCAGGGTCAATAAGTATTTACGGAGAAACATTCCAAGATGAAAATTTCATTATCAAACATGCAGGTGCTGGATTAGTTAGCATGGCTAATGCAGGAGCTGATACTAACGGTTGCCAATTTTTTATTACTACAATGGCTACTCCATGGCTAGATGGAAAACACGTTGTTTTTGGAAAAGTTTGTATAATTCAGTTCAGTCTTTTGTTTTTTATTACACAATTATATTTCAACAATCATTGTAATGTAATTTTTTAAGCTGACTCGATCATTTAAGTAGGTTCTGATAGTTTACTCTCCCTTTTTCAAGGTTGTTAAAGGACAGGACGTGGTTCACATCATAGAGCATGTCAAAAAGAATGTGAAAGACAGACCATTGCAGCCAGTAGTAATTGTAAAATCAGGTCTGATGGATCTTCCAACTCCCTATATGGAACCTGAGAAAAGCTATGAGTGAGTAAATAGAAGAAATTCAGAAAAATTACTTTCCTCTAAAAAATTTCTAGTCTAGTCTATTTTGTGCCAAATGCTCTGCTCCTACACAGGTAATTCTCCTTTTTCTTAATATCTTTTTCAAAGCCTTGTTTCTTGTGTAACTAGGTTTCCTATTTTCCTTCTTCCTGACTTTTCACTTTTCCAAATTCTTTTAACTGGTACTGTACTATAAAATATTTGCAAATGGCTTCACTATCCTGGTTGTTTCTTTCGTATAATTTCTTCTATGGATTCCACATTTAATACTTCTCTTATATTCACATTTCTAATTTTGTTCCTTTTTGTTACTCCTTAAACTCTTTTCACGCTTTCCTTATTTTACATAATCATTGTTTGTATATACTCAGAAGTGAAGGGAGTGTGAGGTTTGAAAAAGAAAAAGGAAACACACGTGTTTCATTCCTCCCTGAAGTATGTGTCAGAGAGGCAGGCAGCTTGAGTTTGGGATTATCTCCTTCAGCCAGATCAGAGGATACACTTGTATGTACAAGTACATTTAGGATAGGTGAGACGGGATATTTATGGAACATAGGAAGTGTGGGTAGGGTTCAGAGGATTAATACTGGCCCAGCATTCACCTTATAAGTTTGCAAGCAGTGACTTACATTACCACGAGGAAACCTCTGAGAAAAACTCATGGCAGACCAGTCGGCCCCGGGGTTTGAACCCGAGACCTCCCAAATACTAACCAGCGTACCTGACTACTCGACTAACTAGCTTGGTGTGTGAGGTTTGGCATAGTTTGAGTTTATATAGAGGAGTGTAGGATGCTAAAACTTATGACACGAAAACAAACTGGCGCATTCACCATTTTATATAATAATTTTAAACATTCTGGCAGTTAATTGGAATGGGTAATATAACAAAATTGGTCACTGAACGTATAATTAATTGAGGATTTTGGTCTTTCGAGATATAGAACGTCTTTTTTGATCTTATGGAAGGAGCCGAGGTGAGAAGGGCCATGAGAATATTGGCCGGCGAGGCCGTTTAGGAAAGCTGAAAGCGGTCTTTATGGTCATGAGTGTAGCCGGTACCGATCGGCCAAACGGTTCGAGAGAATTGAGAGTCGCATGTTTGAAGTTTTGGCAACACTGTAAAAAAATACGGTACTTACCTTTTAAGATTTTTCAGAAATACAGAGCAATATTCAATCAGTGGTGCAATTTAAAACCTCAAATTATTATGAAATCGAGTGTGCTCAAAAGCAGAATTCATTTTACGATATATATGTTGAATAACCTAAGAGCTTTTCTCTATTTTGTCTGCTTCCTTTTCAGTAGTGTTTTTCCCGAAAAATATGCACTACGCAGGTTTATCGAAAGTCAACAGTCAGGCAGTCAGGTGCGGTAGTAGCTTTTTTATCCGTTATATACCTTTTAGCCAACGAATTTCGAATTTTTTTGAAATTTTTTTTTATTTATTTAAGTACTCTAAGACAGTGGTTCTCAACCTTTTCACCACTGAGGACCACTTGTACCTTTCAGAATTCTTGACGGTAAAATGAGATGAACACTGAAGTTTTACTAATGAATTTATTATTTACAAAATAAAAAAAAGAAAATACATAGCGAAAGACAAAAGAAATATAAAAAATAAAATAAAAAGTCATAGATAGCGCCAAATTAAGACGTTAATGACTCCCTTGGTCTTGCTTCTCACTTGAAAGTTTCTCAATATTTGGCTCGAAAGAAGTTAACGCCAGTCTCATAGGAGCATTAAAATTTAGCAACCTATTTCTGTGTTTATTCTTGATGACACATAATGTTGAGAATGCTGCCTCACAGAGATAAGTGGAATGAAAAAAAATAGGCAGACGCATTAGTTTACGTCTCAAGAGCGAAGATTTTAATTGTTTATTTTATGACTGTTCACTTCGCGGACCACATGAAAACAGTTCGCGGACCACAGGTTGAGAATCACTGCTCTAAGAGATAACAGGATCCATAATGAGTATAACATGTAAGATTGTATGAGTGACATGCATGTCCTAACATTTTAGTAACTTATACAAAAAAATTTTAACTTAAATAACTATTGTAGCCAGAGGAAGAGTTCACTTTTTACAAATCATAGGTTTTCTAGGAGGAGTTTTTTCATCTTTCTATTGAAACTGTCAATGGACGGACTGTTTTTAATATGTTCGGGAATTTTGTTGAACCATTGTAGAGCTTGAAATGTAGTAATTTTTTTCCCAACATTAGTTGCGCTTGGTAGTATGTGGAAATGTTGATTTGTTCTCGTGTTGTAATGATGTATGTCACAATTTTGAGTTAGGCTGACTTCTGGTTTCAGTTAGGTTGTTTTTGCTTTTGTAAATATTTTTGACACTATCTAGTTTGACTATATCAGGGACTTTCAAAATTTTTAGATTTTTGTAAAGCATTGTTGTGTTTGTCCTATATGGAAAATTAAATAGAGTTTTAACTATTTTATTCTGGGCTATTTGTAATCTATTGATATCTTGTTGTCTTGCTTGTCCCCAAGAAGCAGCTAAGTAAATCAGATGTAAATACACATTCGAATAGAAAATTTGGAATTTAGTTTTTTTGTTGAACTTCATGGCAGTGTGTTTTAGGTGATAACATAGATAATTCAGTTTTGCGCAAAGTTAAGAGATATGTTTTTCAAATGATAATTTATTGTCAAGAATCAAACCCAGATATTTGGCACTTTCGACTTCATATATTTTTTCATTAGGTACTTATGTTTAATTGGAAGTTATTGTTTTCTGCATCACTATCAAAGATCATGTAGTTGCATTTAGTTTGGTTTAATAGAATATTGTTTTTTGCTGTCCATTCACTCATGCAATTAAGATCCTCTTGAGCTAGCTGGAAAATTTGTTCGAGTGTTCCTGAGTAGAAGAGTGCAGTGTCATCTGCAAACAGAGTTATTTTCCCGTGTAGTCCAATGCTACACAAATCATTGATATAAATGAAAAATAGTGTTGGACCAATTACACTCCCCTGGGGTAGACCACTGGTTACTACAGTTTTTTCACTCGATATTCCATTGATTGGAATATCATATACATATATATTGGTATTGGTATTGGTAGGTGTGGATGGTGACCGATGCGCTGCGACCTTATTAGATCTATTGTGTCCCATCTTCTTCTGCTTCTCGAGGTGTTCTCGTTTTACAGCAGCGAGCAGCTCCTCAAGCCTCAATACCTTCAGGAATTTGAGAATTTTAAGGGGGTCTATTCGTGGTATTTCTTGTTCCGGTATTTCCTGTCGAGGTTGAACTGAATGCATCTTTCTATGGCGTGAATTTCCGCTTGAAAAATACTGGGGAACTGGCCCATGGGTTGTGAGTATTTGATATATATAGGTACATATATATATATATATATATATATATATATATATATATATATATATATATATATATATATATATATATACATATATATATATATATATATATATATATATATATATATATATATATATATATATATATATATATATATATATAGTGTGTAATATAAATATATATATATATATATATATTAATATATATAGATATATATATACATATATATATATATATATATATATATATATATATATATATATATATATATATATATATATATATATATATATATATATATATATATATATATATATATATATATATATATATATATATGAATGAAGTGAACTAGGACATTTATTTGAAACTAACCAAACAAACCTCCTAGCGGAGCTGGTTATAAGAGTTCACGAAGCATCGAAATATCAACATCTACCCCAGACGGTAATTGTAAAAGGTATAAAAATGGGAGCGCTTGTTACTTGCGGCGTGTGAATGTTGAATTACATCAAAATGGATGTATCAACTTTACTCTTGCTTAGCGATTATAGTAACCACCTTCGGGTGTCAGGACGTAAGAGTTTCGTTGCCGAAATGTTTTCTTCTATTCTGAAAGATGTGGTTCAATTGTTTCCGACTGGTGGCGCTGTGTCATATTTATATGTCATGGAGTTACTAGAGGAAATATGTATGACCGTTTGAAATGTTGGTTTGGTTATCACTCACGGTGGATGGATGATACTGATGAGCCCCGATAAGGGCGAAACAGTCTGTCTATCAATTTCCATCGATTGTGATAAACAAATTAACATTTCGAACAATTACCGTCTGGGGTAGATGTTGATATTTCGATGCTTCGTGAACTCTTATAACCAGCTCCGCTAGGAGGTTTGTTTGGTTAGTTTCAAATAAATGTCCTAGTTCACTCCATTTTATTGCCAAGAACGTGTGTCGTTAACACGAAAGAATTCTGTTTTTCCATATATATATATATATATATATATATATATATATATATATATATATATATATATATACAATATATATATATATATATATATATATATATATATATATATATTATATATATATATATAATATATATATATATATACATTGGCGCCGACTCCATGGAACCTGAGGGGCCTGAGCTCCCTCAAAAATTTGTTTGGGGGGACGGAGATGATAACATTCCTTTTATTTTTCATTGCAATATAATTAGTAGTGTCGATATTATAATTTTTTGTTTTTTTTTCAGACTCACATTCTGGACTTGGTTGAAAGCTGGTTGGTTTCCTCTTAGCTTTTCTTTCTTAATTTTAGGAATTTTTCATTATATGATGTCTCAGTTAAATGAATTGGGATCTTTTAGAGGGTAGTTAAAATTTTATATCCGACACCACTGTTAAAACCAAATGTATATGGTAGGGTAGGTATACATATTTTACTGTAAATGTAACATTTTAGATTCTAGAAGAAACTTATTTAATCTGTCTAGGTTATCAATGAAATGCAAGCCATATGTGATAAATATTTATTTTATAATTAAACAGAGTTTAACTGGCATTTACGAGTTTATAAATACACAGATAGTTTAACTTACCAGTTACAAATATTTGTACATTCATTCTTAAATAAAAACATTTCGAATGTACTTACATTTACACAGTATATTTTTCCTAATTCTCACATATTTAATGTAACAACATTCACTTTCTGAAAATCCCCAAGGAACTTCAGAAAACAATACTGAATTTCTAATTTGATTATGTATAAACGGTTTCAGTATAAATGCTTCATGTCTTACTGATTAGAGAATGTTCAAAAATAAAAAAAGAAATATGTGAGATTTAGAAGATTTTTCTAATTTCTTATATGTACTGGGATCGTTTTGTACTTGGGAAAAAGGGTACTTTTCAAGCATACATCAATTAATATTAAACAGTCTCATATACAATGGGATATTTACAAATGATGAGAAAATCCATTTTTTTGGATTTCGAAATTCTTCTCACATAGACAACATTTAATTTGATAACAGCACTGTGCTTCATCTTATCTTACTATCTATATATACAAGGTGTAAAGCTAAATACTGGCGACCACTGATGCATTTTTAAAACACAGCGGAACGATATAATGCATTCTGTTTTTCATTGATCATAATGTACATTTTACATTCAGCTATATATATAATACATATTACAGGCCTAAAAGTTACTATAGTATAAAGAACAGCACACCATCGTGAACACCAAACAGGTATTTCTCGCATGGAATGATCGATCAGAATTAGTTAAGTCATTATGATTTCACAGAGAGATCTAAAATTATCACATTCGACCCATATTTTTCAGGGAGATTTACAATTTTGAGTTAATTTCGACAATGATAATCATTTTCATTCAACTAGTTCCATGCAAAAAACTTAAAAACTAATTGTCAGGTCGTCACACAGTGTCGCTGATTAGTATATCACAGTTTTCATTGCCCCAAATCCGTTTGAAGACTAGTTAATTTAGGAACACTTGCCTCAGTCCATCTTATGCCGCTAGTCCCTCTCTAGAGGCTGGTAAGAGGTCTTCTCTAGATCCTTCATTAGCAGTCTTTCGCTCGAAATGCAGATCCCATAAGCCTCTTGGTTCTGGAGCTTCTCTGCTAGGTGGTCGCTCCTGACCTCTATCTGGTGAACCACTCTGAGATCTGAGAGGTTCTGGAGGTGGATAACTGAAGTTGAGCAGACTGCTGTACTTTCCAGCCAAGTTCAGACCGTTATGATTATTTTGAACAACAGACATCTCGTTCAACTGTAACAGAAAAATATAAAAATTAGGTAAAATATTTTAAAACGTTTTCCTCAATGTATTTGCAAGAGAATGGTTTGATAAAATCTTAGAATTACCTAGTGGAACAATAAATACGATTTTGAACACATGTAAAAAAGTCTTATGTATAATATTGCATGTATTAAATGTTTATATATGAATATTCAATATAACAAGAAGGAGTTAACACAGAAAATTTATGCGAGAATAAGAGTTGGGTTGTGGTTGCTTGTTGTCATAGCACGATATACTATATATATGAAAATATTGAAAACTCAAATTTACTATGTTTATAATCATGAAAATTTCCATCTTCAGAAAGACAGTAATCATGCCAAGAGTATAAAACTAACTGAGACATCTACCCGAATAAAAACTTCACCTTCTTCAGATGCTAAATGCAATCTGAATATATTTCTTGGTTTTATCGAATATAAAAAATTAATATGACAAATTGTGTAGAAAGGGTTAATTAAATAATGGTTACAAATAATTAGTGAAATACTAAAAACCCGTTCTAAACAGCTACTGAAATAGTTTGGTAATTTTGAAAACATTCAGAAGGGGGCTTGTAGTATGATAGGTATGGCTTTTCAATAGAACACCTGAATTTTTGTTTTTATTATTCTGTAAGGATTCTTGAAAATTAAGTTTAATTACTTCACTTTCAGCATTTAATATTTTAAAGTCAAAATAGAATGTGTGATTTTTTGGATTGAATGGTTTGCATAAAGTAAATCCGACTTTTGATTAACAAAGCTACGTTTGTATTTAGAACACAATCTTGAATCTTTTCAAAATTACCGAACTAACTGACTAGCAGTTTAGAATGGGGTTTTCCTATTTTAATAATTATTTGTAACCATCCTCCTATTTACCCTTTCCACATAATTTGTCATATTTTTATTTCTTTTATTTTTCAAATCAAAATAGCTTTATTTGGGAAAAATACATATGCTTATTTAATAGATATCGTCACAAAGTATGGCAAGAGAAAAATCATTACAAATAAAATCCTAAAAGTTTAAGTTTAAAATATTATAAATTTATCTAAGACGTGTACATATTACATTACCAAAGATCAAAATCACTTTAAAAATTGTTATTTTTAAAGTGATTGAAACATTTGAATTAAAAAGTTATCAATAAAATAGAAATAACAATTATCCACCTGAAAAGAAAATCCGACTGAATAAAATTCAAAAAGTGAGGTCAGAAAATCACCCATCTGAGAGAAACTCGGCAACACTGTAAGGTTCTTTCTGAATCAAATGTTTAAATACTGCTTTTTTAAAATGTAAGGAGTTTTCAATTAATTTCTTGTGGAAGTGTATTGAAAAGTATTTAATACAAGAGTACATTGGACTGTATTCTTGTATTCGATATAACGGAGAAATATATTCAGTTTCACCGAAACGTGCGTCATGCGTAGGTCTAGGTATATTATTTAATAAATGTTTAAATTGTTTATATACACTATTGTTTTAATATGTTCATTAATTTACATCATGTATCGGCCCAATAATTCCAAAACTTATTTATAAGTCCAGAGAAGGAACCGATATAAAAATAAACAATTACTAAAGACTTTTTTATTTCTTGTAGTCCAACTATCTTGGCTATTTTCATAAAAGGATTTTATTTCAATGTTCATCACCGAAACAAATTTCAATTGTTGATATGCCATAGATAACATATTTGCTACTTATTTTTATCGAAGAAGTAAAATATCCCCTTGCATAATTCATATGCTACAGGTATTTGATCGTACCGTAACATCTAGATAATAAAGCAATATAACATTGTTACATTTCAGAGCACTTTAAGTTAAGTAACAAGTGTTACCTACACATTGACGTAATTATCTTACAGTTATTCAAGTCTTCAATCTCCCACAAAAACCGCATCTACATTAAAATAAGAAAAAATACACGAAAAAAATCTACATTGATTGAATTCTTACTTTTTGCATGCCGTTAAGGAATGGGGCCGGTAGGTACGGATAGAAAAGATCGGGTCTCCGCTGGAGAAATTCGGAATCCTTGGGCGTCATGGGGATGGGGGGTAGGTCGAGTGACATGCGTCGACCTCGTCGAGACGCGCCGTTGCTCCACATGTGGGTACCCATATGAACCTGCAAAGAAAAAAGCATTAATTATTTGACAATGATCATAATGTAATCACTAACTACTGTAATCAATAAGACTCAAGATTCAAAGCATGCCTTTCATTAAACTTGAAGCTGTGAAATAACTATATCATGAAGGTCATATAAGTTTCATTATTTAATGACATCAGATACGCTAAAGCATATATTTCTGGAATAATAACAGCCACACTACGGAATTATTATAGTCCCCACGACATTATAAACTACTATAATAATAATGTTTATTAGCAGCAAAAACATACAATTTTTTTTACATTGGGTGATTCTATTCAATAATTGCGTCCAAATAAACAAGAAGTTATTCGCTCATTAAAACATTTCTGTTGTGCATGGGCATTGCACCTTTATATCATGACGCATACATATATACATATAGCAGAACAACAGCCCAGTTCTTCAAATAAGGGTGAAAGGAGAAGAAGGTCCTTTCTCAATTCTCAATAAGTTGTCTAGTGCCATTTCTACCTAGATGGATAATATACTTTTTAAACAGTGATTTTATGATGTTAATGGATTTTATATCAGTTAGGTACATTTTATACGTGTCTGTCAAGGAATTATATACTTTCAATGCAAGGTTAGAGAAACAACTGATGTTTTTATACAAAACTGGAACAGCAACACTGCCTTTTTCTTTGTATCTTATGCTGTAGTTCCAAGATATTTTTGTTTTTATAAGTGTATATTATAATTCGATGGATATATAATTGTCTTAAGTCCAATAAGCCAGTTTCCGAGAATAATGTACTTGAATCTATATATACTCAACTCAATCGAAACCCTTAGTCAAATATTACCGCAATAAGGGGCTACTTTGCTCTTTCATGGGTTACTTTGCACTGCCGATGAATAAAGATATAAGTGGGCCTAGACTCCAAACTAGCTAATAGACAACCACCTGCTCCTTTATGTATAGAGATTTGACTATAGACCATCGTTTCTGAGTGGAAACACGAATCTCCATGTATTAGGTAATCAAGAGCTGGCAGTGCACGTGGCCAAAAAAAAGCTCAGAAATTCGCGTTTTTTTTCACGTGTAAAAATGTATGGGGCAACATACGATCCACTATTTTAAAATATAATTTACCAAAATCTCGTGTACTATCAAGTTCTTCAATTTCCAATATAATGTGATGCAATGTCAATTCCACAGTGTTCCTACTTTGCCCCAGAAGCACTTCAATTACGATTTTAAATGTATTTACAACAGTGGTGTAAAGTATCTTCCCCCTACGAGGAGACTGCTCCAATTTCAAAAATAAAAAATAAAATAATTAATCATTCGAAATCGCAAATAAGCATTAGAAATATGTTAATTCAACCTCTTTCACGATACTAGGCCTATTACCGAAATCTCCTCTTATCAATAGATGGAAGATCTCATGCGTTTCATAAATTTGGTGTGAAAATCGGTGCAAAGTAGCCCCACGTTACGGTGGTATACATTATGTAAAGCGAACTTTAATTAAAATTCCATATCAGTATTCTCTGTATAAAAATGAAAATATGTTAATTTATTTATTCGGATTAAAACTGATGCTTCAAAGGAGAAAGTTTATTATTCATTATAACACTATGAAAAGAGGAGCATTGATGATCACTTCTGGTATGTTGTTGGTTTAGAAAATTCCTTAGTTATCCGTTTCTTTCCCAAAATATAGTGTCATGTTAAGTATGTTCAGAATATCTCAAGATGAAAACGTGAAAAATAGTAAACTATAGTCTATCCAGCGAGACTTGACGTTCAGGTCACAGACATGCGCAAATAACGACGCAATGTACTTACCCAAATATATAAAATTCGAAATTGTCAAAATTTATATTTGTCGTAAGTAATTTGCTGAAAGAGTAGTTATATGGTAATAGTGACCGGATCATTCATTTCGACAAATATTCTGTCCATAACATATCAAATATTGAATCCCTCAAGAAAATTAACATTCCCAGTAATGAAAATAAGTTGAATTGAATGTGAAGTTGTCATTCTGTTTCGAAATTTGCAATGTTGTCGGACACTCTCGACCTACTTTCACCTTTGACATTCGCCGAAATAACCTTTATATCTCATTTTTGTTAAAAATTAGGTGTACTAATTAGATTTAGGATTATTTATTACTTCTGGCAACACTGTTTCCGTTCGACGTCATATACAGTTGATGACGTGAACGCCAAGTTTCGCTGGACAGACTATAGCATATATATGTTAGATAAAAAGGTACATGCATGTGAGATTCCATCAAATATATACAGTACAATTGATAAATCAACAATTTGATCTAGAAAATGTGAAAGTCCTAAAAGCTGTATAGCTTACTTTGAAAACTAGGCATCGTAGAAAAATTAGGTCAGGAGTGAAAATAATCTAATTGAAAAAAAATTCTATTCAATCGAATCCGACATTGCTTTCAGTTTTCACAATTTCTTCAATCATCAATGAAAAATATTATTATAATCATTGGAACTAACTTTAATCTAACCAGGGTTAGATTGTAAGATATCTACCACTCACTGACTCTCATTATGTAATCATTTCATTGAAATATGACTGGATAAAGTTAGTTGCATTAGTGAAGCGTGCAGCCCTTGAGTTCTCACCTTGAGGTTGCCTTTGGTGGTGAATGCTTTTTGACAGACGTTGCACCTGAAAGGCTTATCTCCGGTATGTGTCCTCATGTGGATCTGCAAGGCCGAGCTGGAGCTGAAGTTCTTATTACACACATGGCATAAATGCTTGTTAGACTGCAAGCCTGCGAAAACACATAAGGCAAACATGAACCCTCAACCTTTAGCTAAGTTAGTGCAAGCGATGACGATATTGTTAAAAATCGCCCTCTCTGTTATGTACACCGATGTAGTTGATGACTCTTGAGACAGATGCAATAACGATAATAACAGTAGTTGTACGTTTTTGAGTGAATTATTGAAAACAGATCATTGGTGAATTCGGAGATATTTGAATAATTTTCACCAGAAATATTTTTTGTTAAGTTAACATTTGTTCAGATAATATTTCAATAAATCTTAATTCTTTAGAATATTAGAAGATATATGAAGTGACTCCCCAAAGCGTACATTAAAAACTCATTCCCGTTCAACAACAAACATTTGAATCTGTTTACTCATAAGAAAATGTTCAATTATTGGGTCCAATACATAAATTTGTTTGCATATAAACATAAAAAACTATATTTTTCTTTTATGAGCAAGATTGTTAGCTTACCACAAAAAAACGTGTCGTCTAGTCAATGTAGATAATTGAAACTAATATGAAAAATGAAACCACTCCTAGATCCACTCTGACCTTATGGAGCACCTATAATTGAGGTTAGGTTAGTTTAGGTAGGGTTGAGTTAGGTTAGGTTCGGTTCAACTCTGATCTTATGGAGCACCAACAATTAGGGTTCTAGTTCAGATACGGCTGCTCGAAATTCATTGAAATATTACAACGGATTGAATAACTAATCGATTTGTGGTTTAAATATTTGTAAGTATGCTTCTCAAAGTATATGACTCAATAAATTCTGATTTTCAGTGGCCATCAACTTTTATTAAATTCAAGTTTCAATTCAGTGATTCTGATTTTGCAACTGCCTCGATAATCTGTATAAGATACTTACTAGGAGGTCTTTTTGGCAATGGAAGCTCACATTCAGAAGGTTCTCTTTTGACCGGTTGTTGCGACTGTTCGATGATCTCGGGAGCTGGAGGCTGCTGCTCTTGCTTGATTGAGGCCGGTGGAGGCGGCACCTCTCTAGGAGTCATAATTTGAGGAGAAGCCGGTAGAGAATCTTCTTTCATAATCTGTGGTGGTTTGTTCTCGAACATGTGCTGAGGCATGTCCCTTATTTTATGAGTAAGCATATGCTGTTTCATATTTCCCTGTTGAAAAAGAGAAATTATTTTTGATGTTGGAATTGATATTTGGCGGGCTTACCGCCATGTGTATCCAGTTTGAGGCGTATCCAGGGGTCATGGGTAGTGGGAAAACTGAAGGATGTACGGACTTGCGATTAGCAGATTTTCGTTTACTATGTGCTCTGCTCTGATCTGATGCTTCGTCCTGGATACGCCCCTGCCTACACATGCAGGGTTCCTGAAATATACACTTTTAGTATCATAATTTATGAAAGTAACTAGTGACGCATAAGTGTAGATTAGGAAGTTTTCCGACTCTAGTATTTTATCTTTTTCGTTTTAATGATTTTAATAAATCTTAAGTACTTCTGCTCAGGGCCGCGTCGACGCCCCTTTTTTTCAGGATTCTTCATGTTTCAACTTATTTTTTTCTATTATTTTTGTTTCAAATAAAACAACAACTAAGTCCAAAATGTGTAAGAATATAAATACCTATATTCAAATTATATCATTTCCACTTTTCTCGCTTTTCTGTTTTCGAAATCCTTAATAGTTTAGTGTATATCTATATGGTCTAATGAGGCACCCTATATAGAAATTGTTGCTAAATTTGTTAATATTTCCTGGCTCATTGAGTGCAGGTAATTTTTTATAAGGGGGCGGCGCGGCCCTGCTTCTGCTATTATTTTTATGGGACTATAATATTTTTTGGTAATAATATCGCAAAATTGACCAAATAATAATGAATACAGTATTTTTCGTCCCGTCATCAAGTAATGACGAAAGCATTTTTGAGCACACTTTTCGTCGTTGACAAATGTTAAAAACAAATGTTTCTGTTTGTTTTTTACAACCTCATCATCAGTATCGTTTGGAGTGAACGAATGTGGTAGTACAATGAATGTGGCCCTCGCATTACCTACCATGTATATATATATATATATATATATATATATATATATATATATATATATATATATATATATATATATATATATATATATATATATATATATATATATATATATATACAGGGCCGGATTCAGGGCAGAGAATCCGGGGCCTCCACAAAAGAGGAGCCCCCAAAATATAGACTTCGGAAGAAAATTTCAATTTCGGACTAGTAAAAAACTTCAGTACTTTGTACAAACATTTTAAAAAATGAAAATTATAAAAAATGGTCTTCGAACCACGATGGAACAAAACCGTCTATCAAAGCTTTCTCTCCTGAGATTGAGAGAGAGATTTATCTACTGAGGAAACTAGATTTCAGCGAAATCATCAAAGATTTTTCGATGAAAAAAGTTCGGAAGTTTCCGTTCGTTAACGATAAAATTAAATTTCCAGATAATTCTTGTTTCCGATTATATTTATATGTTTGTTAAATGATAAAAGAATCAAAACTTGGTTTTACAATAAATTATTTATTGGAAAACTCGACAAAAAAAATTGTCCATTTTATTTGGAAAATAATTTGGGGCCAGGGGGCCTTCAATCCTTTGTTGCCCCGAGGCCTGCAGACCTCTAAATCCGGCATGGTATATATATATATATATATATATATATATATATATATATATATATATATATATATATATATATATATATATATAATATATATATATATATATATATATATATATATATATATATATAAATATATATATATATATATATATATATATATATATATATATATATATATATATATATAAATATATATATATATATATATATATATATATATATATATATATATATATATATATATATATATATATATATATATATATATATATATATATATATATATATATATATATATATATATATATATATATAT
Organism: Cynegetis impunctata; assembly: GCA_030704885.1. NCBI lineage: Eukaryota > Metazoa > Arthropoda > Insecta > Coleoptera > Coccinellidae > Cynegetis > Cynegetis impunctata. The sequence goes on along the minus strand of JARQZK010001447.1, from coordinate 395,646 downwards.
ATATATATATATATATATATATATATATATTCATTGCGATACAATGTCAATTATCTTTATCGATTCTTCAAGTTATATTATTTAAACCTGTTCCAGAAACTTCAAGTCAATCTTCACATAACCCTACAGTAGTAGTAAGCTACAGTCTCACCGGAGGAACATTTTAGTTGCTGTTGCGTGTTTCCGAAAATGTTTCCAAATGTTCCTCAAAATTTCTTAATGTTTCGACAATAAATATCAACTGTTTCTACTTGTCACCCTTCAAGCTACAATTCCACCGGAGGAACATTTTTGTTGCTGTTGCGTGTTTCCGCAAATGTTCCAAAATATTCCTGAATGTTCTTTAAAATTTCTTCATTTTTCGGCAACAAATGTTGACTGTTCCTACTCCTCGCCGGTTTCCATTTTGAACGGTTAACGTCAAAATAAAATAGGAAACATGTGTAAACAAATCCGTGTTGCTATCGCAGTGGAAACGTATCGAGAACGCAACTAGTAAACATTTGTGTCGCAGATTTTCAGTGTGCAATTCAACGAAAGAAAATATAGCTACGGTTCCACAGGAGGAAAATTGAGGAGAATTTTTGTTGCTGTTGGTGGTTCCTTAAATGTTCCAAAATGTTTCTTGAAATTTCTTTATGTTTCGGCAACAAATATTGATTGTTTCTACTAAACAATATGCAACTACTGACAATTTTAGTTGCGTCAGTGGAAACAAGAAATTTACGTATGTTGCCATAAGTTTCTACCTATGGCAACAAAGAAAAACATTTAGCAACAAAATGCTCCTCAATTTTCCTCCAGTGGAATCGTAGCTTTACTTGTGCAAATGTTTTTCATTATCTAATGTTAATATAGACGTTTCAAAATAGGACAATGAACTCGAATTTCACTCAAAGTCTGCCAGGGGAACATTCACGCCACACTTGAATCAAAATCAACAATGTACGATATATTCGCTAGGTTAGGGTACCTAAAAGTTTAATTTTAAACAACGTGAAAAGGTTATAAGGTGATTGGGTCAAATTTCAAGTGTATTGCATCGCTTTGAATCATTCTAGCATATTATTTTTCTCGGAAAATAAAAGTGTTGTCGATGACATGTCCGGCAATATTATATTTAGCCGCATAGCATCCAAACGTATCCAGTTATAGTCCAGTCAATGACCATTTTCACGTGTATTTGTCCCATACAGCACCGATTTTCATAAAAAATTGGATTTAGGTTCTACTTACCATCTATCTCAAAGTCTACCGTGTGGCAGGGGTTGCTTTTTCCCTGGGGGTGGATGCCACCCCTTCTTGGGGATGAAAAATTTTTCATTGAAAATAAGTACATAAATCGATGAACTGACTAATTTTAAGCCACTTTTGTTCTATGAAGTTTTTTCTGAAAGTCAATACTTTTCCACATATTCGTGGGTGAAATTGTCGGGTTTCAGGCAAAAAACCACGTTTTCAGATACTTTTTCGCGAATAACTGGAAAAAAAAACATTCTATCGAAAAAAATTTGAAGAGCAAATTTATAGCTTATACAAAAACAAAGAAAATTGTGTGTTTGTGATGTATGCAGATCCAATACAAACGGAATTATTGCTTGTTGAAAGTTGACTTTCTGTATTTTCAATCGCTAAAATGGAAAGTTTCTACGTACAATAACCAAAAACAAACGCATTTTTCGAAAACTCATAAAACTTTTTTTAAATTCCTTTAAAAAACCTTTATTTTTATTTTTTATAAAAGTTCCTAGCATCAAAACTAAGCGTGCTATGAAGAGAATAATGTCAATTTCTATTTTTTCGTTGGAAAAAAATAGTGAATATCTCACCCTCTCTTCCACCCTATTTGAAAAAAATCGTTACCACTTTACAATTCACTTTATTTACATTTTTATAATACGTTCTGAGTGTTTGACCAGTTTAAAGTAATTCTTTTTGAAAAAATTTGAGTTTGAAGAGAGAATATCATTTTCGTAATTTAGCGAAAAATCGCCTTTTCTTCAGAATAACTCAAAAACTATTAATGATATGCAAAATTTTGTGGAGTACGAAATTGTATGTTTTTCTTATTTGAAAATGCTGGCATTTAATTTTTTTTCATAGGATAAAAATTAAGTAAGATATGGTCATTTAAAGCTTGCGCGTGTACCTTTTTTATCCCTTTTAGCATGAACCTTTTTAAAAATAAGATTTGAAAAAATAATTTATTTAGATGAGCTTATAGCTCTTAAAAAACCTACAAAATTCTTTTTTGAAGAACTTGATTGCTTGAAAACTAAGCGAGTTATGGGGAAAAACCAAAAGCACATTTTTGTAGAAATTAGAATATGTTGTATTAGTATATTGATGAGTACACATAGTGGCAAATACCAATCAACTTTCGACAAACAATAACTTCGTTTGTATTGGGTCAGAATACATCATAAATACACGATTTTCTTTGTTTTTCTATAAGCTATAATTTTGCTCTCTACAGGTTTTTCGACAGAATGCATATTTTTCCAGTTATTCGCGAAAAATAATCTGAAAACGTGGTTTTTTTGCCTGAAAACCGACAATTTCAGTCGCGAATAAGTCGAAAAGTATTAACTTTCAGAAAAAACTTTATAGAACAAAAGTTGCTTAAAATTAGTCAGTTCATCGATTTCTGTACTTATTTTCAATGTAAATTTTTTCATTCCCAATAAGGGGTGGCATCCACCCCCAGAGAAAAAGCAACCTCCGCCACAGGGTAGACTTTGAATTAGATGGTAAGTAGAACCTTAATCTCAATTTTCATACAAATCGGTGCTGTATGGGATAAATACACAGTTTATACTTTTTTACCGTCATTGACTGGACTAGTTAGTTCGATTGTACACATTGGCCTCAACTAAATCCGGCGGTGAGAGAAAAGTTCAAATGCCTATGCTCTATGTCATTAAGCATTTACGAGACAACAGAACAGATCAGAAATGATTGAATTCAGAAATGAGCCAGCTATTTTCAGACACAATAGACTTGTCGCCGTAGAGCAGATTAAAGGCGTTGGCACCTGGCCAGCAATAACTTATGTCGATGTCTAAGTGGTCTATTTTTGATTGAGAATCCCGCTTTTATCTTTCTTTCCCTTTTCGAAACGATAAACAAAGTATCAGTTGATGGATTAGTTCATAAATTAAACCGTATAATATTCGAATGTTGTGACGGTTACCTATCCGATAATTTTTCAGAAAAAGGGACGGGAACTATTAGTTTTCTAGACGTACCCACATTTTTGAGCATTTAGTCTATGTGCGATAATCGTAAACGTTTGGTAAATTGGACTTTTATCTCGAAATTATTTAAATCTTGGAAAAGCTTTTTGACTATTACGTTATAAACCGAGGTTTCCATCAAGATAACTGTTCAAAATTTTACTTACGTATCGATGCCAGCAAAACGAATGTTATTTTACAGAAAAGTAATTTGTAAAAATAAATTTAATCAAAATTTAAGTTTTTTCGATATACAGAAATTTCCGAATCGTGATATTTTGATTTTATGCTAAAACGAGCTGTCATATCTTCAAGATATATATTAAAACGTTGAAACAATAAACAATTAAGCAACTAAAAATTCAAATATTCTTTGGCTGACATGTTCTAAACAAAACAATGTTTACGTAGTAGTTAATATCTATTTCGAATAAAAAATGTATCATACATTTTTTTTTCAATGAAATTTGAAATATTTTAAAATGAATGAAATTACATGGTAGCGAAAATTGATCAATGAGACAAAACGATAAAAAGCTTACGTAATAATCTGTCTAGAAATTACAAATTTGTGCTCAAATTTAGATTGCAATATTTTTTTTATAAATTCATTAATAGAATCGAGGAATGTGCAGAGTGAATACATTTTAATAATTGTTAAGTGTAGAAAATTGCTCAAAATTCTACCAATACATGTAACTATTTATTTGCACAAGTATATCTTAGGGTGTGTGGCTTCTTTAATACATGATATCCCACATTTTCAATTCAAACTAGGTAGTCAAAATTCAACAATTTTGAATTACTCAGTCGATATGAACTAATGGTAGCCACACACTTAAAAATGTACTTGCGCAAGTTCAGACTTGTACAAGTATATATCACTCTCGAAGCGTAGAAAGTTATGCAAAATTCTACCAACTCATATAAGTATTTATTTGTCTTAAGTTTGCGCAAGTAGATCTTAACGTGTATGGCTTCTCTAGCACATGATAACTCACATTATCAATTATTCAAACTATTCGCACTGTGAATCCCTATTAGATCAATAAAAATTCAACAATTTTGAATTAACTCAGTCGATATGAACTAATGGGAGCCACACACGTAACAATAAGCTTGCGCAAGTTGAGACTGGTACAAGTATATATCATTTTAGAAATGTAGAAACTTGCACAAAATTCTACCAACACACGTAACTATACCTATACGTGGCTGATTCTTAAGCTAAGTATATCGTAACGTGTGTGACTTTTCAATTCAAATTACCCGCCCTGTGAATTCGTATTATGTAGATCAATCAAAATTTTACAATGTTGAATACTCAGTCAGTATAATCTAATGGTAGCCACACAGTTCAAGATATACTTTCGCAAGTATATGGTAACGTCAGTAGCTTTTCTAACATATGATATCCCATATTTTCAATTCAAACAACTCGCACTGTGAATTCGTATTAGATTAGATCAACAATGTTGAATTACTCTGTAGATATAAACTAATGGTAGCCACACACGTAACGATATGTTTGCGAAACTTGAGGCCGACGTTTTTAATTCAAATTATAGGAAACTATGAATTCGTACTAGATCAATCAAGATTCAACAATGTCGAATGTATAGGCACACTCTGATATTATGTTTGTTACTTGTATTAAAATTGGGAATGTTACTTTTTGCGATATATAGAGGTAATGTATGAGTATTTTTCAGTTTACCTATATGTGTAATCAAGCAGCCGGCATTTGCATATCGTATAAGTTATTGATGTCAAGTATAATGGAATTCTTTCTCACCTTCGTTGAAAATCCTCTATCACAGACGGTACATTTGAATGGTCGTTCTTTCGTATGACTCCTGTAGTGAATCTCTAATGCTGAATGACAGGCGAACGTCTTGAAACACAAATTGCAGGTGGTATTTCCTCGGCCTGTGAAAAAACAATCATAATTATAAAAACAATGATAATTATTATAACTAGTTAGCCATTATTGAACTTGGGTTAGGTTGTGACAAACAATGTAATTTTAGATACTCTTATTTGAAATTAGTACTCATAGGTGAACATTACCCAAAACGAAAAAAATTTTTAATTCTGTATTTCAAACACTTATTTATGTAAGTAACTAAAAGTTATAATCAAATTTAATGTTTTGGAACAAATAAAAAAGTGTTATTCTAATAGATAATAATATATAGATAAAAATCCTACATATTATACACAGGGTGTTTCCAAAAAGTGTTAAAGTTTAAAGGGTGTGGAAATTAAAGGAGGTTTTTCATCTAAACAGAAGGCATGTTGTTGAGAAGTTTGCTTCCAAATGAATTTGAATATCTAAAAAGCACAATTGAACTTTCAACTGAGTGCCACATAAAAAATCAACTAGGTAGAAGACTTGACAGTCAGAGAATCCGTTGTTCAATATGATATATTTAATTTTTTTACTAAGAGACTATTGCTTTTACGGAAACGACACAGTTAAAAAAGTTCAGCAGTGAATTATTCTTCTGAACTCTATATCTCAATCAAGAAATTTTATTTTTTCTAAAAACTCAGGTAAAAAATGGCTTAGGGGTTGCGTTTTTTAGCCCATTAAAAGATCACAATAAAATTTTAAAAAATCGTAGATAGCCTTTTCATTAACAGAATACGCCCACAAAATTCCATATCTTAAAATCTTCAGCAATTTCAAGAAAAGAAAATTTATTTTGTTTTCTAAATTTTGATATATTGTGACTTTTTAAGGGCAAGCCTAAGATTTTTGTTCACATGAAAGACTGCCCTTTAATTTTCGACACCCCCTACAAACTTTCACACTTATTTGGAAGTTACTTAATATAACTGAAGACGATTTCTGATTAAGCGACTATGGCGCACTTCGTATAATTGCTATTACAAACTAAATTTCTCTCATGACCTTATTATTCTATTTTTTGAATAAAATTATTCGTGCGAATAATATTTATTTGTCAATTCCATTATTGGACAGTACACAACAAAATGTTTTCCATAAAAAAATTGTATTTCAATATTACATTATCCGGTACATACCTGGAGGTCCAACAGCTAATCGCAGTGGGCTAAATGCTGTAGAGTTCAATACGGAAGATGTCAGAGACGATAGAGCTGAAGTCATCAGTGGAGTGTTACTTTGCCCTGGAGGAAGAAGGCCGAATGCGGAGAAGATGGATGGCGGTGGTCCCGGACTAAGTCCCGGACTCGTGATGAGTGGCTGATTTGTACGAGGTGTGAGATCAAGAGCACCTAACGAATTGCATTCAGAAGGTGTCGGACTTGCTGCTTGCTGGGATGAAGGAGGTCGAGGGACCTAGAAATATTGAGGTAGGTATTCAAAGGAACTAAGCGGCACAATGACGATTTCTATTCAAGAATACCAACATTATTGAAATGACTAATCTTCATAATTGAATGATACCTAAAACAATCTGCAAGTTTATCGTAAAGCATAATATATCTTGACAGCAAATACCTAAATTACTCTTCAGTCTTCTTCGAATAATAATGACCGACTGTCTAAATTTTCATTCAATTTAAAAGCTTGTTGGTACTAAGTGTAGTAATAAAGATAACAGGGGAAGATGATACTAACATTAATGACAATTTAATATTTTTTATTATTACCTGGTGAACTGGTGTGCTAGAAGTCGGATTGTTCGGTGATGACCTGACATCCATACCTCCTGGGCTTGGAATTTCAGTCTGATTAGGAGATTTCTCCCCGTTTTGCATGGGAGTCGAGTCAGTCGTTCTATTAGAGCATAAATCTTCTGCAGAATAACTCAGACCACTAGTCGATAAATTGGAAGCTATCGCGTTACTTGTTGATATTGATTGTCCCTGTTGAATGTCACCTGGTGGTGGAGACGAAAAATGGCTCATATGCTGATCAAAATTACTAATTTCGTCGTCGTCATAATCCTCATCGTCCATTGACTCGTGTTCTGACCTTCCTTCTCGATCACTTCTCATGTCGAATTTCATGTTAAGCGGCATATGTCCTAGGGGAGATAGCCCGGGAACATTGAAACCTTGGCCAAGGAACGGATGAACAGAATTAGATAGATTAGGGAATCCTCCTGGAGTTGGAAAATCTTTCACTTCCGCAGCTTGAATCTGCTCTGGGGTGAGGTCAGTGGGTTCACCTGTATGTAATCGGATATGTTGCTGTAACACTAATGCATTCGTGAATTTCTTGTGGCAAACTGGACACTGATGTAATACTCTCATAGGAGGTTTTGCTCTATGTACACCCATGTGTGTTTTAAGGTTACCTTTGGTAGTAAAAGCTCTTCCGCAAATTTTACATCTAAAAGGTCGCTCACCAGTGTGAGTACGATAATGCATCTGAAGGGCACTCTTACAAGATAGTACACGATGACAAATCACACACTGATTAGGATCTGAGAGCTTATGTTCGATATTATCCACAAGCTGTTGAAGTTTGCTGGTTTCAGATGTTTTAGTTACTTCGATTAAACTTTCCCATGAATTATCATTGCTTCCAGGTCTTGGTAACAAATTGGTGTATATAGCTGGATCTTTAGTGATATCAGCTAGATGAGAAGTTGGAAACTGTCCGAGACTACCAGAGGAGGTACTACTAGGTGGAGAACTTCCAAACGAAAAATTTGCAGGTAGGCGTTGCCCTGTGCTTATACTTAGAGGAACGGATATGCTATTACTTCTGTGTGATAAATTTTCAGGTTCGTCTTGTAAATTACCATTATTTTCTTCGGTAGGAGTTTCTTGTTCCCCTAAATCTTCATTACTATACTTGCTATCCATACTACACTCATCATATGGGCTTGGTGAAGGGTATCGAATATTTTGTTGTTCACTATCATTTTCCACCTCACTTGGTTCATTTTTCGCTGAAATTTCCGAAATACTATGGTTATTTTCATGTTGCTCCTCTATTTCCTCCTTATCTTTATTTCTGTATTCATTATTCGATAAATTTTGTACAGGAGTAGGACATCTTGGTGGCTTCGATAGATTTTCTGGGGTCTCTTGCTCTTCTCTCTTCAGAAATAAAGGATGAGGTGGAAATAGTCTATGTGGATCTTGGGGCCTCTGAGGAGAAGGTAAAAGTCTGCTAGCACTTATCATTTCAGGTGGAGGAATTGGTGGCCTGTATAAAGGTAGAGAATTTGGAGGAAACGGATGCGGTCCGGGAAAACCCATATGAGGTGGATGTGTAGGGCCTCCCGGAGATAATGCAGGTTGTTGACCTAGCTGAGCTAAAAGGGGCGGATGATATTTATCTAGATGCTCGGGCACTGGGTTTGGATTCATTTTGATATGGGGAAATTTAGCACTGTGTCTTTGGAAATGAACTTTCAGATTACCTTTTGTCGTGAAACGACTACCGCAAACGTTGCACTTATAGGGTCTTTCTCCCGTATGAGAACGGATATGTATTTGTAGTGCGGAGTCCGAACCGAACACTTTTCCACAATATCTACAACGGTGTTTGAAAAACGGCTCATTTCGTCCTTTGGAATCATATGGCGATAGAGATCCCTTACTTTTCCTGAATGCAAGTTCATCTGCGAGGTTCGTGGCTAAAAGTCCTTGACTGGCATTGTCTAATACTTCTTGAGCTCTCTTCTGCAACATCTCTAACGTGTTGGGCTCATCTAATGAGGGTGGCTCATTAGAATGGGTGATGATAGTGGAAGCTAGAGAAGATGATATTGAGCACATGGGTGGTTGAATCTGTGGAGGCAAGGGTTGATGAACTATAGCTTCTGTCATTCTTTCAACTAATGATGTTGAGGGTTGCAGAGGTTGAGATACTGGGGGTGTTCGCTCTATTGGTTGAGGAGTAGGCTCTCTGGACTTCTCTATATCAGGTGGTGACTGAGGTGGTTCACTTTTAACAGGTTCATTTTCACTGGGAGGCGTTGAGGCTGGACTTTCTGAATTTTTCGGTCGGTCGATTTGGAGTTGACTCTGCAACTGATTAATAAGCTGCAGCTGAAGCACTTGTTGGTGTTGTAGAGTGAATAAGGTTGATTGTAAAACTGCTAACTCTTGCATAGCAGCTTCATTGTCGGGATTATTCGCCATAGCAGTGGCAGCAAATTGTGCTACAGCAACTTTTGTATTTTGTAGCGCTTCCAATGTAACATGGCCTGCAGCTGCAGATGGGGGGAAAGGAAAACCTAGTGCGGGTGCATTCTCATCAGGAGTTGTTGGTGAGGTTTCCTCCAGACTATTATTATTTGCAGCATCCTGTCTGTGTCTTCTCATCCTCTCCAACTTTTTACCACCTTGTTCTTCATCTTCTTCATCGTCCTCTGAAACCACCATGTCCTCGGGATCCGAATGAGCGGGGTCATCGTGTTTGGCAGCCTTTAAATCGCATTCTGCTTTGTGCGTTAAATATTCTTGAATTTCGGTGAACTGCTCTTGACATCGTTGACACATCAATACCTTCGGTAAAACTGGCAGGAGTTTTGGTTCCCCTGGAAGGAAAGGAAAATAAAATTTTAGTAAAGAAATTCATAAATCATCATATAGTTAATAAAAACAGTAGGTAGGTATATACTTTTATATGTCAATGTTTAATGTTTATTTATAAACATTGACATATAAAACGAATAAATATCTCAGTGAGGATATGGATGTAGATATTATCCTGAAAGCTTTGAAGAGACCTCATCATAGTACAGTTTGTCTTTCTATAAATGAATCGTTTAAAATGCAACATACCTATACCTACCTAATTCAACCGAAGAAAATTTTTTTTTCATATTCAAAGTAGGTAGGTAGTATATGATTACATAACACATAAATGAGTAATCTTTTATTGATATTATTTGGAATAATGTCTTATTTACAATTGAAACTATTTCACCAGATGAATCTCAAAATTATAGGTATCTAGGTACTACCTACAGTGAAGAAACGTTTAGGTATAAGTTTAAGGTTAAGAACTTCAGAAAATAAGTATAAGTTGTAATGGGAAATCATCTGTAAAGTTCAGATAAGGTACCTATTCAATGTTATAATGTTCATAAGTTTTCTGAAACAAAGTACACCTATGTGGGCTAACATTTTAAAGAGTTAAATTATCAGAATATTATTGAAAATTTATATGAATTATAAAGAGAATAAAAGTTCAAATAAAATATTTTGAAGTCAAATGATCAAATGACATAATACCTTGCCGACTATCTTACGGTTAGGTTAGGTCAATGATAATAGAATATATAAAAGCAAGGCAAACCTCTCAGAAAACATAAATTGAGCCACATGATAAGAATCAACTTTGAGAACTTTGACTATATTGTATTAACGAACACTAATTCTTAATTCTAAATAAATCCATGGAACACACACACAGTCGCACTTCCATGTATCGACTACGCTCTACACCATGTGGCGAAACGCACAAAGCAACTGACGGACTGACTGTGGACTGAATATGAATATGCATCATATCATAGCACTATCTCACTTAAATTAGAAGGGAGAACGGTCTCTCTCCTTTCTCTCGCATGGGTAATGCGCCGAAGAGAACCGGCTTCGCGCCGAGTGGTCGAAATATGAATCCCCGATTATAGGTCCGTATATTATTAAGTGAGATATGAAATCGGAGTGGGGAAACGATATTAAGGGGAATGAAGCCCAAAAGAGCAGGCGCAAAGATGATGAACAGACCGACAACCAAGCGCTATAGCGATTATGACAGGTGGGAGGAGCGATATCTTCATAAATAAAACTGACTTGTTGTACGGCTTTAATCTCCGCCTTGATATCGGTTATGACTCCGCCCCTATCCATATCGATAAATGCGGACAAGTCCTCTTTTGTTCTCATGCACACATAACCTAAAAAGTAACAGAGATGGACTGTTCGAAGCCGAGAATGAAACAAGAACCGACAGTTCAACGTATCGATTTGTGAACCTCTTAGTTGTTACTTATTGGAAGTCGTTGGCTTTCCGCGGATGGAATTCGATACGGTTGTTCGTAGTCCTTCAGCCTGGCTGTCCGGCCGTCGCTACTTTTTATTGGACGATTAATCATTTAAAATGCTTGGATTCCATCTTTTAGGCTATTTAAATTATGACGATTTTGAAATAAGTTGAGCTTAGAACAATCGAAGATATTATCTCTGAATGTCTCTCAAATTCAAAATATAAATTGATGAATATGGATTGGAAGTCAGTTTTAGGAATGAAACTTTTTTTGAATTTATAAGTTTAAGTTTTTCAAGTATGTACCTACCTATTTATGAAAACTGTAGGTATCTACATACAGTAGGTACGAATGTTTCCGAATTCTACCTATTGAAATTATAACCCTAATGTGGCCTCATTTAGGTATACGGATACGGTATAAGTACGTTTCTATTTATACCTATATATAGGTATATATATATATATATATATATATATATATATATATATATATATATATATATATATATATATATATATATATATATATATATATATATATATAGGTATATATATATATATATATATATATATATATATATATATATATTATATATATATATATCTATATATATATATATATATATATATATATATATATATATATATATATATATATATATATATATATATATATATATTTATATATATATATATATATATATATATATTTATATATATACATATATATATATATATATATATATATATATATCTATATGGATATATAGAATATGAAATAGTTTCCTAGATCTATTAATTTTGTTCTTTTACTTATAATATACCTAGCTATATCAAAATCTAAAGAGTGTGCCTGCGTAAGTAGGGGAAGCCGGGGCTAAAATTAACAGAGGTAAGTATTAACAAGCAAATTTCTCTAAAACTATACCAACAACACATTCATTGCGTATGTTAATTTGTCAACCAGATCGCGCCAAATGTCACAGTATCGGTTAGTTGCTATCCGCACGTCATGTGAGTGAGTTGAGTGCTGGTCGAAATTTTTGAGCAGGTAAAGATCATTTTATAGTTCACAATTTTTCGATTTGTACAAGAATTATAAAGTGTTATGGTAATGTTTTTTGTTTCCCTAGACGCATACTTTATACTCAACAGTTCTACGTTTCTTATTTGACATAACTATTGACCAATATATTATTGTGTTATTTAGTACTTAATATGGTCATTTGGGGCTATAATTAACACATCAAGAGGGCTTGTTTTAACGTGTCAATACCTACCCCAGATGTGGGAGCTAGTATTAACAGGTTAGCCGAACGTTTGTGAATGATTATTTTAAAAGTTTTTCTTAGGACAACATGAGAACTTATAATCGGAAAAGTACGCGAGGGACTACATCAATAGAGATCCACGAGCTGGCTGCGCTAGAAATTATTGAGAAGAGAAGAAATTACAGGAACGTAGCGAAAGAATTTGAGCTCTGCTACGTTTCTCTTTTAAATTTTGCTAAAAAGATGAAAACGAGTGCCACAGTAGAAATGGGTTACAAAAAAACCGTTTACTCTTCAATGCTGAACAAGAAGCAATCATAGCAGAGTATTTGTTAAAGTGTGCTAATATTTACTTCAAGTTGCTGCCCACTGAAGAAAAAAATGAAATGAAAAAGAGAAAAATGACAACAAAACATCAAAACAAAAAAAAAACAGAAAAGTTAAGGGAAAGGGTAAAGTAAAAGCTAAAGTTAATATAAATAAAGACGAAAAAGAATAAAAAGTGAAGAAAAGGATACCTATTAAATTAAAGCAATAGCTCTAACGAAGACGATGACTATTTTTGTATCATTTGCGGTGCGTCCTATAATGAAGATACATTAGGTGGTGAATGGATCCAATGGATATCTTGCAAGGACTGGGCCCAAGCAAGATGTATCAAAGGTGATATAACATTATTATGTTGTTTGAATTTTAATTCAGATGATGAATACGAATAAATAGGTACCTACTCTTTTAGATCGTAGGTATTTGAATCATTCCTAATTCTTGATATTTTTGTTGATTTTGTATTAAACTAAAATTTATATAGCTACGTTGTTTAAGTCTTAAGACGATGATACTTAGTTTTGAAGAAGATGTTTATTGAAAACTAATTTGTCTAATTAAGTTTAAAAATAAAAATTATGACCAGTTTAAGACTGATTAATAGTTAGTTGGAAAGATTTTACTATAAATTGTAAAAATATTTGAACATATTTTGAGGTTTCGTTTATGTTAAGATATTTTGTGATTTTTTTACTATCAGTTTAAAATAACGTGTTCCATGCAAGGATGTATTATTTTCACTTTCATTAATGAAAAAATTATTTCGTACATTTACTTATTTTTCTTTATATCAGTCAGCATAACATATGTTAATTTTTACCCCTCCTGTTAATACTTGCCCCATACCTGTTAATTCTAGTCCCAAACGTGAGGTAACAATTAACAACTACCAAATTTGAGCAAACGCATTCCATCTACGGCATCGTTTCTATTACGTTTAATTTGAGATCATTACATAATACCTGAATGATTAAAGCATCACGTAACGAACAAATTAAGTCTAAATATTGAATAATTTCAACGCCAGAAATAAAAATATATTTTTTGTTAATTGTAGCCCCGCTCTCCCCTACCTATAATATATAAAATAAATATTTACTAGAAGGGTAGGTACTTTCAATTACTGATGAGAAAAAAGTATATCCAAACAAATCGGCCAATTTGAATTTTTGGTAGATTAGATCATAGAACACTTAGAATGAAAAAACTGAAAAATATTAGGTACACCATATGTTTCCATTCGTCTAATGAAAGAAGAAGATACACTATGAAATTACTTTAGAATAATCATGCAGGCAAAAAAACAAGGTAAAAAAAAATTACCTAATATCTATTCACAAAGAAATAACGAAAAAATTAAGAAGAACGGAACTTCTACAAACTATAGGTAGGTACCTACTTATATATTCACCTTACCTACTAAATCGAAGAAGAAACATCACAAGTACCTACCTACCTAAGACCAAACTCTTAAAAATATAGACGCTTGTTTTCAATTCAAATTTCAAAGCGTAATATTTTTATATTGATTTCACAGAGGTTGTATCTTGTCCATTCATTTGTTTATTCAAACAAGCCAATAAAAGGGGACAACATGAATCGATTGCTGAAAAACTTGTCTACATTTGTTTGAATGTTTCAAACCGTTGTCTATTCTAGTATTTTTCTAACTACATAGATATCTTTAATGTCATTATATAGATGAGCGAACTTCCAAACTTGAATGCATTTATTTTTACCTAAAAATAATGATTATGAAACTAAATGAACTTTGTTCACAGCATGTACAGTTACTGATAGGAACTTCCGTTTCTATTTAAAGCCTGTTTTACTACCTACTACAACGTACGATTTAATTTTCTCGACTTTGATATCTCTCGATTAACCACAACAGTGTTGATACGTACCTATCACAATATTTATTCAAATTTGTCATTCAGGGTCACAGTGTTGAATAAACGTTTGATATTGGGTAGGACCTACTTATATATTATAATTGAATTTTTTTAAAGTGCTTTTCCGACTATTCATGCACACAGGCTGTTATTTCCGTACTTGAATAACTATTGCGCCAATTCTCATTTAAAATACCTACCATCTTATCAGGTAGGTAAATAATTAGGTCAGGCTAACTTAAGAAACAATATTAGTGGTCTGAGATTTCAATATACAATTTGTGGTACCTAAATACAGAGGGAGTCCACCACATGTTGGAACTAATAAATTTTTCCACTCAGACTTCTCCATGTTTATATAATGAGATTATTTCATATTATAATAATAATATTAATAGGTAATAATAATATTTATTCACATACAAATTGTTACTAGGTAAAAATGAAGATCATCAGCTGTGAATAAATAACAACTCAATAACTGTAAACAATTGTTTCGAGAAGTGATAGAATAATAAACAATGAATAAACAAAGTAATGACCACATAGGTATGCAAATACAAAAACTCCAACGGACGATTCAACGTTATCCAAGAAGGTACATAAGAAATAAACACAATCAAGAAAAGAAAAATAAGTACAAATCAAGATAAGACCCACAAAAATAAGACCACAAGCGGACAATATATTATAATGAGATATTGTTGTGTTTTAAAGAAAAGTACCTATGTAATATTACGCTGTTTCAGGCAAGCATTAAAGTGATGAGTAAGTAAATTTTAATAAGCAGAAGGAAGAAAAGAGGATTCATCATATTTGTGCACTGTTTAAATAAATTGAAAAGCAAATAAAAAAATGAAATATTGAAAATTTTATACTTATATTCAACAAACACGTAGTAGGTAAACATTGAAAAACATTCAATATATCGCGTGTAAAAATGTTACTTAGAATATTTCAGAATACTTACTCAACAATCTAAAGTTATATTGTGGTGAATATTTAAATAAACTCAGCGGTGTATATGAAAAATTTTTGTTTTCAATTTCAGTAAATTAAACAATAATAGTATCCTTAATCAAGCTGTATGAAGAATTTCTAAATTTTAGGTAGGTATTGGCGTAGGTATTGGCGCCACACCATTGATACTTCAACCACCATACACTGGTCCATACGAAATAATTGGTCGAGACGAAAAGACGATGACACTCTTGATACATAGGTAATAAACCTACCGAAGTGTCGATTGATCGAGTGAAACCTGCATTTATTTTACAAGATGAAGTTTTAACACCCGTTTCTGTTCCTCCTCCAAAACATGTTCCTGTTTCCACTCCCACTGTACCTAGGGAACCCATTCCTGCTCCCGAATATACAACGTTACATGTGGTAAATATACAGTGGTCCTTCTCTCGTCTCAGCTGAGGACACATGGACCGTATGTGTGTAGGATAGGTCCATTATGTGACATTATTTCTCAGTTTGCTGAGGTGCCTAATGAATATAAAAGAAAACAAGTTGCTCATCCCAGAGGCCATTGGACTGAGGGAAATTTGCAAGAAGTAATTGGAGCAGTGATACGCTGACCATAATGATAATATTTTGCTGTGTTTGCCGCCACATACTACACATTATTAACATACGTTGAATCGTGCGTTTTTTAAATCCCTAAAGAGGCATTATTATAATGCGTGCAACCGTTTTGTGAAATTGGACGCTTCTCGTGAACAAACTAAGCTGCAATTTGGAAAAAATGTAAATGATCCAATCCAAGCAAAAAAGAGTACGAAAAAAATTCAGAAGAAGAGAATGGGAAGAAAACACTTATAAAGCAAAAAAGAATTGCAAACTATTGGCCTCTTTTGACACCGATTTAGGAGAAGAAGACGAAGAAGGCGTTTTTAATGACGAAGAAGAAACTGAAGATGAACTAGAAGACTATGAAAATTAGTGCTGACTGTAATGAAGATCACAAGACAAAAAAAAAATGATGATTGCATTGAGTGCTTCATATGTGGTCGATGGCTGTAAGAGGGGTGTAGATCCTTCTTAAAAGTGTGTCTTGTGTGGCAAACACAGTGCCAAAGAAAAATAGAGATAAATAAATGGTTGTCCATCTCTCCTGGTATTAGGCATGGTCCGTCTCTCCTACAATGTAGAGGAGAGATGGACTTTCGCAGAGTTGTAGTTTTTAATTTTTTTTCATCAAATGCGATAGATAATTAGTTATGTTTATCTAACAAAAATGATTCTTAAAGAATTTTCATTCTAACCATTATTTTTACATTCATATAACATTCAAAAATAAAGAGTTATATTTGGGTTATTAAAATGTGGTCCATCTCTCCTCCTCTTAACCTATAAGGTAGTGGCGGTATATATGGCCCACCTAAAAATGAAAATTATTTTCTCCAAAACTTTATTGAAAAAAACAATAACTTTGATATAAACTTGAACTAAAACATCTAATCACGCAACAGCCAAAAAAAAATGTTTCTCATTGTTCCTCCAACTGTAGCTCAATACCTACAGTTGAAAACTAAAAATAAAATTATACCCATAGCTTTATAGGAGTCAGCATTCCTTCCACATGTAAAATAAATTGACTCGACAGAACAAAATCCGATCGAGAAAAACAAATGCACGACAGTACACACCAACAAAAGAATAACGCCAGAAGAATATGGCGGATGAGAGAAATAAATATGGGAGGAGAAGACAGAGGGAATAACCCAGAGCATTGTTCAAAAACCACTAATTATAAGGCCTGGAGAAGCAAAGTCATGGAGATTAATTTTTCTTGCATATTAAAGGACTGGCTTGTTGCAGCCAGTGTGCAGTTGCTGTATAACTTAGACGCATGAGACAGGTCAACAGGTTAGGATTCAATATATTACCAATCACTATAGGTACCTATAGGTAGGAATTTATTTTCGTATTTTCCTCGAAAATTATAGATTATTGCACTGTAACGAAACAGGTGCGGGAGTAGTTTTTATATCTATTTTTAGACCTCCTAGCCCGTGGTTTCGAAATTTTTTCGATTCTGATATTATATACTAATATATATATATATATATATATATATATATAAATATATATATATATATATATATACATATATACATATATATATATATATATATATATATATATATATATATATATATATATATATATATAATATATATATAGATATATATATATATATATATATATATATATATATATATATATATATATATATATATATATATATATATAAAATATATATATATATATATATATATATATATATATATATATATATATATATATAAATATATAAAAATATATATATATATATATATAAAAATATATATATAAATATATATATATATATATATATATATATATATATATATATATATATATATATATATATATATATAATATATATATATATATATATATATATATATATATATATATATATATATATATATATATATATATATATATATATATATATATATATATATATATATATATATATATATATATATATATATATATATATATATATATATATATATATAAATCAGAATTCTTCGTGTTATCGAGACACGTATGTGGCAATTAAATGAATTAAACTAGGACATTTATTTGAAACTAATCAAACAAGCCTTCTAGCGGAGCTGGTTATACGAGTTCACGAAACATCGAAATATCCCCATCTACCTTTAGATGATATAAATGTTAGAAATATTGAGTTATTTATTACAATCAACGAAAATGCTAGACAGACTGTTTCGCTCTTATTTGGGGCTCATAAGTATCATTCATCCATCGAAAGTGATAACCAACCGAGTGTTTTGAAGGTTCGTATATTTTCCTTCTAGTAACTCAATGGCATATAAAAATGACACAGCGCCACCAGTCGGAAACAAATGAACCACATATTACAGACAGATGAAACATTTCGGCAACGAGAACTTGTACGTCCTGATGTAGCAACCTTACTATAGCTTAGCGAATATAAAAACTACCTTCGGGTGTCAGGGCGTACGAGTTCTCGTTGCCGAAATGTTTCATCTGTCTGTAATATGTGGTAAAGATAAAAAAATAAGTACAAACATATAACAAAAATTTAATGAATATTTGGAAAAAGTATTCACAATGAGAAATGCAGTAGAACCATTCTACGAACTATTATTGGTATTCGATATTAATTTTATCATATTCGAGCTAAAAAAAACTAACATCTTTTTTTGTGAAGAAAACTAAGTATAAAAAGTAGAGTTATTGAGTTCCTGAAAACAGAACTTTGAAAGTTTTCGCTAATAACGAGTTACCAAGTATACCTAGATGTAAAAAGTATATAATAAATACTTTTCTGTATTTTCTGGTGGAAAATAAAGAGAATACCTAAGTACAAACATGTTAGAAAAAATTAATGAACATTTTGAAAAAGTATTAACGAGAAATGCAGTGAAACCGATATACGAACTATTATAGGTACTCGATACTAATTTCATCATATTTGAGCTGAAAAAAACTGACCTCTTTTTCGTGAAGAAAAATAACTATAAAAATGGAGTTATTGAGTTCCTGAAACAGAACTTTGAAACTTTTTGCAAACGAGTTACCACTGTTGATGTAAAAAATGAATACTAAACACTTTTGTGTATTTTCTGGTGGAAGATGAAGAGAATAAGTACAAACATGTTAGAAAAATTTAATGAACATTTTGAAAAAGTATATATATATATATATATATATATATATATATATATATATATATATATATATATATATATATATATATATATAGTATATAGTATTGCAAAGTATTATATATCATACTCTAATCCTTCGGAAACTTTTTAGTACATAGTAGTACAAATCTTGAAATTTTGTTTGATTTTAATTAATTGAATTAAAATATTGGGCGAGTTCCCAAAATTGGACCACTAGTATCCAAAACTTCTAATAAAAATTGTAAATAATTCGAAAAACTTTTGTTATTGTTGAAATGCGGAAAAAATTTAGTATTTCGAGGAGATTAATTTTTTTCTCTTATAAAGCATTAATATCTCATCTCTCATTAATATCTCATCTCTGAGTGAAACATACATATTCTTAGAGATAAATAAAACGTGCTGTTTTCATCTAGAAAATACTAATACTGGACACATGAAGAACATAAATGACTTCTATTTCAGTACTTCACTTATACACCTACAATGGATCAATGTTTTGCATTGGATACATTGAATTATGTCACTGTACTTCTCTATTATATCTTCGTTTTAGAACTACATTTCCCTCAATTTAAAGTTTCACTGTTTTTTATTGCTACTACTCTAGGTACCATAATTTCTACGTTTATTCATCTGGTTCAAATTGGGAAACCGCTCAATATGTTCAACAAGTCGAAATTTATAATATAACCTTAAACTATTTTTTTTTAAGGTTTTCATAATTCTACCAGTTGACAGATTTAGCTTGATACTTATACCTAACGTAGAACAGGAAGATATAAGAAAGGTAAAATTGCAGTAATTATTACAGAACAAACAAATAAATATATTTTATCCAAGGTCATTCCGAAAGGACGTATATTTAATATTGTAAAATTCACAGCCCCTAAATTGAAGATATTCCTGCTAAATGAAGTAGAAAAAACTTAGGGGTTCAATTTTGGAGTGAGTTTAACATAAGCAACCTTACCCTATATTTTCCTCAATGGAAGAAATAGTTTATCTTCATGGAGCTAAAAAAAATTTCAATCAAGGTGGGGCTAAATTCGGCAAAATAAATGAGTTAACATGCGAAGTTCATGCATCTATTTAAAAAGAACCGCTACTTCTAAATCTGTATTATAATATTCCCACATGGACCTGAGGTGTCATCAATTATGTAAATCGTATATGGTTTAACTCTGAAGAATTTTAATGCTTCCACGTCCAGAAGCTACGGAGCGTGGATAGATTCAATCTATTTATTTCAAATAACAAAACGTTATCTTGAATACATTTTATCGTTAAAGTTCTCAAATCCAATAATACATAAATACGATCGATCAACGAATTTCGATATCCAGTAATGTTATTATCCTAATAGAATTCGATTACTAAGAACAGCTAACTATGTATAAAAATCTCATTAATATTCAGCCGAAGCATTGAAAATATCTTGAAATCAAATAATAATTCGAACAAGATATTCGGAAACTTGTGGGAAAAACAAGTATTTGAAAATCCGCCTGCTATATGCGACTTGATGTAGAACAACACCAGAGCGAAAATAAATCTATATGTCAAAATATCAGCCATGGGCTGAACCTGTGATAAATTTATGGAAGAATTAATAACTTGTACTTTTGAAAGCGTTGAGAGCACTTGGAATTCGAATTAATTGAAGGATTTAATTTTATTGCTTTGAGATTATTAGGAATTGAAGTAAATGTGATTCAATTCACTTCTACCCCTACTTTCTTTTTTTTATGGAAACTGAAGCTTTCATAACAATGCATAATTTCTATAATATATATACATATATATATATATATATATATATATATATATATATATACATATATATATATATATATATATACATATATATATATATATATATATATATATATATATATATATATATATATATATATATATATATATATATATATATATATATATATATATATATATATATATATATATATATATATATATATATATATATAGTGTGACCCATTTGTAATGGAAACACCCGTGTAAAATTTGAAGTTTTGAACCGATTGCAACCATGTTTTATTTTAAATGTACTAAAGGGTCTACCTTGTGACAAAATAAGAGATGTTTAGGGGGCGTTCAAGTATTACGTAACGCAATTTGGGGGGAGGGGGGTCTTGTAAAACGTTACGATGCGTTACAGGGGCGGGAGGGGGGTTCGAACAACGCGCTACGTAACATTGATTTTTATTGAAATAAAAAACTAGAGAATTTGAATCTCCGAAGTTGTTAACTCTTTCCGTTTATTTTTTACGGGGAATCCCTCGATTGTATTGTAAGTCAGTTTTATCTTGTTGTCCCAAGTTGGCAATTCTATCCGTTTATGTTTTATGGGGAATACCTCGACTGTATTATTCGTCATTTATATTTTGTTTCCGTTGCCAGTTTTCATCAAGTGTTTTAAACACGTAATACACAGGAGCGAAACTACGAAACTATCTACCTACATACATACGAACATATATATATATATATATATATATATATATATATATATATTTATATATAAATATATAAATATATATATATATATATATATATATATATATATATATATATATATATATATATATATATATATATATATATATATATATATATATATATATATATATATATATATATTATGTACATATGTAGAGAAAGAGACTTTTGAAATTGGGTTTTTGATGCCAAGCATCCTGAAATGTCATGAAACGAAAAACTATCTTTGGCCAAGGTCCTACTTTGCTAATCGCACCCATTTCAATAAGCAGGTTTTCAAAGTGAAAACCTGCTAATAAGCGAAAATTGAATAATGCATGAGAAAAATAATGGTGGATGAAGTTAGCTAAGATTAGTAGTAAAAGTTTATTAGGACAAATTTGAGCCCTTTTCAACATATCACATTATGTATGATTGTTTATTAAATAAAAATCTCTTGTTTTGTTTATTATCAACGAAAACACGATTAAAACAATAAAAACGGTATTTTAGCAACTTTCCGGTACTTTGCGCAACATATTTGTGACTTTTAGGTAAAAAGATCACTTGGGTGTTACGTAACGTTTATAGGGGGGGAGGAGGGGTTCATGAAAACGTTACGGAGCGTTACATAGGGGGGAGGGAGGGTCAAAAATCTTCAAAAATTGCGTTACGTAACACTTGAACGGCCCCTTAATCCAATTTTCAGGGAATACTTACTATGATATTTTTTCTTAGTCAAAAACAGGGATTTTTTATTAGCGATTTTTTTATTGAAAAAATTACTACGCCACTGGATTCTGCGTGTTCCTAAATAGGTATGATCAAAATTTCATAAAAAAATATTCATTCATAACAAAGTTATGAGAACTCAGAATTCGAAAACTCACACTTAACAGTCACAAAAAAAACACCCAATATCAACAGATTGCTATAGAAATATATTTTTTAATGATTTCAAGAAGAAAGTGCCATCAGATAAATACTCTCCAAACTTTTCCAGCACTTCTAAAGTATTCTCCCGAAAGGCGTATGATTTCAATTTTCTCTCTTACGCTCAATCATTTCCATGATGGCAACTAAGATTTCAATTGAAAAATCTATTAGGTCTTACTTTTAGTTGATTTGCGTAAAAACATGAATGTAATTCCGTTATTTTTCGTGAAAATATTCACGCTATTTTATTGTTGAAATCATAAAAAAAATATTTCCATGGCTATCCGTTGATACTGGGTTTTTTTTGGGATTGTTAAGTGTGAGTTTTCGAATTTTGAGTTCTTACAACATTGTTATGAATGAATATTTTTTATGTTATTTTGGTCATACAAGTTATCATAGTGAACGTAGAAAAATAATTTTAGGTAGAAAAACGAATTAAAATCAGATGAAGAAACGATCAAAAACTAACTGAACTTGATAATCTGAAGTATATTCTGGTATTTATAAGCTAGATTTATCGTAATCAAGGATAAAATAGCTATTTCATTGAATTATACAAATATTTCGTTTCTATTACAAAATCATATGGGAATTGTGAAAAAAATAGCCCAATAACACCAGTAACTTGAATATTGACTACCGAGACAAAAAGGAAGTTGATAATTATAAACGTATTTTAAAAATATAATAACTTATTCCAAATTATATTCATTATCATTAGTGATATGATATTGACATCTATGAATAAAAGATTTTACGCAAAAACCTTGATACATTTTTAATTATCGCTCAGGTCTGTTTCTATCTGGAATAATTGTCAAGGAACAGTTGACTACTACGAATGAACTACTTTAAGTATAAGGAAACTGTATAGTATAGATAAAATATTTCAATATTGGAATTTGAATGAAACAGCGCTGACCATATTATCGATGGAATTTCATAATTGGATACCCTTAATGGCCGATATTGGACGATATTTATGATGTTGTTCTATTCACGGATGAAAAAAGTTCCTTTCCATATTGATTGAATTAAGATTATTGAACGATGAATAAACATGTGGATATTTAAATAGAAACGGAGATTAATTGCTTCTGTTTACAAAATAATGGTATCTGGTATATTATTGCTTATTGATTTTCTATTGAGCAAGCCACTGAAATTTTTTTTATTTAACTCTTGCGATCCTTAATTCTGATCAATGTATTTCAATCCAAGAATAATTTGAAAATCAAACTGAAATACAAACGTTCTAGAAACTTCTGCGATCTATTTCCGTTTTTAAGTTGATGTAATACAGATGGTCAATTATCTTTCAATTTCTGAGATAACTATGCCAATTACAAACATATTTAGTGTTTGTTAAACATACCTTTAAATCTCACTTACTACGTCAGTTCAATATTATATATATATATATATATATATATATATATATATATATATATATGTATATATATATATCTATATATATTTATATATATATATATATATATATATATATATATATATATATATTTATATATATATATATATATATATATATATATATATATATATATATATATATGAATATTATAATTTCTCCTTTTTGTGCTCTATTTTCAAATATTCTTTTGTTAAAAATAGCAGGATGAAGATCATTTTATGGATACCAGATATTTTACACGTTTGAAATGATAATTTTGAAATAAATTTGTCGAGTTAGGTATATGATCCACAACACTTAAAATATTTGAATACCTCCTCTAGTTACAATCAATCGCAAGAAAAACTCACTAAAATCCTCATTTTCGTCATCGCCTCGAAGGAGAACATGTCCAATAACGAATGTTCCCATGAGCGTACTATTGCAAAGTTCATGGATAATTTTTCGAAATCCGTGAAAATTTACTGTTATCACGCAAAAGATCTACGCCGCATCTGCCCCCTCGAAAGACCTCGTTCTAACTACCTGAAATATTTTTGTGGAGCAGAAATATTTAGAATACAATACCGACAACGATGACATTACAATGACATAAATATAGACGTTGTTTGTCTTCAAATATTGGCCTGCATTCGATATCTTTGCTTATGCGGTCAGGTAGAATGGATAAAGTTCTAGGATTACATAGCGTTGCATAGAATTCATATAAAAGGTCCTGGAGACATAAATTTGCTGCGGCGTTGTAAATGAAAGGAACTGCAGCCTCGGATTTGTCATCAGTACATCAGTTTTTAGAATGCACGCTTCGCTGCACTGTTAAATGATCTACCCCTAGTTATTATACAAATAAGTACCCCCGGTCCATTAACTTACTACAGAAAATGTCTTTTATGTCCATTATTATTGGCTATGTTTGCCTTATTTCTTTTATTCATGTTGTGTATTCATCAAAATTGTCAAGTATTAAAGCTTTTTGAATTATAATACATGCCCTATTTAACATAATTGCGGATAAGGATGGCATATACCTGAAATAATCTGTTCTATTTTTATGATGCAACAATCAATCAGCAAAGCCAGTTCTGTGTTGATATGTTTATATCAAAAGGTTTCAAATACTATTGAGTTACTACCGATGCTGAAAATAATAAACGAAACAAAATAATTTAACACTATAATTTTTTTCGAAACTGTTTACTACCAGTATATGGAATTGTCAAAAATAGTAGATCGTTTGACCATTGACTCAATAAGTATTTTATCTTTACTATTTTTAGAAAATATATATATATATATATATATATATATATATATATATATATATATATATATATATATATATATATATATATATATATATATATATATTCAAGAATAGATGATAATTGTAGTGGGACACCCGGCTGAAACGAGGTTCCTTTCACTAAACATTATGTATTAAACAGCAGGCCACGTTTGAGATTCATTAAATGAGGAAACGCTTAAGAGTTATTAAAAAAAAAATAAACGAAAGAAAAGTAATTAGGTAAATTGTAACTATAACTTTTTTTTTATGTTATCAAATTGAACATTTTTTTATTAATTATTATAAATATATGAACTAATTATCACTTTAATCATCAGGTGCATTCATTCTTAGTAAAAATGAATTTGATTTTATCGAAGTGTCTCGAAAAAATTGCATCGATAGAGGTATCATTGTGAATTATTGAATCAAATTCATCCAAAAGAAATAGAAACTATGGCTCTGAGGTTTTATCAGAAAAGTTGATGTTGAAATAGCTATTTTCTTGTGAGAACAAAAATTACAAATGTTAAAAAATGTATTTCCTTCCTATCCCTTATTATCATTATACGAATGAATAGTAGATTAGGTATTTCTCAAAATCAATATCTTCTCTCCACTTCAATAAATAATAAAACAGTGATATTAAATTCATATATTTATATTTATATAGTATACTAACATTTAAAAACAATTATACTAACCTTACTTCATCATCGCTATCCCCAACTTCTACTGGGGCATAACAAGAGGTTATGGAAATTCATTCTCTAAGTGTCTGAAGCACAAAGTGAGATAAAGAGATTTGCAAAAACTAGAATACTTTACGTAGACTGAAAGTAAGTAGGTTTAATTCGATTGTTTTAGTGAAATCGTTTTTTGAGAGGCGAAACCTCTCATTGTGGAATCTCACGTTGCCAAGTCTCTATTTGCTGAAATCTGTTCGCAATATCTTCACGGAGCATGCGAAAAATTCCGCAGGCCTTCTGGCCAGACGTGTGCAAAATTATCACGATATGAAACATGCAAAGTCGCGTTAACAGCTCCTTGCATATCTTGGCTAGCAAATAACGCATATTAAAGATCAGCGAAGCTAGCGAGAGAATTGAAAATAAAGGATGGAACATTGGAATCTGATTCCATCAGTGGCGGAGGGAGTTTCTTTTTTTCTCCCACATAAAGTTCGTTCCATAGACAACAATCGATAAATATAGGAGTACTTATTGAAATATAACATTCTATCGACATATTGAATGTTTTTTCTGTTATCTAGTTTCTCAATATTTCATCTTGTCGATCAATTATTTATAATTTTAAATTCTTACACAGTTTCTTGCAAATTATTATTCTTGGAATGAAGTTCCTCATCACATACACTCCAGATATAGGGCAAATGGAAGATAGACCTAAAACTATGTCATAGACTCTAGACTAATACGATTGAATTCGCATATATGTGTTATTTTATTAAGAAAGAATGAATTGTGAAAATGATTCAGTAGAAGTTCAGTATAGCGATGATGAAGTTAGGTAAGTTCCAGTGTTTCTAAAGTTTAGTAACATACTCATATATAAAGATAAAGATATGAGTATATCAGTGAATTATTATGGATTATGTATGAATTTATTGGATAATTGATAGTAATTGTTACGAATAACAGGGAACAAAAAAAAACCAACATTTTTAATGTATGTCCGTACAAAAAAGTAGCGATATCATCACCTTTTCTGATTAAAATTGACAGAGACAATTTCTTTTGGGTGAATTTGAATTGAAAACTTATAATGATCTAGCAAAATCTACAAAGCCACTGTCCATGCAGTTTTTTCGGACACCAAAGTTTTTTCTTGACCATGGTCAATTTCATAGGTACATTACATAAGTGAACCAGGAAACTTCTTTAATAATTTAAAAAATTATGAAACAACTTTCCAAGGGAGCTGGTTATACGTATTCCGCAACGCAAAATCTGCATTCATAATCGAACGGTGAATTATAGAAATTGTCAAGTCACTCTAACTCAAAATCTGCATACAACTGTTTCGATCTTATTATATATCTCATCAGTGCAGCTTATTTGACTCGGAGTGAATTAACAAATTTCTAATTGTTCCCCAATACAAATCGTGGTCAGTAACACTGTCTGTATAACAACCCAGAGCGCCATCCCACCAAAGATATTGGGAACCAACAATTCACAGCTTAGATCGAAAATGCAGAAATTTGTCGCGCGAACACGTACATCTTGACGTACGTGTTTACCTTTCAGCTCAAATATATATAAATATAAATATTTTCTTGATACAAACTTTCTTTTCATACATCGTCTATCTATTAAGCACCACATATATTTGATAATAAGATGGTTTATATGTTTTGCTATAATATAAAACTTCCTGTTTACATATTCATTCGATCTTTTATTAAGACGTTTGTATAAAGTTGGGTAATATAATTTCCAAAAAACCTATACCCGTTTAGTGAATCAATATTTATATATTAGGTTTTCTACGTCAATATGACTTATTTCATATATACTCCTAAATCACCTTCGAATTAAGTGATTCATATCCACTGAAATTCATTGAATTTCAGTGGATACCCTACTTGAATATTTTGTAACTAATTCATTTCAAACACAGTATACAAATATCCATACATTACTATCAGAATCTATACGACAGTATTGTCAACTTTTGTTGAACATTATGATTGCTAGATTACAATTATACTGTGATTTGTCTCTATCGTGTGAATCTTTTAATTGTGGTCATTTAAAATTTTCATCAGAAGTTAGTTTCATCGATTCTATGTACTTACATTCTAAGCAGAGCTTCTGATGGGGGGCAATAGGAATACGAAAGAGGACTTTACATCTTCATCAATTAAATTGATTATTCAAGTGAGTCTAAGATGGCGTGATTTATCTTCATCTTTGATCAAGACAAAGTGTGCATTTTTAATTGATGGGAAAATGTAACACCACCGATAATCACGATTAGTATACGTACTACTTGCGATGGAAATCGGTATCTACACCAAGGATGAAGAAAGTACTCTTCACTAAGGAACTAAAGTATTCCAAAAGAAAATAATTCACACACACAAACATATATATATATATATATATATATATATATATATATATATATTATATATTATATATATATATATATTATATATATATATATATATATATATATATATATATATATATATATATATATATATATATATATATATATATATATATATATATATATATATATATATGGGATCGCTGAACTAGAACACCGTTTGATCGATCATTGCTAAACTTGGCACATCTAAGTGATTTTTCATGGAGGTTTGTATGTGAAAAAATTATATAAATCAGCATTGTAGTTTCTATAAAATGAATAGTCTAGAACGCGTAATCGGGTTGCCTGCCTAGCGCATTCACCATTTTGTATAAAATTAAAACATTCAGAACATGAAACATCCAAAAATGAAGAATATAACTACTGATTCAACTCAGATCATACCAAACTTAAACAAATAAAATATTGAAATATCTGAAAATAAGATTTCAGTCTTAAAAGAAATTTGACCAATGTGAAGGCTGAGAGAGATATCAGATTTGGAGCTCAAATATACACAAATAATATTTTGCAGAAAAATCTGAAAATATTATACAATATCATCCACATCTTTACTATAATTCAGCAATCATTATAAGTATATATATATATATATATATATTATATATAATTTAAGAAAACTATCGAAAAAGCTTCTGAATAAGAAACTTGTGCAAATGGACATAGAAATTAATCATAAAAAAATGTCAGAAACTATGATTCATTCGAAATGACCAGTTGACCCAGGTAGTCAAAGGAACATTACGTCGAGCAGATGTAACAATAAGCGTCCCCTATATTTAGAGATAATAATAAAAATTGATCTAACTTTCAGTTTCCGTGACAGTTGCCTAACTGACCAGCTATTAAATGGCATACTCCCCCATTTAAGATGATTTATTATAATGCTTTCTGCGACGATAAATTTCGTATGTCCTGCCAATGTCGAATAAGATCAGTTTTCTACTATAGATAATCAAGGAAAGTCTGATTTTGGAAATATAGGATCCTATACAATAGTCCGGTCAATTTAGACATTCGAAGGTGCATAAAATCCCAACAAGCTGAAGATCAGTAAAATTGTTCAAAACATAATTATAAATATTATTTAAAAGTTCCCCATCGTTCCCGTGTATGGAAAAAGTTTTATTCAAGGTCAAAGGTCAAGAAAATGAGTTTAAGATTTTCAGCAAAACGGTGAGTTTTATCATAAAAGTACCTTAACAAAAATTGTAGATCTTTTTTTCCTACGAGCCACCGTTTCTGAGATATAACGATTCAAAAAGTTATAAAAGTTATCGTCATAATATGCACACGTTTCCACGCCACCTATGAGGAAGTGTACTTAGCGCGTTTTTTTAACGTAGTTTCCCCAGTAGGCCTACTCCACGGGTCAGTTGTGATTCTGTTTAATGTGAAACTATTGCAAAATAACGGAAATTTTCAAAAATTGGATAAGATAAAAGCGATGTAAATTTAAAAAAAGTGGTGAAGTTCATTCGCCTGATTCGTAAGTTTCAAATTCTTCTTGTTCTTCTTCTTTTTCTCCTGCTTCTTCTTCATCTTCATTTTGGATGCAAGTAAATTGCGTCAATAGCGATGTATCGCATGATACTTTGTCGGAATTAAACGACTTCTCCATTGTTTGTCATTCAACACGACCGGCCTTGACAATTTGTGCATGCCAGAGAACAAAACAGTCCGACTTTTTTGCAACCACATTTAGCACTGCATCCCTTTTTGCAGTTGCAAAAAATTGTGTTCAGCAGTTTTTCCGGCGCAGTTGGGAGTAAAGTTTGAACTGGCTCTAATATATTGTTGACCAACTTCCAAACCCAGTCTGTAGGGTCTAGCTGATAACCAAGCCACACTTGAACTTGGTAATATACCCGAAAAAGATGTTGATGAGCAGTAACTGAGGTTGGAGGAAGACAAGCTAATTGAACTTGTTTTTTATTCTTAGTATTTTTAACGAAACATGCATATCGATTCTTATCTAAACAGGTAGTTCTTTTAGGAGCTCCGTACATAGAAAGAAGAAAGCGGATGCCGTTGGTGATAACTTCTTGTTGAGTTGAATTATTCTTTATATATATATATATATATATATATATATTATAATATATATTAAAATATATAATATATAACAACTCTAGAGATATATACCTATATTGGCGTACTCATGCATGTGACGATAACAACTTTTATAACTTTTTCAATCGTTATATCTCAGAAACGGTGGCTCGCAGGAAAGAAAGTATTGATGAATTTTTTATTGATAATTTTATGATCTACAATTTTTTTTTGAGGTACTTTCATGATAAAATTTACAGTTTTTCTGAAAATCGGGAAAAACTCATTTTTTTGTATTTTGACCTTGAATAAAACTTTTTCCATACACGGGAATGATGGGGAACTTCTAACTATTATTTATAATTATGTTTTGAACAATTTAACTGATTTTCAGCTTGTTGGGACTTTATGTACCTTCACTCTCATTTTTTGGTCTAGATTGACCGGACTACAATATGAGTACGGTGAATTCAATACTTCTAATCACGGCTTACATACATTTACGTCGCGTTCATATTGCTTCATCCACTCGAACTAATGCGAAGTTCAAGTTATAACCACTTTTTTAAATAGGTATAATATTCACAGTTAGAAAATTTGAACGACCAAAATTTCCATTGTAGGTATCAGCTATTCATACCCTAGTTAAACTTCAAAATAATCAAGAAGCAGAAGCTCGAAAGCTGTGTCATATTTTCAACCCTAACATCAACTCAATTCTCGTACTATTTTCAATTATTTAACTCAATTTATAAGGGTTGTAGAGGAGGTTCGCAAAATATTAATAATCACTAACAAACATGGAATTTCTACAGGGACAAACTTGACGCCCCAAAACTTCTAAAATACCAACTCAATTTGAAGGAGTTAAAGAGGTGTTAAAACCTGAAGAACTGCAAAGTAAAATGTAGAGGTCAGCAAAGATTTCAAAAACCGGTTTTCCACTTCCTATCCCCTCCACGTTGATGAATTTTAGATATATTGTTCTATATGAACGTACACATAATCCTTCAACATTTTGAAAGTTCCAAAATATTGACTATATATATATATATATATATATATATATATATTTATTTATATATATATATATTTATTTATATATACAGATATATATTTATATTTATGAATATACCGTTCGATAAGTGCCATCTTTTATTTTCAGGAAAAACGTGTTGCATACAATGAATGAAATAATTAATATACATCTCAATAGCAATATATATATATATATATATATATATATATATATATATATATATATATATATATATATATATATATATTAATAGAATATCAAAATTAATTCTAATACAAACTATACAAAGATATTCCCCTCAGAGAAACTGAAGAAATTCAAAAAAATTAGCTAAAAATCAATAATTATTATAAAAACGTTTATCTCATCATGAAATCAAAGTATTTCAAAAAAATTTTCCATTATTTTGAGACTGTAAATAAAGTCGTATACTCAATTCAAATTTGTTTTATCTAAGTTCGGTTTATTGTCAACTATTATTCTGTAATACAAGTACTTTATTTATGCATCTTGAATATTGATAGATACTTTTCTGGAATAAATTAATTAAGGAGTTGGTATTCATTTCTGAAATTAAATATGACAGATGTCCAATGAATCATACACTTGATAGTCAAGCATTTGAATTATTTATATTGAAAATTAAAATTATTTTTGGAATGATTATCACGATATATGGAAATATCCAAATCAGTGAATAAAATGCCTCTCAATGCTATAAAATGAGTCATTATTCAATAATTCAAAATTAAAGCAAAAGATTCCACTTCTGAACGGGCCGGACTTTGTTTTGAATATGATGTATTTGGTATAGTATCTAGAATTTTTATGCCAATTAAGCAATCAACCAAAGAAATCTAATTCTTTTAGTGTTTTAGTAACATCCAACGTAGCATCCAACGTTGCATTTATGAGTTTGTTCATTATCAACTATAAGGTAATAATAGTTATTTATATACCAAGTGCGTTATATAGATCCTAACACCCGATGGGCGTTAGGATCTAGTAACGCACGTGGTTCATACAAGATTTAATTTTCTCGAAAAAATTATTTTATTATAATGAAAAATCGATTTTAAAATCGGTTAATGTGCTCCTATACTTTCCGTTTTCCTTCTCATAGTAGGCATGTCATTTGTTGATATTTTGACGCTTGGGAATATTTCTGTCATATTTAGTGAATGTCATTGCTGCTTTCTTTGTGTAGTCTTATAGAAATAATGGAAATGAAAATGAATTTATTACCCAAGAATATCATAGAAAATGCAGCCAAAGCTGCGAATAATTCATTGCCGGAGAAATCCAGATCGTAAACGAGGATTATGAATTATTCATTTCTCCTCGTACAATTAGCGGGCATTATGATCCATTATGCCCTCTCATTATACCCTAGGGCATAATGAGTATATTTGTAGCAACGGTATCTAAGGTAAAATCGACAAATAATATAAAAGTGAAAAATAAAGGATATTAAAGCTATTCAATTTCTCTGTAATGTTTGATTATCCATTCTGTGGAACTGAAGTTTCAAACTGTCAAACCAGCAGATCTTTCTTTAAAATCTTTGTTAGGCGATTTTACCCTTTTCAATAAAGGGAAATTATTCGAAGTATTCATGTGATATAAAACGCATATAACTCGTAAGTTCTGATCAATATGTCGTAGTAATGAAGGGTAGAAATACGTATTCGAGCTTTCCTTTTCAGGTCAATTTGACAGATCCCTCTTCATGACATCCCATCATATCAAGTATTATAGTAATGCAGATAATATAACGTTCGCGAAATTAAAATACCGACGTACCGAAAGGCTTCAATGGAAATTCAATATGGGAAGCCAGTTTTATAATATCGCATCCGGTGTGACGTTTATTTAAGAAGCGAAATAATCGAGGGCGTCTGGGCCTCGTCTTGTCAGCTGAACGCAGCCCCGCGGATATATTTCATAAACAAAAACCCCAGATTTTGGATAATTCCCAAGCGTGGATGGGGCGCGTAGTTCCTTAATAATAGGCGACGAAATTTCAAGACGGAAATAGTGATAAAGATATTAATCATGGGCGTGCGATGAAGTGAAAAAATATAAAACATTTAAAAAAATACTAGAGTTGGTAAGTATTCCCGACACATAAATAGATTTAAAAATTTTAATCTTATTTATAATTGAAATTTTTATATCTCCCTATATACGAATACTTTTTCGAATCATATCAAAAAATTGATTACTCAAATTATTCGAAATTAAATATATAAAAACTAGGCGTATACATAAATGTCATATTCGAATTAAAGTAGATTTCATAGAGAGAAAGTAAAAGATTTCTTCATCGAAAAATGAATTCCATGATAATATAGAAACACTAATGCTCGATATGATATTTCTACAAAATGATACCAAAAATATACTAAAATTTCAAAAATAGTTGTTAACAACAACCAATATGATTCAAACTAGAATCTCTTCACTTGAAAGTAAGTTTTAATAAGCTCTTTCGAAATTGAAGATTTTCTTTGGTAGGTACTCAATAATTCTAAAGATCTACATTGATCCATTTTTTACTTAGGTAGGTACTTAGTTTCTTTTGCAACATTTTATTCCTACTTCAGGTTGATCCAAGGAGAAAGTTTTTATGTTCTTAGTTTAGGGCATAATGGAAACTTCCTACATATAAGTTTTAAGTCATATAATAAGGCAGATAACGTTTCAGCTGGATTTTCAGCCTCTCTCAAATCTATATAATTATTGTAATACCTAACAAAAAGACGTATTGTTTTAAAGGGTTATAAATTAATGGTATCATATCATTACTTTAGAGTGTGAATATATCCTCGCCGCATCTACAGTAAGGGTTTATACAATTACACATAACATTTCATTTTCAAACTTATTTTTAACAATAACAGTAGGTATATTACATTTTCGACAACAGATTTGAATTTTATACCATTAATTTATATCGATTTATAACAATACGTCTTTTTGTTAGATATTATGTTATCTGTCTTATTAAATGACTTACAACTTATATTGAGGAAGTTTTCATTTTGCCCAAGACCAAGAACATAAAAACTTATAAACAAAATGATATAACAGAAACAAGGCCAACGAATATATATAAGTATATATATATATATATATATATATATATATATATATATATATATATATATATATATATCATATGAGATAACATAAGAAACAGTATAAATTTTATGTTTTTTATCGATAAATTTTGAATTCAATATCAACTATGTATTATTCAATGAATTTGTATATGTGAGCGCGAAATACATAACATGTTATCTGAATACATCTCTTGATATCGATGATACTGAATTCCTTAAGTTTTCTACAGTTCCAGCCTCACTAGTGGATTCTATTTTTTTTTTTTTGATGTTCCGTAATTTCAATTTTATTGAAACGGTAGTCTAAACTAAATCTTATAATAATGTCTTTCATTTTCAATCAACTTCAGTAACTGTGCTTCTTACAATGATTGTAAAATAAGTTCATTATTGTTTGAATACACAAAATATAGGAGAATCTATCAAGTCAATCTGGTCGTTCAGCAAGACATGATTTTCATTATGATTGAGTTTAAAAATTTCCAATGATTGTAAGTTAGTTTGGTTCCTTTCGGTAATTTTTGCATAATTTGGAAGTTGCCTCTTTGTGTAAACGGATGGTGGTTTTCAGGGCAATGATTTGAAAAGTTCGAAACCGTTTTATTTTTCAAAAAAGATTGTTGCTATTCTTTAAATCTTGTCTTGAACGATCGACCAGTCTGACTTATATACACTCCCAGTGTTATATTTTTCCAAGTATATTTTTGTGAGAATAAACGTACTGAATTTATTAAGTTTTGTATTTGTTCATTCAGTGTTTTATATTTTCTAATATTATCTGTATTATTTGTAGGATATACTAAGTTGAAAGCTTTCTTATAAGAATGCTTATTCAATATTTAATCAAGCTCTTTGTTAAAATTTTCTTCAGATAGAGGGATACTGATCAATCTATGTATCAAAGAATTGAAAGCAGCAATTTTAAGATAGTATGGGTGTATTAATTTACTATTGTAAATATAGTGGTAATTTAGTTTTAATAAACGTTTTCTCATTTTTCAGTATGAATTTTTATGAAGTAAAGTTTACTTCTATTCAAAATAACCCTTATGAATTAAGGAAAAATTCACAGAAATATTGTTATATTTTTTAGCGTCTTGATACGATGCTACCACAAAATCAGTGCCACCACTGCCATCCGAGGTTCAACTACCCGGCTCGTCACCCCCATATGATAACAGGCTGTTTCCAGCTTTAGGGAAACGGAAGCCCGGCACGAGTCTTCTAGAAACATTTGTCTGACAGTCTCGCCCTACGGTTATATATATCACAACCCCATTCGACCGAAATGCACGTGCCTCAGCTTCTATTTATGACAACTGGTTAAACTACGTTGACACTAACAATACGTGAAACCTGGATGAATGTCAGAAAATGTGAAAATCTCATCAGATCTCTTTTTCGAGTCGGTAAAATGTGAATAATTTATTTTACAATTTGTGAACTCGAAAAACCTATTTCTTTATATTGTATACTTTATTTATTTATTATACAATATCAAACTTAGAAATTTGTTCACACATTATTTTTTCAAAAAGAGCATGTAGATGTAGAATAGATGATTTTACCTTGGGCCTTTCTTATACATCACCTATAGAACAAGGTGAGGAAAGTTGAACATAGATCAAAACTTCTAGAATATATTAGATTATAGCCAGTAAGTTCCTACTGTTAACCATTGCAAATCTGACAAATGTGAAATAAAAAAAAATTATTCGACAATAAAATTATTATATCTGTATCAATGTTTTGAAATAAAGTAGGTATTATTATCATTTCTAACTATCTTGAAGAAAAAGAGTTTCCAAGAAAACGATTATCCTTCTATTGACTTCAATCCTTCTGACAAAAGTTATGAACATCTTCAGGTAGAAAAAATTCTAATTTGCATTTTAAACATTTCTCTGAAATAAAGAACCTCGTTTATTGATATATTTAACACAAGTAGGTAATAGTTTATCATATTTGTTACAATATCGTTAGAAATTTACGTCATTTATTATAATATATTTATCAACCTTTCTTTTCATAGGTTTTATTGTACTGATACATTAGAAGCCTTAATCTTCATATTAATGAAGCATTTCATTATATGTTTTTCCAAATATACCTACCAGTCAACTTATTTGCAGGTGAGGAAATGCTTTGCCTAAATAAGTACTAGAACAAAAAGCTGAAATGATTTAAAAAAATAATTGTTTCAGGTAGTATAAATATCGATTTCCAATGAATTATGTGCTGGGCAAGATGCTTGTTTTGAATTTAATGAAATTATGAAACTACTACAAGAGAAGAATCAACCCTCCTACGGAGCTAGTTTCATTATACCCGACGATATGGAATTCCCATTCATCTTTCAATGGAGAATGTTCGACAATTCGATATCGGCGCCACACACGATGAAAACACTAGACGGCCTGTTATGCCCTGCAACGAACTCATCAGTAGTGATTTGATTAAACAACAATTTTTCAAATGAATTGTCCAACGTTTTATTATCTCTATCATACACATTGCACCCGTTTAGCGTAAATAAATTTTAATTTTCATTATATATAAATATATATATATATATATATATATATATATATATATATATATATATATATATATATATATATATAATATATATTATATATATAACTTATTAATTAAATCGAGTTTTTTAAGATTCAACCAGCCTGTTATTGCTAATAATTATCAAGAGATTAAAAATAAATCACAGGCAACATCAATTCGAATAAATAATTAAATATTGCAAGCTGAAAATATGGCAATGATCTCAAACTACATTGTTTTATATTGTAAGTAAGTACCTTTTTTCATTTTAAAAAATTTGAAATTCTAAATAAAAATTTCATTAAAAACGGCTACTTCCATATAAACGAACTATACCGATAATTTTTGCTTTACTTGTTTAATATTTCCCAAAACTAATTTTCTTTTTTAATGTTAATTTACTCTTTCTGAGATCTCTCGGATGGAATTAATCGCCTCCGTGGCAAAGTTTTGACCAAATCTCCATACGGAGAGTTCAAACAATAAACCACAAATAAGTGATTTTCTTCCATAACAGAGGATTTTATTATAAAAATTTCATTAAAAACGGCTACTTCCATATAAACGAACTATACCGATAATTTTTGCTTTACTTGTTTGATATTTTCCCAAAACTAATTTTCTTTTTTAATATTAATTTACTCTTTCTGAGATCTCTCGGATGGAATTAATCGCCTCCGTGGCAAAGTTTGACCAAATCTCCCATACCGGAGAGTTCAAACAATAAACCACAAAAATAAGTGATTTTCTTCCATAACAGAGGATTTTATTTATTAAACTATTTTCATCTCCAAATTTTCAATCCAATACTTAGCTACGCCGTTCTGA
Organism: Cynegetis impunctata; assembly: GCA_030704885.1. NCBI lineage: Eukaryota > Metazoa > Arthropoda > Insecta > Coleoptera > Coccinellidae > Cynegetis > Cynegetis impunctata. Next base: position 357,325 of record JARQZK010001447.1, on the reverse strand, counting down.
TGAGGACCAAAGAGTCCGAAACACGTGTCAACGGCTGCTTCCATATAAACATACTATACCGATAATTCTACTTCACATCTTTAATGTTTTCCCATGACTAATTTCTTTGTTGTTAGATAAATAGTACCCTATTATTTTTATTTTCAAACATTACGTAGGTAAAGGTTTCTTTGGTTTCCCTTACCATCTAATGATAACTATTTTGAATGTTAATATTAGACTGAATAGCATATAATAAATAATTAGCAAGACAAAGCAGCCTTGTCTTTTTAAAAAATTTTTTCGAATCAATAAATGTCAAAGAAATTTCAATTACCAATATCGTAATGAAACGTCAACTTATTAATTAAATCGAGTTTTTTAAGATTCAACCAGCCTGTTATTGCTAATAATTATCAAGAGATTATATATATATATATATATATATAAATTAAGTGGGATTCATAAATTTGGCACTGAAGCATGCAAAAAGCTCAACCTAAGAGTAACAAACTTCGTACAAAATATATATCCTATATTCTTATAGAGTTTGGATATCTTCGTTATTATGAAAGATTTAATATTTCTCATATTATTAATCAATTGAAACTTAATTATTTTGTTTTTCTTTATGACGTTTCAAGGTAATAAAATTCATTTCAATAATTTAATTCATTCATTTAATAACTGAAATTTGAAAACTGGCCTCCCAATTCTTTCAGCATTGAATACTAAACTTATTCGATCTCTACTTTGTATTGTCTTCATGGACCCTTCTTTTCTTTTCCATAAATAAATTGACATGTTTTCCGCGAACGTGCGAAAAGTCGCACGGGGCACTTTTCGAAACCTGAGTTCCAGATTCTCGACATCAGCGCATTCATTTTACAACATACATTGAAGATGTTTCTATACCTTTGCTGCCATCTATTTGTTTAGGGAATGTACAAGATATTCCTGTTTGTTTTGAGGGTATAAACTGCATAGATATAGTCAAATATGCTCCCACGGGATATTTCGTCCCCTCTTGGTTGTTCGGTTTCGGATATATAGGCTACCAGATTCTGATCATGAAATCAGATCGATGCGTTATTTTATTCAGAACAAATATCCTTGTTTTCTAAATATACTTCATTTTTTATATACTACTCGTGAAATCTCACATTTTGGTTGTGAATATAATGAAATTTCAAAAGGAGCATGTAGGTGTAGAGTAGATGATTTTACACTTTAGGTGAAGAAAATTGGATATAAATTGAAACTTCTGAATATGCTAGATAATAAGCAATAGGTACAGTGAACTATGGCAGATTTGACCAATAAGTGAAATAAAAACAAAAATAATTTGACAAAAAATGATTATAGGTAATAAATTTTAATAATCATATAAATATATATTATATATATATATATATATATATATATATATATTATATCTATATAAATATATAAACATATATATATATATATATATATATTATATATATATATATATATATATATATATATATATATATAAATATATATATATATATATATATATATATATATATATATATATATATATATATATATATATATATATATATATATATATATATATATATATATATATATATATATATATATATATATATATATATATATATTATACACATAAAAAAGATTCTTCAAAAATATATATAAATACATGTCTACCGAAGTAAATAAAGGATCACATACAGCTTGTCCCAGATATTCCTAGGTTCCAGTTTGAAAATTCATATGACACTATAGGGCATGTTATACGTTGTATGAAAACCACTGTGAAAACTCTTTCAACCTTGACTTAAGGTCATATATAAGGTCATAAATTGTTTATTGAAATCGAAAATTGATCGCAAATATTCAAACATTTAGTTGTTCCTGATGAATGTATAGACTGAAAAAATCTCCGTACATTTGGAAAAATCTCTGAATTTTACTTCCGACATTCTTCTGCAATTGCCTGTAATATTTTAAGGAGCTTGGTCTAGGTAGTGTAGGCTATCGGCTATCTACACGAAATTTGAAAAAGTTCAGGCAAGGGAAAATTAAGGAAAAATGGTTTACTTTTTGTTTTATTTCTTTGTTTTTGTTTTATTTCTTTGTATCACAAGTGACTTTTGAATACTTTAACATTCAATGTATTTGCGATTGGGAACCAGTGTCTCTTTTCTAACCCTGTTTAAAGTGTGGCAATTGGAAATTTAGAACTTCAATTAAAATGAAGACTACAAGGTATTATTAAAAAGTTTTCTTGAAACTCCTTGATTTTACTGTTTTTACCAATGATGAAGATACTTTTTTGAAGTTTAATGAAAATTCGAAAAAATCATATTTTTGTTTCCTGAACGAATATAAAGACTTAAATTTTTTAAATTAATTTATTTGAGTCATAGTTTCGAGCGAGCTTCAATTTGAGTTATCACATTCCTCATAGTGCCTTTTGAAATTTCACAGTTAATACCTACCTACTTTCCTTCAACTGACTATCAAAAAATAAATAATATATATTCAATTTAATACATATCTGTTTATATTCATTAATTTTCGTTATCTATCACTAACAAATATATGCAGGAAAAGAAAAAGAAATTTGTTATAATTTCCACTTAATTATTGTGAACGAAATAAGTGTTCAGATGAATCCATAATTTTGGAAATCCAACTGCACATGAAGTCGGAATAGCTGAACAAAATGAATCACCCGGATAAAAATAACCTAAAATTCGTCCTTACTCAATGTTTCTACGGTAGATCCTACCCAGAACCATGTTTATTTTAATGAGAAAAGACACGTTCCATTTATTTCCCTGTTTCTCTATTTTCGTGCCTAGCTCAAATATTTATATAGTTATAGACTTATACGCAGTCAAAAAAAATCAATTATTGTACTAATCGAATTACTTCCGGATGTCTAGAGCGTCTCCCAAATGAGATTTTTAAATTTATGGAAACACCGTCTGAAAAAATATTAGGGTGGCGTGATACCTAACGAAAACAGGGGAGGTCGGTAAACTTTCGCCCTGAAATATAAGAACACGGAAATTCCTACCATGGATTTTTCAAGTTTAGATATTTCGTTTTTAATTGCTTTCGCTTCTTTGTTTTATCAGGGATTTAGTGTAATAGGGCATTTTCATTTGAAGCTACCAGAATGAGTTTTACCCAGTAAGCGTTGACAATTTTCACAGAATTTCACCGTGAAATTAATATTTAAAAAAATCAAGAAATAATAGATATTTCAATGTGAATATTATCAGAAATTCTTGTAAATTTACGTCAAAATACGATAGCTTCAGAAATATTTGTGAACCAATAGGTTGAAGAAAAGTAAAAGTTAAATGAATACATACATTTAAAAAATATAGAGGAATGAATATGGCAGAAAAAAATATTTATTGGTAGATATTGAATAAATAAGGTTTTATATATATATATATATATACTTATATTAATATATATATATATATATATATATATATATATATATATATATATATATCTATATATATATATATATATATAAAAATATATATATATATATATATATATATATATATATATATATATATATATATATATATATTGATAATCTAAATGTAGAATTCATATCTCTACAAAATATAGGGGAATCAATATATAATCAATAATTGCATAGTTATTTAATAAATGAAGATACATATATATATATATATATATATATATATATATATATATATAAATATATATATATATATATATATATATATATATATATATATATATATATATATATATATATACAGGGTGTCCCACAATTCTTTAGACAGGCTATAACTCTAAAACGACTGAAGATAACTTCATGAAATTTGGTATGCAGCAATTGGACGGATTTTACAATATTGCGAATCCCTCATGACGTCAGCGAAATCATCACCGTTGCTATGACGTCATGCCATTTTAAAATATCAAAAGTAAAGGTAGTCATGTGACTGCTCATATTAAAGGTCTTTTTATTCTGAATTCAATCATGTTATACACTTAGTATGTTAAAATTTATTAGTTGTGTATTTTCGATCAGAAGGAGTTTAACAAAATAAATAAAAAAGTTTAATAAACAAATTTAATCACGTGAAAATCAGATTTGGGGCTTGTGTTGAAATTAATTGTAGAATAATGGTATTATTGCCTTGATTTTCATGTGATTAAATTTGTTTATTAAACTTTTTTATTCATTTTGTTAAACTCCTTTTGATCGAAAATACACAACTAATAAATTTTAACATACTAAGTGTAAAACATGGTTGAATTCAGAATAAAAAGACATTCAATATGAGCAGTCACATGACCACCTTTACATTTGATATTTTATAATGGCATGACGTCATAGCTACGGTGATGATTTCGCTGACGTCATGAGGGATTCGCAATATTGTAAAATCCGTCCAATTGCTGCATACCAAATTTCATGAAGTTATCTTCAGTTGTTTTAGAGTTATAGCCTGTCTAAAAAATTCTGGGACACCCTGTATATATATATACATATATATATATATATATATATATATATATATATATATATATATATATATATATATATATATATATATATATATATATATATATACCTATATATATATATAAATATATATAAATATATATAAACTATATATATATATATATATAGTTAGTATATACATATATAATATATATATATATATATATATATTTATATATATATTATACATACATACCGTTATGTGAATATTAATTCAATTAAAATATTATAATTACGACAAAACACGATGTGCTTATTGGTGGACCAATCGGATGAAAAAAACTCAAAATATTTTGATAAGCTAAATGAAGAATTCATATATTAAAAAAATATAAGGTAGAAAATTTATCTTAGTGTAAATTTATTCAATAAATGAGGCGATATATATATGAATATATATATATATATATATATATATATATATATATATATATATATATATATATAATTTTTTTTTGGTTTTTTAATTTTTTAAAGTAAATTCTGGCATTTCTTAGGCCCTCATAAAACCAAATTACTTGAAAATTTGCAGAATAAATTCGGGTAAATTCAGATCAAAATGTTGTAACTCCACAAATTCGGGAAGATGTGACAATTAGCTATGAACAATATATCTGCAATACATCCTTCTAAGGTAATTCGGAGGATGTGTGAGGTGAAATACTGAAACAATGACATAACACTGCTGCTCCCAAGTTTTTTCAAAATTTACTTAGTTTTGAAGTATAATGTGTCGTGCGATCTTTATCTAAAATAGAATGCTTCCTAATTCAATTCCTAATATTTTATTTTTTCTTCAAGATTTGCTACTTTGGGTCTAAGTTTTTACTTCAATTTCATATAAGATTAGAATTAATATTTCACCTTCTTCTTCAAAGAAATTTTATCTCTAATATGGGAAAATAAAACGAAAGAGAAATATACTCGACATCATAGATAGGTAGGTAAGTACCTATTGTATTTAGATCTGCATATTAATTCCGAGTGAAATATTTCACGCATGTTCCAAAATCATGTTCTATTGTATCTGAACCAGATTCTTAATTGGAACCCGAAGTTTACTTAATTACGTACAATTATTGGGCTGTGGATTACGCGAAGGAATTTAACATGGTTGCAGGTTCCCAATCGTTTTTTAATGTGTCTTGGTTTATTTTGGCACACAAACGAAACGTTAAGCGAAACCGAAAAGAGCCAACAATCTCCATTAACAGATGCGCTCAATACTCAATCAATTAAATGTCAACAAATCGAGAAAACGTGAACAAATTGGTATTTTACACATACCAACAACTTTACCTCATTTAAATAATTATTATGAGAGAGAAATAGCTTTATTGTCATATCTTCTTTCGGTGCCGTACCCGGTTTCGGGAGTAGGCCTCTCTACAATGAAATTACAAAATTTTGTAGACAAAGCACATAAAATGAATGAAAAATAAAGTTTACCAATGATAACTAATCAAACAAAACATACTTTCAATAGTTGAATAAAAGAAGAATTTAATAAAATAAAAGAACAAAACAGAAAAACATTTATGAGTGAATTATTTAAAACATATGTTAAGAATTAACATATTTGACAATTAAACTAATTATGCAAATATGAAATTTTGTATATTACAAAAAAAACCAAAAAACATTAAGAAACATTAAGACATGTTGCTACCAAATGTGGAACTCAAGGGTATGGTACATTGTGAAATTCAGTTACAGAATAAGAATAGGCAATCTGCCTTTTAAAAAATTCTACTACTGAGTAAAATGGTCAATCCAAAAATAAAGCCCTTGTCGAACTTCGGAACTTTTTGTATGTGCTTATAGATTTTAGCTCCATTGGTTTTAAGTGTATACCTACAGCTTTTAAATCGACGTGGACTCTTCAAGCAATTTATTATCAAGAACTTAAAATTACAATTTAATTTTTTTTATATTTTAGAACTGCGCCAAGGAATAAAATAAGTTTAAATAAATCATTGAGCAGCCTCTGAAAACAGAAGCAGGCGTAATATTTAAATGCTCATGGGACGGACGCGTCATTAAAAATCAAATTAACGACTTATCTGGAAAGGAATGCTATATAAATCTAATCAGTACAAGGAATAAATGTCTAGTAAAATGATTATTTCCATGTTGATTCAAATTAAACAGAGCAATAAACGCAAAATTGAAGCTTTGAATCTGATGATGTAAACCGTAAATCAGGTGTAATTATTTGCACTTGGAAAAGTAATATAATGATTATAAAGATATATTATCAAGGCAATACGTTCTTACTATCTAGATATAATTAAGTTTGATAAAAGTGGAGCGTCTTCTAAGTAAATTGTTTTTTGAATTTATTTCTGTATTTAACGCACATTCCTTTTTTTTTAATATGAATAAAAATAGACCGCAGGTGTAAGACACCTAGATGGAACAAAGTTCTTTTCGCTATATATAATGTATTAAAAAAATCTCAATAAAATAAATTGAGAATAATTGAGATTAGTTATAAAATTTCTCTTTTAGGTAGCCCCCTAGGCACCTCATCCGTGGGCACGCTGTATATATATATATATATATATATATATATATATATATATATATATATATATATATATATATATATATATATATATATATATATATATATATATATATATATATATATATATATATATATATATATATATATATATATATATATATATATATATATATATATATATATATATATATATATATATATATATATATATATTTATATATATATATATATATATATATATATATATATATATATATATATATATATATATATATATATATATATATGTATATTAAATTGAGTGGATAATTATTGAAAATTATGCCAAATCAATTCTGAACTTGAAAATCATACTTACGTAATATAAAATGAATAATCGATTCTAACTTAAATTTAAATTTCCCAGGAATAATTCTGTACTCTAAGGAAGAAATACTACATATTATTTAATTCTATACATAATGAATTTACCTGTCCTTTAAACTAAAAATGTCGGCTGCGTTGAACTGTTCATTATTCGCATTTAGAAAAAACTGACCATTGCAAAAATCAGAATATCGTGTTTGTATCTTCATCATTATAAAAAGTGTTTTGGTTCTATGTACTTCTGATTCTAAAATACAAATAGTAGATACTTTCCAAAATATTTTTAGAGGGTAGGTAAGTTTTTCTCTACTAAAAAGTCAATATTAATTATATTTTGAACTCTCCTACTTGCGTGTAGTAGATAATTTTGAAATGTACCTATATTTCGTGAATATTGAAGGATCTTATATATTTAATTATGAAAAAGGGAAAGGAACTCATTCTACTAGCACCATTTGAATCTATAAACATAGTTATCAATCCATAAATTTCCAGAATTGATTCAAACCTAACCTAAATCATATTGTTTAGGTTTCATTTTGTATGATATACCTAAAATCGACACTCGCTATCATAATCTGAGCGTTCAAAATAAAATGAATGAAATACTGGTTTTCTATATATCAGTGGTTCGAAACTAATAATATCACTCAATTATTGAAACGTATCTTTTATTCTTCTCAATATATTTATACTTCACTCCAATGTATCATTTTCTGATCTATGTTATATGCCTCGTATATTATAGGGCGTGTATAGTCCATTAATTAACATATTAGAGTATTATATAGGTAGTATGAGTATTCTACTCATCGTTTGTATTTAATCAAGATTTCTTTGTCTTGGACCGGTCTGGTCCCTTGCAACGGCCATGTTCATCGTCCCAAACTGGTTCCCATGCCTCGTCGCAGTACTTCATTACCCGATGGTACCTCAGTACGGTCTATTTTCATTCTCAACTCTATTTATTGAGGTGTTCTCCAGTCTTCGATCTACCTGCAGTCACGCCAATAAAACCACTTGCGTACAAGCCCGCCAGAGGGCGGTGCACCTGGAAAGGTACGGCCAATCTCAGAACATCATAACTCGTTTATTAAGCCAATGAGAAAGGCCATTTCTCATCCGGTGGTCGCATAAAATAGCCGTCTGTCACTTAACCAGCTCGTATGAGCCATACGTACAGGTGAGACGTACGAAGAGGATCCAGTGAACAGAGCTGCTGGTTAGTGCAACTTCGAAGGATGAGATTTGTCTCTTGCATAAGCTCTAGATTAAAGAAACCGATATATGTATATATATATATAAATAAATATATATATATATATATATATATATATATATATATATATATATTATACATATATATATATATATATATATTATATATATATATATATATATATATATATTCGGAATAAATCAATAGATAATTTAGCGATTCTCAACCTGTGGGCCCCTCCTCTAGGGGGTCGCGAGCATACTAAAGGGGGGAAGGCGCCATCATATCCAAGAGAAATTTTGATCTGAAAAGTACTGCCAAATGTTTATAAATGAGCGCGTTTTTTCTATTTTGTTGAAAATTAAGGTCATATCTAGTGTAGGTTAATATCCGAAAAACTCAAACTACATTATTAGTGTATAATTTTACTGTATGCGACGAAAATTTTTGTTGCAAATCGACTACTGAAATATTGAAACGTTGGAATAAATGTTTTCATTCTCTGTATTTTTTATATTAAAAACTTCTTATTTGAAATGATATATGTTGAGAGACGTTAGTGAATTGTTATTAAGACATTCAGGAGAGGTATCCACTTCATTTTCAATGTTTGATAAAAGTAAACAAAATCTAACTTGATAATTATTTCAGAATTTCATATATAAAATCAGTGTAGGTACTGATATATGGAGTAGCTACTATTGACTGATAAATTTTATATTAATCATTGAAAAAGAAGAAAACGTCTGAATAAATAATTCACTGAATTGCTAAGTCCATACACATCTGTCATTCCCAAAATGTAATCCATAATATATAGGTATATATATATATATATATATATATATATATATATATATATATATATATATATATATATAAATATATACATATTTATATAATCTCTTGATAATTATTAGCAATAACAGGCTTGTTGAATCTCAAAAAACTCGATTTTATTAAAAAGTTGACGTTTCACCACGACATTCGTGGCTTTATCAAAACTTTTAAAAAAAAGTTTTGATAAAGCCTGCTATTGCTAATAATTATCAAGAGATTAGAAATAGTTCACAGGCAACAACAATTCGAATGCATATTTATATATATATATATATATATATATATATATATATATACATATATATATATATATATATATATATATATATATATATACCTATATATACATACATATATATATATATATATAAATATTGATACCTATGATAAGTATAAAGGAAATTTTATTTCAACTCTGGATTTCATTACTAAAAATTCAAAAAAGAATTATGAAATAAATTATGTTAGGTATATACTTTAAATTATTAAAACAGTTTATAAAGAGTCAATTTTGTAATAACTAGGTACCACTCAAATTTTTATATCTACAGTATTCTTGTATGAAAGTACTTTCGTCTTTTTTATGAACAGTTTGTCCTTATCATAAATATTAGCATATTCATAAAAAAATCAAATAAATGAGGATATATAACTAAGGAAGCATCATTGATTAAACACACAAGAATACAAAATGCTTCAGATGTGATTTAGGTATTTCAAGTAGGTACCTACAATTCACGATAGTAGGTATGTAATCTTGCACTTTCAAATTTCTTTCTTTACTACAATCTCTATTGTCTCACAACAAATACAACAATTGAGAAGCAGTCTGCGCAGAAGAAGACCTTCTTTCGGGCAGGACATCAAAGCGCGTACGATACTTGGCATTGGAAGGTGCGAGGTGTCAGTGAAAGTGTTCATGAATCGATCCGAAGACAGCAGACGACCACAAGAGGTCGTCGAAGATGGCAACGGACGGTCTCAAGGTAATCTCAATACCACATCGACATTTAATGATGCAGCAGAAGCTTTAATTAAAATTAAAATACGGAGGTGCAGCCTACCGCCCCACATGCGAACTTTTCCGCCACGGTACTCCGGTCTGGGTTACCAAGTGGCCACCGAGCAAGTTACGAGCAACAACGGTCATATCTTCCGATTACATTTTCAAGCTTCGTGCGTTTGTCGCGGACAGACTCGTACGGAGTTTTTTTCTTTGCCGATTCTGGTATACGACAAGAATCATCTACAATTAAAATTAAACGGTACAAATGCGTTAAATGCGAACGATAATCGCAATCATGGCGTTTAAATGGGGTTTAATTGAACCGGTTGATTGGTAGGCGATGGACACTAATGAGATCAACTGTTTTGTAAGGCGGATACACGTGGGAGGTGATATATATTTTTTAGACGTTGGGATTCTTATACGTATTCTATTAGAAAAAAATTGATTAAATTCGTTATCAGGCGGCAAATGGCCGACGGATATACGTTGGTGATCTACTTTTGATATTTCTTGATTGGACCAATAGAGGCATATTCCTTTCGACATAGGTTTCATGCTATCAATAAATTTAATATTTTTCATTTCCTCATGAAGAATTCTGTTGAAATTTTTCAATATTTCCCACTGTTATCTGCTTCGCTATTTTACTGAAATATGAGAATATTATTGCGAAGTAACAGATATACCTGAATTGACAGTATGTTGAAGTTATTAAATTTTTTAAATATATCACAGCTTATACGTGTGGCGGGTTTACTATTGATTTATAAAATTGCCAACAATCAAGCTCCATTATATTTTAACAAATGTTTGAATAAAAGATCTTGAAACATGGATTACAATCTAAGGACTAAGGATAATTATCAGATTGAGAGATTTCATTCAACAGCAATGGAGAAGTCATTGTTCGTTGAAGGCTTAAGGTTATACGATAGCTTACCTTTAAGTATCAAAGCTTCTCCTACTGTGGAACACTTCAAGTCAAGGTTAAGAAAAATGTATTTTTTAAGTTAGAATTTATTTTCTGTTTCAGTTCAATATTCGTACTTGTCTTTTTTCGAAGATTTGTAATGTATTTTGAATCTATTTGTTATGCAATAGCTTGCTCTGCTAAATAAAGTTGTATTATTATTAAGTCTTGATATTATTGTTAATTTCATTCAAAATTTTCCTTTTCATTTTGTTAGTTATAATAGTGTTGAAAATGCAGAAACATATTTTGTCATTTGACTATAACTTTATAAAATTGTGATGCTATTTTTGCGTAAGTAGGTACAGTGAAATTTTTTCATAAATATACATGATCTCAGAAAATTGATGGAGTTAAATTTGGGTTCAATTGTTTGGAAATATTTTTTTCTGTTCGTTTTGCTATCTGAAAAAGGATCTTATTCAGCATCAGTTTTCCAAGAAGAATAAATTTTTCAATTTCCTGCGAAGGTAGAATGTATCACACTTCAATGCAAAAGTCAATTTTCAAACTGATCAAATAAAAAATAAAACTAATAGTGCAGTCATTGAAGCTTTTTAGCTCAGAAATTTTTTATTATGAACCGATTTAAATGAAATTTTGGAATTAGGCTTATCTTACTCTTATCTTCAAAAGTGATACTGACCCGAACTCCGTTTTCACGGACATTTTTTTTTTCAAAATATATTCGGTTATCGATAGAAGGCCTAATTCTAAGCAAAAAATGTTTGATAAAGTTTTTTCAGAAACCCAATACTTTTCAAGTTATTGACAATAAAAATTCGGAATTTATCCACGCTTTTCAACAGTTTTTTGCAAATATCTCCAAAAATATGTATTTTAACGATGATATTATAATGAACAAAATTGCAGCAGGTAAAAAAAAACGAACAAATTGGTTGTTTACAGAGTGTTCTAAGTGCAATATTAATTTAGTCGATGTATTCAATGCCATCTAGCGGAGAGCGAATAAATTTTATGCATCCTAATGAAAAAGAATTTCATAGTGCTTGAAATAAGCTTCAAAATGAGCACTGTTGAAAGTCTTTCGCATGTAAAATGAGTGAGCTGTAATGTAAAAAAGAGGAACATCTAATGGTTTTTTTTTAAATCAATGGGTTTCATAATTGCCATTTTCACCAAAATTAAAATTAATCGTATTCCATCTAGAATTAACTTTAATATAAAGAGTTTGATGGATTCTAGTAGTTTGTCTGCTTTGGATTATATGTTTTTCGAAAAAATCACGATTTCAAGAAAAAAAAAATTTCGAATTTTTAAAAAAACCACCTTCTTTTCATAATATCTCAAAAATAATGAAAGATACGTAAAAAAATTTGATCACAAAAAATGTAGGTTTTTTTTGATAAAAATTTTCTAGTTTTTGTTTTCCCTGTCACACGAAAATTGACGGAGATATGATTGTTTAAAGAGCGCGCGGTAGCGCATCACAGTCTCTCTCGAGCCCTTTGACCCTTCACCGTTTCAAAATAAAAGGTTTTTCACTACATATTGTAATGAAAAAAGTTGTATTATTTTGAAATAGCTCTTTTGATTACCTTTAAAATGGTTTTTTACAAGTTGTGATAGCTTCAAAATTTAAGGAGTTAAGTCCGAAAAACTAATCGTATTTTTTTCTCTTACTAAGTAAACTTAAGTAAACTGGAAATTCCGAATTTTCAATTGCCAATTACATGAAAAATATTGGGTTTCTGAAAAAACTTTATAGCACATTTTTTGCTTAAAATTAAGTCTTCTATTGATATCCGAGGTTATTTTGGAGAAAAAAAATTTTCATCACCGAAAAGGGGTGGCAACCACCCCCAGGGTGAAAACGGAGTTCGGGTCGATATCACTTTTGAAGTTAAGGGTAAGATAATCCTAATTCCAAAATTTCATTTAAATCGGTCCATAGTAAAAAATTTCGGAAGTAAAAACCTATTTTACGTTTCAATGACTGCACTATAAATGAATATGCATGAAGAAGGGAAGATGTTCGACTCCGTACACTTATAATAAAGCCTACTCATTCTGTGTGTCTGCTTAGTTCATGAGATTACAACAATAACTCAGTACAAATGGATTAGGTCACAGCATCCTATTGCGAGATCAGCAACGCACAGGATTTATTTATCAGTGTGCGTTCATTGGACACTACTGCTGCAAACGCGCTATCGGTTCTTGTAAAATGCGGGCATTACAATGAGAAGGATCGTTATCCAGCGCTGTTCCATCGATAGCCGCGATTTTCTACATCGCTGTTATGGCCGGATCGTGCATAGAAGACTTGTAAACTGCCCACTCGCTCTAGAAAATCTATGCTATTATGCGCATCGATGATTCCTTCTGACATTTCGGAAGTGGAGCCACTTCAAAGATTTATACGGAAAGGATATATCGCTCCGTTTTGGGAATTTTCCCCTGATCCCTCTGAATTCCTTTGAAAAAGTTACGAATTTCGTGACGAAACTTAAACAAGTTTTATCTTTCACTTGTATATTATTTGTTGATTTTACCTTCTACGGTTGCTATAAAAACAATCATTATTCCCTAGGGCGTTATGAGTGGGCATTATGGATCATAACGCTCGCTCATTGTACGAGTAGAAATGAAGCAACTTCCATTGATTAAATACTTCATAATCCTTGTATACGACTCCGGATTTCTACGGCAAAGAATTATTCGCAGCATTGGCTGCATTTTCTATTATATTCTTGGGTAAATTCATTTTCCTTTCCATTATTTCTATAAGACTACACAAAGAAATCAGCAATGACATTCACTGAATAAGATGACAAAAATATTCACAAACGTCAAAATATCAACAAATGACATGCCTACTATGAGGAGGAAAATGAGAAGTATAGGAGCAAGGAACCGATTTTAAAATCGATTTTTCATTATATTAAAATAATTTCAATTTTTCACTTGTATATTACTTGTTGATTTTATACCTTAGATACGGTTGCTATGAATACAATCATTATCCCCTAGGGCGTTACGAGCCAGCGTTATGGATCATAACGCCCGCTCATTGTACGAGGAGAAATGAAGCAACTTCCATTGATTAAATACTTCATAATCCTTGTCGTATACGACTCTGGATTTCTCCGGCAAAGAATTATTCGCAGCTTTGGCTGCATTTTCTATGATATTCTTGGGTAAATTCATTTTCATTTCCATTATTTCTATAAGACTACACAAAGAAAACAGCAATGACATTCACTAAATAAGATGACAAAAATATTCACAAACATCCAAATATCAACAAATGACATGCCTACTATGAGAAGGACAATGAAAAGTATAGGAGCAATAAACCGATTTTAAAATCGATTTTTCATTATAATGAAATAATTTTAATTTTTCACTTGTATATTACTTGTTGATTTTACCTTAGATACGGTTACTGTAAATACACTCATTATGCCCTAGGGCGTTATGAGCGGGCATTATTGATCATAACGCCCGCTCATTCTACGAGAACAACTGAAGCAACTTCCATTGATTAAATACTTCATAATCCTTGTCGTATACGACTCTGGATTTCTCCGGCAATGAATTATTCGCAGCTTTGGCTGCACTTTCTATGATATTTTTGGGTAAATTAATTTTCATTTCCATTATTTCTATAAGACTACACAAAGAAAGCAGCAATGACATTCACTAAATAAGATGACAAAAATATTAACAAACGTCCAAATATCAACAAATGACATGCCTACTATGAGAAGGACAATGAAAAGTATAGGAGCAATGAACCGATTTTAAAATCGATTTTTCATCATAATAAAATAATTTTTTCCTGAAAAATGAAATCTTCTCATCATTCATCCCTGGGGCTAAAAGCCCTCTGTTGTCCACCGGGCGTTAGGATCTATATAACGCACTTGGTAGGTACATAAATAACTATTATTTTCAAACGTACAATAATAACGTCATTTCTCGATTGACAGGATCATCGAAAAGTTCCATTTCTCCGCCAAGGAGGAGAAGTGTTGCTATGCAACACTTTTCCGGCCGGCGGCAGAAAAAGTGTTACTATGCAAAAGATGAATTGGTAACCATGAATAAAAATTCTCCAATTCAAACGTCATTTTCACTTTCAATCACTTCTCACCAGGTTGTGAATTATAACTATCAATTATGTTACTTTATATCTGTCAGAATCAATTTTGCGTGGCAACCGTAACTAGGCAAATGTTCCATAATTCATAACGATCGTAAGTGGATAGAATTATGTGCGTAAATGTGAATCAATCCAAAAATGTATATTCAGATTTTTATGAATTTCAAAACGTTTGAAAATAAAATAACATATTTCATTTGGAGTAGAAGTGACTTTTCAAGGCTCGCTTTCAAGTACCCGCCTCACTGCGTTCGGCGGGTAAGCTCAAGCTCGCCATGAAAAGTGACACTTCTCCTCCTTATGAAATAATATACTATTAACAAACCCTTTTTTTCACTTTGAAATGACAGTTATTGATGTAGAATCACGAAAAAATGGATATGCTGCATACCAAATATGTATACAGGTGGTGCAAATTTAAGTCCACGATTTACACAATTTTAATAACTATTTCTGGTACAAATATTAATTAAGTTTTAATTTTTAAGATAACAATAATTAACTTTTGAGTTTCAATATGGTGCGATATACTTTTGACGATATTTTGATGGCAGATATTATGCTTCTTCTAACCACATATAATACTGAAACTTGTAGCCAAATTTGAGGAGGCAGGATGAGTAGGAGACAAAAGGAGGACAGGAAGATCCGTTGAAAATATTCGACGTTTGTAGGAAAATGTTCATGAAGCATCAACAATTTCAACACTAAAAAGTTCCTTGCAGCTAAGGATCAAACCGTGATCACCGCTGCGCATTTTGAAACGAGATATGCCTGTAGATATTTAAATAACCGTATGAAATCCAGCTGGTGCAGCAAACAATTCCACAAGACACCAAAACGCTTCTAGAATACATGCGAGCCATATAGAATTTTGCAGGTATAGAGAAAAGTTTTGTGAACAAATTCTTGATGTCATATTACAATTCGCAAACTTCTCCACATTACTTCCTTTGAGTTTAACTGAAGAAAAGGCCTTATGTAAATAAGTCGTAATGTTTGGAACTACTTGGAGCGAATACTAGCCAAGAGATTTTGAGGATATCCCAAAAAATTATGGAAGATGCTAAAAAGAGCTCATATTTGTGACCCTAAAAGGAAAAAACATTTTTGAGAAAAGATTTTTCTTAAAAAATTGAAAAAACACTATTATGAGTAGGTATTATGAGTTTTGAATATCAATTAACATAACTTTTTATATACCTTTCTCGATTAAAATCGTGAAATCATATTGGTGCTACCCTATATATATATATATATATATATATATATATATATATATATATATATATATATATATATATATATATATATATATATATATATATATATATATATATATATATATAATTATATATAGATATATATAAATATATATATATATATATATATATATATATATATATATATATATAGATATATATATATATAGGGGATAACTATTTGAAGGGACTGCAGCAATGTAAAAGGAAACTCTTTGAAGTTTTTCCAAGCTTTCGGAATCGTTTATTCCATCATCAGGGAGAATCTATCGTGAGGATGATTACATATATGTTGATAATAAGATATAAGAAACATTGAAAATGATGCTATTTGTAAAATAATTAGAAAAGTTGATACAATTTTGAAGTTATAATTAAATTTCTGAACGAAATGACAAATCGGTGTCACTCATTTTTTTATTTTCAAATTGAAGTTTGACATTATTTCGTTACGTTAAATTAATTTGATTTAGTGTTATTTCATATCAAGTGAAAGTAAAAAAGAATACATTTCACTCAAATATGTGTTTTTTTATTACTATCACTCTTATGAGAAGGGATTCTGTCTTTTAATAGTCTTTTTGTTTGGCCAATATGATTCTTATCACAATCATGACAAGGGATAAAAAAACAGATATAAGCCATTTGAGTGAAATTTATTCTTTTTTACATTCACTTGATATGAACACTAAATCAAATTAATTTTTCGTAATCCCATACTGTTATTTTGATTTAACGGCATTCAGATGACAATTGAAAAGTCAGTGTTAACGGCCGCCGGCCGTTATAATTTTATAACGGCCGGCCGCCGTTAAGGAATCACTTGTTCAAATATTTATTTCAGAACATCATTCTGCTTACAATAACAACATTGAAATCTTGGTCCACATCGAGTTGGGAGAATAAACCTCTGATTTTTATTTCGCATAGGCTAATAATACATCTTCATTAACCACCTTTACATTCTTGCTTTTACGCCACATTTCAAAATTTTCATATCCTTTTTGATATCGCTCTTGAGTTATTTTCGGCAGTTAATCAACACTCGCTGCACTGCACATGATTCTCCCAATATTTCTAAAGGAATATGATTTTGTTCCTCAATTTCATCCATGGTCGTCGTTAAAGCGAACTTGAGAACACAAAAAACTGACGTTGTTTATAAAACTGTCAAACTGTTCCATGACAACAGAATGCACGACGTTGGGATTTTTCTTTAGAATTGCGAGGTACGGGGTTTTTTCTTTCTTCGGAATCAAAATGTAATCTTTCAACGGGATTACGAAAAATTTTTAACGACACACGGCCGATACGCAAATAACGAATTCGGTTACTTATAAAAAGTATATAAAAGAATATTTGAAAAATTCTGCTTTCTCCCAAATGACTGCTATCAAATTATAAGATTTATTCATATATATATATATATATATATATATATATATATATATATATATATATATATATATATGAATAAATCTTATAATTTGATAGCAGTCATTTGGGAGAAAGCAGAATTTTTCAAATATTCTTTTATGTTGAATTGGATTTAACAGAAAACAGATTTCGCTAAGAATAATTATTCACTGAAATAAAAGAAGCTGCTTGAATATTTCAATACAATAATTATTTTCTTCTCCTTCATATCCTTAGTCTATTTATTTAACTACTTCTTTTTTGTATATTTGAAAAACTTATTGAAAATATATTATCTAATATAATATAAGTATTAAAAAATTTAATATAAGGAATTAATATTATTACAGTAACTACGATCAATATAATATGAATATGACTTAATGATTCTGATCAAAAAATGCATCGATTACATAATAAAGATTTTTTCCTATTTTTATCAGAAAAAATATATTTCAAGAATGTTAGTATTGAGAAAAAAGAATTCCATATAACTACCCAAATTTTTCTAGAGGTAGTCGGGTAGTAAAAGTTTATATCCACAGATTTAAAGTTTTCGAAATATTTTTGAAAACATTGATTTTTGTTTCTAGTACCTTTTCTGGAACGTTTTCACAATACTCCAAAAACAATTTTTATGAGGAGGAAAAATTTCTGGTTGGATTATATTCAAGATATCGGACCCGTTAGTCCTTTAATATAGTTCTAGAATAGGCCCGTTTCGTATAGAAGCTAGTCATTTATGATTTTTTCGCACTAACATTTAATGGCCATAGTCAGTGCTTCGCTTCGTACTGAGACTCTAAAACGATGACATAACTAAACTCAACAAAAACACGCTTCGAATCAAATTGACAATTTGTTCATCGGAAAGCTTTAAAACAGTAACAAGAACATTATTCTCGTACATTCCTGAGCGAGCTTTCTTTCTTAACTGAACTCGTAAAATCCTTATTATCAATACATTATATTACATGGGAGATCATTTTATAAGTCCATTTGGCCGAGGAGCGCCGCAGAGAAGAATATCTTTGCGAATATTACTTCATTAGTTTAACTGCTTACTAATAAGCCAAGACGGCAGTTATATTTCAAGGCACACAATAAAACCAGAATTAATGAATGTTTACATTTATATAAGACAGACTGGTCTGCTGGAAAAGCGAGGAAGATTGAAGATAATATGGACGAAAGACAAGACGTTGATTGTGGCTGTCTTCTCAGTGGCGTCACAGTTTATTTTTCTCCGGCTTGACAAGACGACTTAATAAACCTTCAACCATCAATAATGAAAAAAACTGATGATCAAAAATGGTGAAGCCGCTAATTTATTTCTAGAATAGCAACTTTTTTCTTGCTATATATATATATATATATATATATATCTTTCCTTCCACAATAAAAAACATCCACAATCGACGTTACTTCTACGATGAATGAAAAGCTTTCCATTACAATATTGCCTTTAATATGGAGGATTTGAAAAAAATCCTTGTTTTGTAGATTAAGGTATCTACTTTGAAACTTCTAATGACACTATAGGGCACGTGAAATATCATATGAAAGCTATATTTCAACTCTGTCTCTAAATTCGTTAAAAAAAAATCTGAAACTTTTCGGAAATTTGAATGTCAATAAATGCACAACCTACGCACTTAGTTACTCCTGGTGAAAGAAGGAATTATCAATAAAACATCTTCTTACATTTTCATAAGGCTCTTTCACAATACGTTTTCTTAAAATTCGTAAATTTTCGGGTTAACTTCTAAAAACCACTGATTCCAGATATCCCCAATAAAAAGTTATTTGGAATGAAATCAGGAGACCGAGCTGTTTAATACATAATTCGAAATATTCACCTTTTTTTTCCTAAAAAGGAATTTATGGATTTAAATTTTTGAACAAATTTAGAGTCAGTGTCTGTAGCTATAATATGATGTATCAAGTGTCCTATAGTGTACTTTTAAATTTCGATGTTAATACCAAATCTACAAAGGGTTGATAACTACAATACAAGTGACAGTGTAAAATAACATTCCGCTCAAATCAAATTTTTTTAAATTTTTTTTGAGAGTCAGTAGGAAATATGTCTGAGAATTTATATATATATATATATATATATATATATATAAATATAATATATATAATATATATATATATATATATATATATATATATATATGTATATATATATATATATATATATATATATATATATATATATATAAAATATATTGTCAAAAGGAGGTAAATACCAAATTTCATATTCCTAGATATTAAAAAAACTATATATTTTTATACAGTGTGGTTCGTACTGCTGGAAAAAATTATATTCGATAAGTTAACCCATATTAAATAAATCATGTGCAATAAGCAGTATAAGTGTGCAGTACATGGTTTGCCTACAAAAAAAAGTTAAAATGACAGGGGCAGAAAGAGCTAAGTAACTGTAACTGAGTGGTTGTAAAATGCTATTAGAGATCAGTTCAGGAATAATAAATTTCTAAAAGAAGTTCAGAGTAATGAGAGCCGAAGTATCATAAAATATTTTCATTATACAAGATATCAAGATATTATGTCCATAAAAAATTGCCTATTTTCCTCAGAGATGTATGGCAGCATGGTCCGAGGGTTTTTCTTTTGCTTCTCTGACTGATCCCTATGCAGGAAAAGTGAAATAAAGAGACCTGATGTGATATACAGTAACATAAAAAATATGTAAAAATATAAATATAAAATATAACAATGACAATAGCAATGACCAGACTGGCACTTAGCTCCAATAGACTTTCAATCGCACCGCTCATACAACTAGGGCGTTCTTTGAGGAAGTGTCGGAACTTTTAGGAACGGAATTGGTACTTGCTCAAATTTGGCACTTACCTCCCCTTGAAAAAAAATCATTTATATATATATATATATATATATATATATATATATATATATATATATATATATATATATATATATAAATATATATATAGGCAGCTCCGCTAGGAGGTTTGTTTGATTAGTTTCAAATAAATGTCCTAGTTCACTTAATTTTATAACCACGGGCGTGTTTTCCGTTTTCCGTTTTCCGTCATTTCTATAAAACACTACATTTCAAAATTGCGTTTATGCAAATCTTATTTCAGTCGTCGCCACTGCCATACGACAACTTGATGTCCATGCCATACCGGTGCAATGGCAGCGTCAATTCTTCCTCTACCTTTTTATAGCACCGAGATGGTTCATAAAGCGAATTCACCTTCGCTTTGAGGCTGCTTAGAGCAATAAATATTAATAAAGTTAAATCTACAAACTGCATACATTAACCGTACGCGAATAAATCCCAATCCAGCTGGTAAATAACTCTTTACAATAGATATTTCAATGTGTTAACAACGGCTGTCGGACTAGCACATAATGTAGGGATTTTAATTGTTACCACTCACCCAGGAATTTATGGACAAGTTTTCCGTATTATGGGCGCGGGGTGAAAATTTCTTCGATCTTTGCCGCGTGGAACAACCACTTTCTGGAATAATCGACACACCCAGTTTTCCTTTATTCGTCCTTAGTGAAACAGAGGCTGATGAAAAGAGCGATATTTGAAAGTTTAAATGCGATTATATGTCCCTCGCCCTAGTTCGGACTTCGCATTAATCCCTTCATTAAGATGTCCATTCAGTCGTTCTCAAATTCAATATTATTAATGTACATATCGACCATCGAAATAAATAACACCTATACACATTTGTGGGGTCATAGTCAAGGATTATTACCCGGAACTAAAATTCGAAGCTTTTGTAAAAGCGGGGGTGGCTATTATTAAACGAATGTGGCGCGTGCGACCACTGTCCATCAAGGTAGGCCTTGGACACATGTCAGACAGCTGCGCTTTCTTTTGTCACCCACGCGTTTCGCCTTTCACTGGGATCTGTCGATTGCGAAGTATATTTTGCTTTCTGCCGGCTGAGCTTCCCCAAATATTTCGGTATTTCACACATCTGGGCAGTAATAACTCTGGAAGAATTTTAATCTCTTTTAAATTGCCATAACTGTCATTTCTGTTCCGGTAGGGTTTTAGTTGATTTAACCCTATATAAATAACGTATATTTAACTTGAAGTACTTCGACTGCTGTTAGTGACAAGCTGTAATTATTTTCCAATATGTTGTTCTATTTAACATTTTTTGTATGACACTTAAAATCTGCATAAAAAAGTATCTGTTTGAAATTACATTTACGTCTCTGTATATTCTTATTAAAAATTTGGCTATAAATTGTTAATATATAATTAAAATAGCGTCAATATCTGTGTGAGTGGACATGTCGTCAATGTCAATGACATGAAATTCATTTAGCCATTATATAAAATGTTCAAAGTACCGGTAGGTACTTATTAGGAAATTTTATATACCAAAAAGTTTACAACATAAATAGAATATTTCGTTTGTAATCGTAAAGCTATTATTAATAGGGGGGTTCATAGTTTATTGCACGAATTTAAACTCAACATTTTGGTAACTGTCAATTGATGGCTATCGAAACAAAAATTGTTATAGGTCATCTTTAAATTAATTCTAATGATTAGATGAGAACAATTTATTAATATTGACTAAAATACATTGTAAACGTGTTGATGAGACATACATCCAAGGAATTACCTGAGAATTGCTTTAGCACTGATTTTGAATCTTCATTGATCTAGTTGTGAGATATAAATGTTTCAGATTCAGATATATTATTTTAAAATCAGAACAAATATTTTTCTTAAATATCATTTGCTTCATAGTCGTCACAAAAAAATCGAATAAAAGTGCAAGCACACAGCTATTATAGCCGAGTGTGCAGAAAATGAAAAAAAATATTCAATTCAATCTAAAATTATATAAACCTTACTTTATCCACATTAGGTAAAAATTGAACTTTTTTTATGTGCAGCAAGTGTCTCCAAGATACCTTATCCCTGATTTGAAGGAATTAAGTACTGATTTCGTTTCTCGAAATAAGTTTCTTTTTCATTTTCAATTTTGTATGTTCAACATCCTAGTTCTCGGTTTGTGGCATTCAGTGGGACGATTTTCGTCAATGCGACAGAAATATATAACAGAAAGGCTCTTATACTCCATATTCAAAAGTACATAATCGCAATTTAGGGGGCATACATTAATTACATGAGATCATTTTGGCGATTTTTTGACTCTCCCTC
Source organism: Cynegetis impunctata (assembly GCA_030704885.1). Taxonomy (NCBI): domain Eukaryota; kingdom Metazoa; phylum Arthropoda; class Insecta; order Coleoptera; family Coccinellidae; genus Cynegetis; species Cynegetis impunctata. The sequence goes on along the minus strand of JARQZK010001447.1, from coordinate 333,847 downwards.
CCACCTTCGTGAGATGTGAGTTCTTTATCGACCCCCTCTCCCCCTCTTCAAATCTCACATGAAATTTTTAGCATATTTGTTATATGAATGAGTGAATCTGTGCTAATTCTATAAGTTCAAGTAAATCAGTAATATTTTACAAAAATGTGAACAAAATTATGTTAATAACAAAACAATGGTTGTAATAAGTCACAGTTTTTTTAGTGAAAATTATTAGTGCATCGTATGTATATTATATAAGATAATGGCATTATTTTTTTATGAATAATATTCACATCGTACCGTATATGAAGAAGAAATATTTACTCCAAAAAAAGGAATTTACTGTTAACAAGTATTTATCAATAGTTAACGAATAATGTTAGAAAAATACTTTCTCATATTTAATAAACGAATAAATTCTTTCCAACCAAATAAATTTATTTTTAGTTATTAAATTCTTCCATCAGTGCATAATTAAACCGGAATGAATATTTTTAAGAATGATTCAGCTATATTTTAGTGGAGAAACATTTTTGACTCAAGTTAACCCAGTTTTCTCGCAATTTCATTAGTACAGTAAAAAGGTATATTTTACTAAAAAAAAATACTTAATGGCTGAAATTTTTCGGGGGTGTTCGGCGGCATGTCCTGAGTCTAAAACTGAGTTTTCGTATTCGAGGGGGTGGGGGAAGATACAACTCCGCTTTATATGGGGGTGAGTTCGTTTTAATTCTATATCCCCGTTGCTGTTGCCCGTACAGTCAAGTCCAAGAAATCATATTTGTAGGAAATTGAATTATCTATCCAATGACAATAAAATAGAGGTCATAGGTCAATTACAATTGCCGGTCAAAGGTCAAAAGTGAAGGGTAGTTTTTCATTTTTCGCGAATACCGTGAAACCGGTAAGTTTTTTCGCATACTGCTTTGATACCATTTCAAAGTACTTGAAGTTACCTACAAAATGAGCTCTCTAACACCCTTCTACGATGAAGAGTTTCCCATCACTCCAACGATCAAGTTGACCGCGCGCGCCAATGTTGACCGCGCGAGCCGCGTGTCGTACTCTCATTGCTCGTACATTCCACTCTCTACGTGCAGTTAATAATTATCGTTAGATTTTCCTACTTAGAATTATTAATAATATGGTTGAAGGTGGACTTTTTTTTTTCAAGGGAAAACGGGAAATCCATCATGGACAAACGACAAGGTCTGCCCTTGCCGAATAGTGTGAGACTCCTACTCACTAAAACCCTATAAAAACCCCAACTTTTGAATGTTCAGTGCTCTGTCAGGTATGTGTGTGTATTGCCGTGTACTGTTTGATGATTTGAAGTGTCTCGATCATTAATTTTCCTGCTGGCGACTTTCATGTGAATTTGGCTCTTTTGGATGGACTTTTTTCGCCATCTTCGTATTCATCATCCTTTTCGAATGTGTCACCACGAACGTCTTCTTCAGGAATGGATGGCGAGTTCCTGTCGTCGTTGAAAAAATCGTCATCTTCTTGCAGGGTAGAATATTGGGCGATGTTGTTGCACGCGGTACCGCTACAAGTTCCACAAATCGGAGAACATTTCAGCCAAGCTTTTCGACATCCACAGGCCTTTCCACAACTAGTTTTGCAGGTGCAGGAAATTAATTTCGGCAAACTTGGCGGCGCCGGATCTTTTTCGCAGGCGACGGGCATATAAATGCTCTTCGTTTTCTTCCAACCCCAGTCTTCAGGATCTCTGTAATTTCCCAACCATTCTTGAACTTGATAATACACTCTATACGTGTGTAGACGAGCCGCATCTTCAGTAGGTGGTAGGGAAGCCAAATTGAAAGTGTTTTTTTTCCAGACTGGAGAAAACGCTTGTAACGATAGAAGTTCAAAGTCTCGTCCTGGTTTCCTCCGTATAACTTGTAGAAGAAGAATTGTCCGAGGGCACAGGTTTTTGAATATTAATGACCTGTCAACACAGTGACGTAGCTCCCTAAATTTTAGGGAGTATTGACTAAACTTCCCTGAAGTATTTTAATAATCTACGGCGAGTTTAAAAAAAAAACGCACGTAAAAACAAGTCCACCTTCACCCATATTATTAATTCTAATTAGGAAAAAATTCAACGATAATTATTAACTGCACGTCGAGAGTGCAATGTACGAGCAATGAAAGTACGACACGCGGCTCGCGCGGTCAACATTGGCGCGCGCGGTCAACTTGATCGTTGGAGTGATGGAAAACTCTTCATCGTAGAAGGGTGTTCGAGACCCTCATTTTGTAGGTAACTTCAAGTACTTTGAAATTGTATCAAAGCAGTATGCGAAAAAACTTACCGTTTTCACGGTATTCGCGAAAAAGGAAAATTTACCCTTCACTGTCAACATTTGACCGGCAATTGTAATTGACCTAATTGACCTATGACCTCGATTTTATTATCATTGGATAGATAATTCAATTTCCTACAAATATGATCTCTTGGACTTGACTGTACGGGCAACAGCAACGGAGATATATAATTAAAACGAACTCACCCCCATATAGACCGGGGGTTGTATCTTCCCCACCCCCTCGAATACGAAAACTCAGTTTTAGACTTCAAAATTTCAGCCATTAAGTATTTTTTTTAGTAAATGCCATTTTTGTGCCTCTATTTACTGTACTATATACTGTTTTCTGCAAAAAAAATACGTGATATTTGCTGAGACCACCCCCTCGTGAGATTTAGTGAGATTTTCCTCGATCCCCTCCACCCCCTTGACACCTCACCTAATTAATGGATGCTCCCATTAAGCTTACAAATGTTCAAAGAAATATATTGATAAATGAATATGTACTTAAAACTCCCATGAACATATATGATCAATAAGATGAAATAAAAATCGAGTATAGAGATATTGTATCACTTAAATTCTACTTGCACACTGACCTCAACATGTTAAAACCTAATGATTTACGTAGTAAGCATGTGAACCGGTAGAATAACGAGAAACCGTTTTGTTGTGACTTTTCGAATAATCTGCCGGTAAACAAACACGACATTCTTTGGCTAATTTTAGTGGAATACCGGACTGTTTTCACACGTGCGGAGCATTTGTGCCTTCTGTTTAACGTGACAAGACGTGGCGAGATGCGAACACCCCTACGAGGGTGAAAGGTGTCGGACTTTGCGGTCACTTGGGGGTTCAGATCGTAACCTGGCCTACTTAGGTATATTGAAGAAATGATTTGGCTTCTTCCATAAAGATGAATGTTTTGAATGAAAATCGACTGTCGCTTCTTGAATGGAATTAAACTTGTTCATAAGTCTAAGCAGTGGCGGATTAATGAAGTTCTGTAGGGACTGGGGAGGGGCGGTTTTTGAAAATGTTATTGTGAGACGACAACATTTTCAAAAAATTCTGCTGATAGAGGCTTTTCAACTCTCTCTGGCACTTAAAACTAATAACAGATAAGTGTAAAACTGTCCCCGTTTTCCTTGTGTTATCTCCTGCTTCTCACAAAATAAAGCAAAAGTAAACGAGACAAATTCGAGACAAATTCACTATCGAGAATAAAAATGTGCTATCTTTTGTTGAATAATCCGGAATTAATAAGAGTTTCTGTTGATCTCTTGAAAATACCTTTTTTAGGTTGTTTTCTTCGATTATCAATCACAACTTTTATTGCTTTGAATAAAGCTAACATATAGACATCCCCGCCCACCCTTTAATCCGCCACTGAGTCTAAGAGATGAGCATAAATTTACTACCTATATATCATATACATGGAAAACGCATGAGCAGCAGAGCTCCGTCACTAAAGTGGTATTGGTATTGATATTGGTAGGTGTGGATGGTGACCGATGCGCTGCGACCTTATTAGATCTATTGTGCCCCATCTTCTTCTGCTTCTCGATGTGTTCTCGTTTTACAGCAGCCCCTCAAGCCTCAATACCTTCAGGAATTTAAGGGGGTCACTAAAGTGGTAGATTTTCTTCATTTCTCTTCTCTTTATATACAAATTCTAAACCAAATTAAATTTAAAGGGATGCACAAAACCTGATATCCAACATAAAAGCATGAAATTTCTACATAAAAATTTCGGAGCTGAAAAAAGAACATTTGAAATCTCCAACTAGCACCTCCTTGATATCAACAGAAGTCGTATAAATTTCCAGCCTTCTAACTGAATTTGAAGTGACTGAGGAGTTGAGTAATACTTGAAAAACGCTTGAAATTTCAACATAAAAATTGCAGCGGTGGCACAAATTAATTGAAACACCCTTTGTACTTTATAAATTTTCAGTTTATGTTTAGTTAATTATGGTTCTCTTCAAAACAAAAAAAAAACAGTTGTGGCTTTGTTCCAAGTGAGGGATACCTCTCCTCACTGGGGACGGTATGATTTGGACATTTTGTCCTATGACAGACGACCGTAATTTAAACTTGAGACAGCATATTATTGAAAGATATATTATATCTTTCAATAATATATGCTGTCTTTAATTATTCTAGGTTTTCAATTGAATAATTTGTTTTTTTTTAAATTATTTTTCCAGTCTGCAAACTTTAAAATTGCAAGAGAAAAAAAATATTATTCTAGATATGTTTACGAATTACCTATGATTAAATTTAATCGTACAGAACATTTAGAATTGTAGATGGTATTTGAAACGTCACCTGATCCTAGGTAGGTACTCACGAGCTTGATGACACTTTCAACAGAACATCTTCCTCAATATGTTCAACATTCGGATATATATATATATATATATATATATATATATATATATATATATATATATATATATATATATATATATATATAGATTTGGTTTGATTTATGGTTGTTCCAGGTTCGTAAAAAATTATAGGTTACATAGATCGAACCCTGAAACTGACATCACCACAATTACATCCAGAAATGATACAGAAAGTAAAAAAACTATTGAATAAGAACCACTATCCAAAAGGACTAATAACAGGAGTTATAAAAGAAAGAACCCACAAGCTTTACAATGCAGAAACAACAAAAAGAAAAATAGAAGACAACAAAACAAGAATCACAATACCGTTCATGGGGAACTTCTCGTATAAAATAAAAAAATATTTTAAAAGATCACAATCTCGAAGTCATCCACAAACCGCAGAATCAAGTAAAACAAATTTTCAGCAAACTAAAAACTGCAACACCCACTACAAAAAAATCTAATGTAGTCTACTCAATCCCATGTAGGGATTGCGGAAAACAATACATAGGACAAACATCACAAAGATTGCATGACCGGATAAATGCCCACAAATACACAAAAGCAGCAACTACGGCACTGAACAAACACAAATTAACAGAAAATCATGATTTTAACCACGAAGAAACGAAAATACTAACAACATAGAGAAATACACGAAATGTTCCATATACAGACAAATTTAGAGAACACAGTAAACGACAGACAGGACATCAAACAATCTTGTCATTTCTACCTACCATTTCTTAAAAACAAGTCAAACTGAAAAGAATAAGAAAAGAACTAATACATCACCAAGTTTGACATTGACATGCCAGACAAATAAAGAAAATCATTTTCTAAATATATATTATAATAATTGTTTGACGATATTGTTTTATACTCTAGATGTTTGTATTTTTATGTTTATTTTATTGTCTATACTAAGGTAAACTGTTAAACGTCTAATATTTGTGTAGTCAATGTTGTCTATTAAGATTTTTATATTTATATTTTAGATACTGAGGAAGGGAGTACTACTCCTGAAACGTCTATTAAACGAATTAATCTAGTAATTTAAAGTATTTTTACGAACCTGGAACAACCAAAAATCAAACCAAATCTCTATAATATAAACGACCAGGTAATAAGGTGAAGTGAGAAATTTTTAATAATATATATATATATATATATATATATATATATATATATATATATATATATATATATATTTATATATATCAAAAGCATATATCATCAAACATTACTCATTTAACTTTAATTGTACGAGATATCTTTTACAGCCAAACTAATCAAGGTTAAAAAAATTCTATTATTTTTAGTAAAAATAATTTCTTAAATAACTTAAATTGAGTGCGTAAATTGATAAAATAAAGCTTTATGCCGTGAAACAATAAATAAACTGTGTTTACATTCAATCTGTAGCTGGTTAGAATATCGCATACCTACGACTGTGACAACCGTCAACCGAAGTTGAGACGTTGTCCCAATATTGGGAATTGAACTATATTCAAACAAACCAATTGTTAATAATCGATAGTATAATAATAATTATTGCAATATTCAACATTTGTAGGCTGTCCTCGAAATTTCAGAAAATGTTTCAGACTTCATTTACTTGGTTTGTCCAGGATGTATGTTTTCGTTTAGCTACCTTGTAATTATCCTATAACAAGGTGTGAAATTTGAAGACTGAGAAATGGAAGCCAAAGCTCTTCACAGATAAGCATATTCAATTAGCTTGTTAACTTGCATTCATATTCTCACAAGAAGAAAGCGAAATGAATAGATGCGACGGTGGCTGAAGAAAACTTCTGGGTCTTCGATTAGTTGTGCCAAGTTAACCTCTTTTGCTGTTCCGGCGGCAGTCAATGACATCAAGCTATTAGCATATAGATTGCGCCCTTTGGTGTGTCGAATGGTCATCGGAATTGCTCGTAATATTCACTGATCTCGTTGTTTTTATGGCTAACTATGCCATACACGTCAATCTGTACCGTGTTTTACTGCTTATTTATGGCTGTTAATTAACACTTGCCCTGAGCACCCATCTTGCAGGGCGACACTCCTGGCTTAGACCAGGAAGAATACAGATAGAAATTAAAGTTTTGCAAAATGATACGTATTGAATCACCCAACACTCACAATTTCATCTGAAATAGAGGGTACTACAGGGTTTTTCAACAAGAGGTACCGGGTTTTGGTAGTAAATAAAATAAAAAATAAATTAGAAAATTTTAATATTGTTACAGTAATCTTTGACATAACTTATTACAATTGAGTAGGAAAACCAATATCTGTCAAATGACCGCCACGTCTTCTGGGACATGAGACAACTCTTTTTGGCAAAATTACGTTGCTACACATTTGTGGTGGAATTTCTCGAATTATGTTCCGAATCTCGTGTTTCAAATCCGGAATGGTTTCTGGATGGTTCGCCTAAACCTTGCTTTTAACATAGACCCACAGAAAGTAATCGAGGGGCGTTAGGTCGCACGATCTTGGCGGCCAGTTAACATCACCATTTCGCGATAGGATTCTTCCTCTTAATTTCGTCTGCAATAAGACCAAAGTTTCTCGGGCGGTGTGACATGTCGCACCATCCTGTTGAAACCAATATTGTTAGCTTCCATATCCCTTAAAGCTGGCCACAAAAATTCGTTCATCATGGCGCGGTGACCGCCTTCATTTAAAAAAAAAATGGCCCGATTATGCCCCCATTCCACAAAGCGCAGTCACACGTTGGGAGTGCATAGGCTTCTCATGAATGCGTCTTGGATTTTCACTGCCCCAAATGCGACAGTTTTGTGTGTTTACATACACACTTAAAAGAAAATGGTCCTCATCGCTAAACATTATCCTCTTGCAAAAGTCATTATCAACAGCCTGCTTTTGGAGTATCCAATTAGCAAACGTACGTCGCTGCAAGTGGTCGGCTGGCTTTAATTCTTGAGTTAACTGTATCTTGTATGGGCGGAGAGACAAATATTTTGTTAAAATTCGCCACGTTGTAGTTTTGCTGAGAGCCAAGTACTGCGTAAGTCGTGGGTCAGACATTTCTGGATCTGCAGCCACACTTTCACGAACCACTGCAATGTTTTCCAAAGAACGGCATGCACGTTCACGTACTGGAGATATTACATCATGGACAGATCCATCAGTTTCAAACTTACGCACAAAACTGCGAATTGTTTTTTCTGTTGGGCGGTTATGGGGACCAAAGTAATCACGAATTCTGCGAAAAGTCTTTATTACAGAAGACTCATTTTCATAATAAGTTTTCACAATGTAAGCACGCTGATCTACCGTGTATTGCTGCATTTTACTACTTGTAATGACTTGTGAAATGTCAGAACAACTCACTGTCATCAAATCATGGCACCCTATTATAAATATAATCTTTCAACATCAGGTACCTCTTATTGAAAAACCCTATATAATCCACCCCCTTCGATTTATTTCATAAAATCACCTATAGTCTAAGCGTAGTCCATAACGTAGTGCAATAATAAGAGAACTTGAATTCGTATGATACGTGTCCATCAAGTGAAAAGAATTGTTTACTTGTTTGGAATCTGCACGTTGACACAAGTTATAGAGACAATTTAAGAGAAGTTCATTAGAAGTATAATTTTACGAATCGATTACAAAGTCTTTAGAACTTAGGAATAGGTATGTTTAATTTTTTCCGCTAATATTAATTCATAAATTCAAATCCTACAATAATATCGGACAACATTCGCGAGATATTTGAAGTATACGACTTAATTAAAGGAGATTCAATAAGCTTTCATTTTTCACTTGTATATTATTTGTTAATTTTACCTTGAATACGATTGCTATAAATACACTCATCATGCCCTAGGGCGTTATGAGCGGCCATTATGGATCATAACGCCCACTCATTGTACGAGGACAACTGAAGCAACTTCCATTGATTAAATACTTCATAATCCTTGTCGTATACGACTCTGGATTTCTCCGGCAATGAATTATTCGCAGCTTTAGCTGCATTTTCTATGAAATTCTTGGGTGAATTCATTTTCATTTCCGTTATTTCTATAAGACTACACAAAGAAAGTAGTAATAAAATTTACTAAATATGATGACAAAAATATTCACAAACGTCAAAATATCAACAAATGACATGCCTACTATGAGAAGGAAAATGGAAAGTATAGGAGCAATGAACCGATTTTAAAATGAATTTTTCATTATAATAAAATAATTTTTTCGTGAAAAATAAAATCTTGTATGCACCACGTGCGTTACTAGATCCTAACGCCCATCAGTCGTTAGGATCTATATAACGCACTTGGTACATAAATAACTATTTCTATTTCAGTGATAGATATCTATTATGCTTTTCTGAAACATTAAACTTATTCTCAGACTAAATTGTGTGTAGATTAAAAATTCCAATAGCTTTGATATTTCCACAATTAACCATTCCGTGTAGAATGAATGAATAAAAGAGAAGTAAATCAAAGTAATCATCAAAGTTGGAAAGCACTCGCCTGCAGACTTCTAGGTGTGGTTTATGTTCGAAGGGGTAACCAATCACTAATAAGGCAATAATTCGTTGATATCATAATATACTGTGGCCGTGCCCACCTCACATGACCGTACCAGATTAATTAATACATATATCAATAAAATGGTGAAGTTTATGGACAGTCGGATAATAAAGAACAGGAATGAAGAAATTTTATATTGAATTTTCTATATAAAATACTATTCATTATTTTACAAAATCAAGATAAAACAATCTTGATTCTGTAGAACAGGAGTGCTGGCGATCTACCACAAAATATTTAGATGAAAAGCGATCGAGCAACTTAATGTTGAAAAAAGAAACAAATACATTTGCAAGAATATGATTTATTTTGCACTTCAAAACACTGTGCTGATACGTTCTCGGTAGGGGGCAGAGGGGTCTTTGGCGGTGTTACCACGCCCTCGCGATCGACTCTGATTTCCGCGATCGACCGGTCGATCGCGATCTACCGTTTGAGCACCCCTGCTGTAGAATAATGAATAATGTTCAAATTTAGTCATTCAATAGTGATATATGAATACACAGTATGCAATTTTAAAGAACTCCCTCTCATTCATTAAAAGATGTATTATATAATGGACAAAATTATTCCAAGAAATTATTCGACAAACAAAATAACACCTACCTACATTTAATCAAAGAGGGAATTAAAAATATTTTAAAGTTGGTGGTAAACAAATTTTACAGTAGGGGTTTTATAGGTATACCTATATATTATTACCATAGTTTAAAGTATATATATATATATATATATATATATATATATATATATATATATATATATATATATATATATATATACCTATTATGTTCATTAATCAAGAAAACCATTGAAAAATATTGCCCAAGCGGTAAATTCCAACGAAGGAAACGAAGGAAATAATTGCATGCAACTGCAGCGTGATCATAAAAGTAAAGTGGGATACATTAAGAATCTCCATTTTAAATTGAAAAATACGATATAGTCAATATATAAAAATAAAATAATATACAACAAAAAGTAGGTAGTTCATACCGTTCAGCTAATTTTTAACATATAACCCCAAACATTATTCTATTTAAAAGGCCTCAAACACAAAACTTATTTACACAAATGAAGCAAGTCGAAATTCACCAGCGGTTAAATTTCAAGACTCCTCCTATTGCGAAACTGCACTTCCTTGCCTCAATAAGGTGGAGAAGTTCACTTTGGAATCTGCGAAACTTTGTTGGAATCTGCGAGTTGACTAAAGTCTAGGCTAATAGGAAAAAAAGAGATATTCTTTCGATAACAAAATTATCTAATATCGCAAAAATTATTTTTAGATTGATATAGAACTAGTTGTATAACGTTTATTGCCAAATTGCAATAATTAAATTTGAGCAGGCTGCTAGGTTTGTAGCTAGGTCGCTTAGCTTTTTCCGTTTCGTTTTCTGGCCATTTCCTATTTTTCACTTTTGACTTCCGAGAATTGGCTTGAAAAATTTTTCGAATTTCATAAAACGTTTTCTTATGCATATATATATATATATATAGATATATATATATATATATATATATATATATATACATATATATATATATATATACATATATATATATATATATATAAATTTTTTTTTTCTGGTTGCTATGGTAGAAAAATGGATATTATTTAACTTCTCTTTCATTTTCATTTAATCAGTCAGAGCCACATTTAGTGACCGAGCATAACAATAAAGGTGCGTTTCCGCCGAAATTGTTAGCAACTTTAGTGTTTCCAATTCTTTTCAACTCACCAGAAAATCACCAACATTTGTTTCATTGTTGCCACACCGAGTAGCCAATAATTTGAGAAACATTTTAGTTGACAACCAGCTGCCTCCACCATCGGGTATGTTTCCGACCAACGATAATATTATGCAAGCAGACGCAGTATTTATTATTTTGTGCAAAAAAACAAGGCAAGCATAAATATTGGGTACGATCAAGCCTAAAAGGAAGAAAAGAACACGGAGGAATAGATCTAATAAATACTTTGAGAAGTCAAATTTTTCATTTTCCTTTGTATTTAAAGTTTGTGTATCCCCATTGCATCACTCATACCTTTCCATGCATCCATTTTTATATATATTTTTAAATAATTTTCATTGAGGCCCATTGTACACTTTGTGAATGATATAAATCAATTAACGTATCGGTTAGTTCGTTTGTCCACGTGACAGACATGTTTCTGTTTCCAACAAATGTTCCCAACTGAAAACTTACCCACAGATAGAAAAAAACATCTGCAAAAAGCGTATTCTTTTGATGTTTACCGCCAAAAACGGAAACACGATTTCCAACATTTGTTTACAATTTTTGTTTACAGAAACTTTTGTCACCAAGACGTGTTGACAACAAAAAAGTTGGCAATTTTTTTTTGGTAGAGACCCCACCATAATAGTATTATAACTAATAGTTATTTATGTACCAAGTGCGTTATATAGATCCTAACGCCCGGAGGAAACATTCGGCCCGAGGGACTTTGGCCCGAGGGATGAATGTTGGGTTTATTGCTCCTATACCTCCTATTTACAATTTTTACATTTTCCTTCTCATAGTAGGCATGTCATTTGTTGATATTTTGACGTTTGTGAATATTTTTGTCATCATATTTAGTGAATGTCATTGCTGCTTCCTTTGTGTAGTCTTATAGAAATAATGGAAATGAAAATGAATTTACCCAAGAATATCATAGATAATGCAGCCAAAGCTGCGAATAATTCATTGCCGGAGAAATCCAGAGTCGTATACCACAAGGATTATAAAATATTTAATCAATGGAAGTTGTTTCAGTTTTCCTCGTACAATGAGCGGGCGTTATTATCTATAATGCCCGCTCACAACGGCCTAGGACATAATGAGTATATTTATAGCAACCGTATCTAAGGTAAAATCAACAAATAATATACAACTGAAAAATAAAATATTTTAAGCGGAAATTTGTTAACTCATATATTTCAAGCTACTCGCAAGGCCAACGAAATTCATTGAACAATGCTTGTGAATGAGATTCTAACAAAATCATCAATGGTCTCACTTTGATAAAAACTAGGAGTAAAAAGTTACTTCCAACCAACTGTGAAAAATATCGAATCATTCAGGACCACTGTGTCAGTTTTATGAAATGGTCGATGATCGTCGTTCTTTCATAAAATCAATCGAAGCGGTTTATGGAATGATACTGCACTATTCACAGAGTTCATTGTACACTATAACGTCCATAGAAAACCGGATTATTTACATTTATTGTCGAAATAAAGAATTAAAAACTGCAACACAGAAATATTTACAAGCATTATAAAAGAAACATAAAATTGAATTAATTTATATAATTGTTTAAGGCAAAAACAGTATAAAGATTCCGTAAACCGAGAATATATCTCATATTTGCATAGAAATTATCCCACAGAATTCCATTCTCGAATAGTGTTTATATAGATAGTTGTAATAATATAAATAATTATAATATGAATAAATGATTTAAAAATTCTACTTGAACAGTTATGCGAACAACATTTTTCTCAGAATATGAAATACAGCAATAAATAAAGAACATTTAGAATTATTTCACCTTGACAATGTTATTTGCTCGTAAATATATTGATCTTTATGAGTTAACTGATATATAGTTTGAAATATAGAATTTGTGTCTATATTCTCAGCGTTCATTAAAGAACAAACAATTTTTTTAATTTCATGACGTTTTCTCAAATAATAACAGACGCTTCAAAGCGAATAAGTCATTGAATAATCAATGAATAAGAACAATGAAATTTAATTGAAAATCTTTAAACATTCTAAATGGTGCGGTTGTATAAATGTACCTAATAACATTAAGGAATTTGGCATTTTTTCAGAAAATGATGATAAATAATACTGCCGTCCTAACAAGAATGGTCCTATCTGCATTATTTAAGTTTTGAGAAAATCAGGTTTTTGTTTTATTTTACTCTAAAACAAATGGTTTTGTAAGGAACTTCTCATATTTTATTTTATATATTGCGTCGGAAAATAGAATCTAATTGCAAGTCATAATTTTGATTTACCTCTTCCCGATTAGGAGATATTTGATAATATTGTCACTTAGGACAATGTAGGTTAGTATATGCAATTAGGTTGTTTCCAATTTTACTTACTGAATTTGTCCTAAATTAAACTAATATTTTAATACTGAACACTTTAATTAACTGAATATATAATTTATATAATAATAAAATGATAGGAACATAAAAAAAGGAATAATAGGGATACTAATCATTTTCTTCATCAATACCATTCTCGTTAACCGGCAAGTCTTCCCAAAATTTCATGCGATTTTGAGGAATGTGGGCTTTTAATTTGGATATAAGATTATTTTTTCGATCTAAAGACACACCGCGACATGCGTTACGAGCCTGCGGCTTCGTTAGCGTGCCCTTAACGTACTTCATTATAAAAATATCCTTCAACTCAATAAATTCGTTTTCGAATTCGGTTTTGTAAAGAAAAAAATAATTTCCTCTTTTGAAATGAAGACAAACCATGTCTTTCAAATAAACGCGAGAAGTAAGTTTTTGTAACTTGTATTTAGAAGTGTAGTCTGTGAAGGAACAAAATTGTGCAATATGCATTTTTACTAATTTAACTTTTGACGAATTGGCTTGTTGTACCACATCACAAAAATCGTCAAAATCGTATACTTTTTTCTTTCTCTTAAGGGCAAGTTCAACTTGATGGTGGAAAGAGTCAGCCGCCATAAAAGTATGGCCTGGCTCGAAAAATTTGATTGTTAAATTTTCTACAGCGACTTCTGAACTGTTAACTAGATACATAAAGAAACTAAAAAGTGACCAATTTTTATTTTGGCTCGAACAATTGTCAAGCCAAATTGTAATGTGTTTAATGTCCCTATTTGCCTTGAAAAATGCATAAAACGTTGAAATTATGTCATCTTTGGATCTGCCAGCAACTCCCTCATGCCACAACACAGCCCAAGGGTAGGTTTTAGACTTCTTTCCAAGCGAGACGAAACTCTCATTGTATGCTACGATACGTAGCGTAAATATAATTTCTTTAAATGTTTCTAAACGAGGCAGCATAATCACCTAAAATTGAGGAAATTGTGTTATATGATAAGTAAAAGCTAACAAAGTTTCCTCAAAATAATATGTAGTTGAACTTTATGAACAAATGAAAGTCTATTAATCTATCTTTCACCTTTTGCAAATCATCAGCTACAAAAATCTCATCATCTTGTTTAATTTTCTCTGCATCTTCCTGATAATTTTTTCTGGCGTTGGTTGCTTTTAGCTTATGAATTTTCCATTTTTTACACACATCGCAGTTAGCAAGATTTTCTAAATCAGCTTCATGAGACGTGGTTTTTTTGTGTATTTCAAACTCTTCGCATTGCCAGCATTCTTCATTTCCAAGATTGGCAAAGGATATATTTAGATCATTAGTAACAATTTTTCTGTATAATTCGTAAGAAAAGTCTGTATTTGGATATTTTAGTAAAAAATCTTTATGCATAAGTGTTATGTTTATATCACTGGGTAGGTATTTTCTATTAGGAGCGTGTTCTCTTCTGTAATGGGATATCCTAGGGTTAAATGAATTAATATGTTCAATAATTGTGTTTCTGTCTACTTTGATTATGGTAGGGTATGAACGCCTTCTTCCATCTTTTTTAGGTACTATTAATTTCGGATCCGTGTTACGTATATTTTTCAACATTCTGTCATTTCCTTCTTCATACCCCAATGTCCCTAAAAAAAATTTCATACAAACGAGTACCTCTTTGACTTTTTCTGATGTTAAATAGTATTTATAGGAGTATACTCTTGGTGATGTTTGATTTTTGGTTGTACTTCTATTTTTTTTACTTTGCTTCACCCTCTCCAAAACAAACTGTTTTTGTTGTTCCTTTGGTAATAGCCAGTACTATTTATTGATGTCTATTTGTCTAGTATAAGAAATTTTTTGGGAGCAATTGAGTTTGCATTTACAAGATTTCTTAACTTCATGAGCTCTTATGTAACTCTCAATCTTTTGTTTCTTCCTTTCAACTAATGGTTTTTCAAATCTTTTTCGTTTTCTTAATTCTCCAGTTTTTGTGTAAAGTTTACTTTCCGCTTTTTCAACTGATTTATCAACAATTTCTTGTAAAATATTTTCTCGAATGAAGAATTGAACGAAGTTAAACTCGATTTCTTGTGGTTCTATATCAGCTAAATTTTTTTTAGAATTCTCTTTGCAGTCTTCTTGTTCAATATTCGAATAACTTGAATTATTTATGGCTACCTGATTAACACTTTCAGGAGCTAATATAACATTGGACAAGATGTGTATTTGTTTACTAGGTGGAGTAATTTGGCTATTTTCGTAACTAAAATCCGACTCACTTCCACTTATATTGCCTAATTCATTGGAGCGCCCTCGTACATAATCTGGATCTTTATCACTTTTGGCTTTATTAGTTTGTTCAGAGTTTCTAATAATGTTTAGTTTTTTTTTTGAGTTGTAGATTTAAAGCAATATATACCATACGTTTGCCTCGACTACCACTGTCGCAGTGGTAGCCGGCAGAGTGCCGGCTGACTGATGCACTACAAGACATAAATAACAATCAGATATTGTTCAAAATTAAAAAAACATCGTCAAACTTACCATGGATCCATTATACACACTATTTATTCACTTAAAAATGCAAAAAACACCGGATATATAACAATAAAAAACACGGTTTGTCATTTACTTGAGGTTATGTTACACATTAAGATTCTGTCATGCTACGCTTAATTGTCCCAACAGATGTCGCTCAGCACAAAATACTACGTTAAATTGTCCTAACTGCAGTTTCGAAGGCAGAACGGACTATTTGTGTTAGTGAATGTTTGATCGGACAATGTATGTTAGCAAACATGGCTTTTTATTCACATAAGACAAAACAATTTGGTATAAATAAAGCACTTACGTCGCAGATAGGACGTTGTAACTTTCTAAAGATGTAGATAAAATGTTTACGATTACTATGACCCATAAATCTCAATTTACCAAATTTTGCAGATAGGACCTTTCTTGTTAGCACGGCAGAATAGCACTATGGTGAATTAAACCATCAGGAGAATTGAAAACTACTTCGATGATATCAGATCTCATCAGCGCTGTATACTCGAAAGTTTGTCATATCTCTTTGTTCCTTATTTACATTAGCAACAGATATCATGTGAGATGTAAATCTCAGGAAGTATTAGCTACACATGCCAAAGATCGTCAATCAGAAAAATATCGAGCTTAACATATAAACTAGATATCCCTCTAGAGAAAGTTGAGTTTTGTAGTAAATATTCACCGCAAAGGTACTTCTAATCTAATGATAATATATATATATATATATATATATATATATATATATATATATATATATATTAATATATATATATATATATAAATACCTATATATATATATATATATATATATATATATATATATATATATATATATACATATATTTAAATTCACTTGAATGCAATGATTTATATACTGCAAAAAAATGTTTTGTTATCACGTCTTCAACATAACCGAAAATAAAACCTTTTCTGTTTTCATTTTTAAACTCCGATTGATATGAGATTTCATTTATAACCTACTAACATACTGATGTTAAAATTTAGTAACTTTGAAATACGTTTCTACAATTTGAATGTTCGTCCGTTCCATATTCAAGAATAGAAGAATAACAAAGTTAGGTATTCCGAAAAAAAAATGACGTATGAATTTACAACCCCTTCGTTCGTTAGATGATGTATGCCGGGTAGTGCTTTTCAATGTTTCTTTGGATCCCATAGTCAAAAAAAAATCCTCGTTTAACAATAGGAAGAGGTGGAGGTGTCGTAAACTTGAAGCAATAAACAGGTGCAAACTCATCTTTTAGAAGGCTGAAACTTTTATAGCACACGTTACCACCCTCCAATGACGCAGAGTTGGATTTGGCATTTACATTATCTTCATCAGGGATTCACGATAATATTTGAGAGAAATATACACGAATTTGTACTTCGACTATAATATTATTTTGTAATTTTTTGATATTTTATAGTCTCTAATAACGTTATTGTATTTTTGAGGAGCATATTTATACTCATCCGCTTCTCGGAGAAAATGTTGTCTACGATACACATTTATTTTCTGATTTCACATTTTGATTTTCTTTGTATTTACGTCTAATTCAGCAATTTGATGTCTACCCTCACGTTATATTTCTCAATGTGTAGAATGAAACCACACAAGATTGTTAATGGAAAAAAGGTATACATAATATATATATATATATATATATATATATATATATATATATATATATATATATATATATATATATATATATATATATATATATATATATATATATATATATATATATATATATATATATATATATATATATATATATATATATATATATATATATATATATATATATATATATATATATATATATATGATGATAAATATGTATTATTCATATACCGTTTCAACGTATTTGGGCTGAGTTTTCTAGCAGATATAGTGAAAGTAGAACTACACAATCACACAAATTATATAAGAACTGCTGAAAAGAAAAAAAGAAAATAGGAAATATTTTAAAATAGAAAAAATTTAATTTAGAATGTGACATCCAAGAGGGAGGATAGGTATCCCCGTATGCAAATATTGTTTATGAGCAAAATAATTTCGCAGATAGGAAATCGAAGATCTAAATACATTTTTGAGTGTTCCTTAAAACTTCAGCCGAATATACTGAAAATAAAAAATATCAAAAAGAGAGAATGAAATCAGTTGAATTGATAATTGTGATTTTACGTTTAGTTATCCCTATTTCAATGAGTTCGATGTATGTATGTCACGAGAATAATAAGTCAGTTAATGAGCCAACAGATCTAAATACGTAAGAATATGCTTAAAATCATGTACGATATGGATTAGTTGAACAAATTGGCATTCGTGTATTTGCGCGATTACTTGAGACGGTCCTGTATCTCTTAAAATATCTCTGCGGGAATTTAGGGCTTCATTTGTGCTAGGCCTTGAAGGATTCAGAACAACTGCTCCGTTTTCTCTTAATGATATTTCCCTATTAAACTTTCAAAGTTTTGTCAAAAATTTGCACCAGTTCAGCCGTTCTATTGAATTGTTGTTTATGACTTCTCCGAAGTCTTTAGTATATGGTTTTTGCTGCATAAAGTTCCCTTTTCGACTTTTGAGTTGAAAAGGGTGATTTTCAGAGGGATCGTTATAATTTCAGGAAGTTAACAGATGACAGTTAATATTTTTTATTTTCCTACTCATAAATCTTTTCATTTTAAAAACCGGCAACGAGGTATAAAACTTGAACTGGCCATGAAAGAATAATAGATTCACAAGGTTGAGGGCTCTTTCCTGTATTAGTTTTTTGAAGGCAAACATATTCAGTTAAAATTCAACCCTTGTTTTTCCGATCTTTTGAGAAAACATTAGTTATTCGTTGTTTCGTCACTACCCACTACTATTAATTTATGCAAATAAGTGAATTATTAATGATGGATATATAAGCAAAATAGACAGAAGAAGAATGATTATTTTGAGTTGCTATGAGCATATTATTGTGCAAATGGCATAGGTTTCAACTTCATAAAGGCTCAAAAGACCACATTATTCCTTCAAATATGGCGTTAATACTTAAAAACACAATTTTTTCACCACACATTTTAGCGATAAAGAACGAGATTATTTCAAAATGTTTCTTATGGTATTATTATATCTCATATATATATATATATATATATATATATATATATATATATATATATATATATACCTATATATACCTATATATATTATTATTATTAACATTATATTATATGTGATATATTATAACAATAATTGTCAATTCTATTTTTGATAATTTACTAATTATTCTTCTCATTTTCATTTATCATTAGGATGTTCTTCCTAGATCACAGTAAAATTTATTTCCATAAGTTTTGGCCTGATTTCAAAATATTGTACTTAACATAAAATGTACTGGATTGAAAATATTTCAGAACATATTTGCTTCAGTAGCTGCCAGTTAAATTTCTAATTTAGTGACGAATCCAATAGAGAAATATTTGCATTGTTGGTTATATATATAAAATAATGATGGATTTCTGAATAAACAAAAAACACTATGAATTTGAAATAATATGAGTTAGGTACCTGCTATGTTTGTTTAAGCAACGAATACACGGATGTTGTCAAAGTTATATTTGATGTTGGAACTATATATATATATATATATATATATATATATATATATATATATATATATATATATATATATATATATATATATATAGGGGAGACCGGGTACAAAAGTAACGGCGGGTCGAAAGTAACAAATGCTCTGTAGGTTCAAAGAATTGTCAAAACACCACTTAGCTGCTGTCAGGTGATAGCCAGTGGCGCCACCGTCAGTTGCATTCAATCGCCGCTCGCGCCACGCACTGTTAGATCGTGTGAGAGGACCATACGTGATTTCACAAATCAAAAGTAAATTTTCTGACGTTTACTTATTTAATGTTTATGTAGTATTAAAGGAATGATATTAATCTGAATATTTGCATATTGATACTCGATTAGATTGATTTTACAGTGCTTAAATTCGTTTTTGTCTAGCATGTTTCATTTCAAGGTTATCTTTCATGTTCTAACAAACATGCTGTAGGGTACAAAAGTAACTCAGCCCTATGGGTATATAAGTAACATGTTACTTTTGTCCCCGTATTGATTTACTCTAAGTAAACTTTTTATGTGTGTGTTTATTTCAACAAAAATAACAACTAACAGGGAAGTCTATCGAAAAGCGGCTGAAGAGCATTCTAATGATATTGAAAAAATTAGAGCCATGGCAAAAAAATTGAATGTCTGCCATTTTACATTGCATAGATATATAAAAAAAATTAAGCTAGAAATACTAGCGCAGTAGACAAGGAAAATAAATTTGACGACGAAAGTTGCTTCTACCTCGTTTGTTTAGAAAATTTTAGCAATAGTCGACTGAATGAGCAAAGTTTACATTGTTTCGAATGCAAAATGTGGTCTCATAGGTACTGAATGCGTCAATGAATTATGTGTGCCATAATTGCGAGTCTGAATAGAGAAGACTGACACTGAATTTTCCAATAAATATTTGTTTAATTAAATATGTAATATCATATTCATTACAAACCCCTTTGTCCTGTTACTCAGTTGTTCGACCCACAACGTGTTACTTTCGGCCCGCCAACGTGGTCGAAAGTAACAAATGACAAATTTTTTTAAAGTTTCTGTGATTCATGCAAAATACAAAATAATAAGGAAAGTAAAGATGCTAATGTATAGAACATGAAAGGAATTTATGTATGGCTATATCAATTTCACCGAAATAATAACACCTAACGAGAAACCAAGGCGAAAGTACAAAATGTTACTTTTGTACCCGGTCTCCCCTATATATATATATATATATATATATATATATATATATATATATATATATATATATATATATATATATATATATATATATATTCATATACATATACATATACATAATAATAATAATATATTTAATTTAAGAAATTATTGTTACAATATACAATATACAGTAAACAATAAGGTTGAATTCATCAACAAAAGAGATAAAATTAATTCAGTTAACATTATTACAGAAAATGATAAATTCTTCTTTTGAATAGGGTTCACATTTAATGATCAGTTCCTAAAAATATTGAGCACTAATATACATTTCAAACATTTGGAAAGATAATTGAATAGTTTCAAGCCCATATAGAGAGGTGATCTTTGTGTTAAACTCAAAGTGTGACGTGGATACAAATATGGTTCATTACGTCTAGTGTTGTTATAATTTTTGTATCCTTCAAAATAAGCTGGATGTAGATACATAAACATCAACACTCTATATATATATATATATATATATATATATATATATATATATATATAGATAAACCACATAGCGTAGGAATCCTATTCTTCCTAAAATATCCCCTGCATGACTCCCTATAACCTAAACATAACATAGTTCTCAACATACACTTTTGTCTTAAAAATAACAATTCAGCCAATGAACAACCTCCCCAAAATACTATCCCATATGACAGCAATAATTGAAAGTTGGAGAAATAAACCATTTTCACAGTTTGAAAATCAACTCTAGTCTTAAGAACACTCACACAATATATAACTGAGTTCAGTTTTGTCGCAAGATTGTAAATGTGATTGCTCCACTTAAGATGGTCATCCAGGTAAACTCCAAGAAACCTTGCGTGATTGGATATAGAAATCTGTGGACCAATCTCATCTGGAATTTCAGCTGTAGAACGATCGCAGAAAAATACTAGACATTCGGTTTTTGCCACATTCATTACAAGACGATTTTCCATGCACCAACTATCCACACCTTTCAGAATCGCTCATGCCTTCTCAATTGTCAATTCCAAGCTAGGGGAACTCAATAAAACATTTGTATCATCCGCAAATGAATATATATATATATATATATATATATATATATATATATATATATATATATATATATATATATAACAAAAAAGGACGAAAATTCACTAGGTATTCTTTATTCCTTCCATTCAGCTTTCGAAACGGATTTGTTTCTTCTTCAGAATATCTGTGTAAATACTTTGACATTTTTGTTTGATTTGATTTGTTTTAGAAATTGATTCTTGTAATGTCGTTGAACTAGGTATATATGCTTCATAAATGAAAAGAAACCAGAAGAAACCACTTTCTGTAGGTTAATATTTTCAATTAATTCAGATGTTTTGTATAAGTTCTAGACACTCTAAAAAAACTTGACGTATGAAAGAAAAAAGAGTGAATTTTCGTCCTTTATTAGTGATCGACATCCCTTATCATGAAAATATATTTTAGAGTACAATCATTGTCACATGAATCTGTTTTTTACAATTTAATTATAGTCATGCGTGAGTACCATCTACTTTAACGAAACGAAAATATTAAGATGTTGACTCGTGTAAAGACTTTAAAGGAATTAGGCCAACTATATTTTCGCAAATCTGACAACCCAATAGCGCACGTCTTTGTACAGAACCCTGCAATATCGGCCGAGACATCGCGCCTCCACTCCACGAAGATAAGTGCTGGCTGCTTTGCCGTGAATCGTCCGGCCTGGGGCAGCCTTTTCGAATCACTTAGCTAATTAACAAAGACTCGTTTGTTAAGAGCCTGTGCTAAAAAACACGGAGTCGTTCGCTTCACTCGAGATAGCAGTGGGTACCCACTGCTGACTTTGTGCTGCCTTATTTGTAACAGATTAGAAGTTTGTAATTGTAAATGTCGTTAATCGATTCGGACTATGCGACCTGTGGCTTTGGAGCTTCACGGTTGATAACATTGTCGTGGTTTCACGTTTGCAGAATGTTTCTGTGGAGGAATTTAAGTTCATCTCTTAAGTCTATTTCTCGTAAACTTGAGATCTCGTCGCTCAGACGTTTTGCATGTCTTTCGAGGAAATCTTCGGGTATTTAATGCTATTTTCTAGCTGACTCAATAAATTTTGTGCAGGATACGATCATATGATTCAATTGTTGAATAGTACTCATGAGAGAGGATTTCTCCATATATCCATACTGGAAAGTTTCTAAAATAGTAAATTCTCTTTTCCCTCATAATACAGTGCCAGCCGAACACGAAAAAATAGAGAATATTTTTTTATGTATATTAAAATTTAAAATATCTCCAGGTGTACGTGGATGCTCTTTTGAAAATAAAATTTATATCAAAAAAAATTTCAAACTTATTATAGTTACATAACGCATAGTATGTAAAATTACAACTGAAGGCATGCAGAATGAAAAAAATATTTGTGTATCAAAAAATAGAACAACCAGGTTGAATTCGATTTTCAATTGTAAATTATGTATCATGTATCATGAATTTGTTCTATCTCAGACGACTTCCAAATGTCTAGCAATAAAACTGCAAAAAACTATAGAATCTACTCCACTGTTGAAGAACATATACTGAGTGTTATATAAATCAAGCTAGATAATCAAAAGAAAATCTAAAAATTTGCAAAAATATATTTTCAAGATAAAGAGCATTTAAAAACTAAATGTTTGATATAATTCAAACAGCCTAGAAAACAAGTGAAAAATCGCGATTATAAAAATCAAAAGTGCTATGAAGATTAAGAGGATAAATTATATGAAAATTATATTTGATCTCCATTTTACGCTGTTTTAACTTTCTCCAACAATTTTTTTTGGAGCATCCGAAAGTTTGTAAATGTTTTTGTCAGTATTCTAGGAAAGAAGAGGATTGATCTTCACAACAACTTAATATTTGTAATATTGTGATGATGACGAAGACTAACAATATTTATATAAGATCACAAACAAAAATTGTCAATATATTTTCAGTTATTGTTTCAATAGAAATAGTGACATTTAATCCACTAGCTGTGGTTATACGCTTGGGAAACAGTCTAGAGTCTAGAGCATAGACGGTATAATATGAATATTGTAAATGTCTATATTGGAATTCAATTTGCTGGGTAATGTACACATTTTACAAGCCCAACAGGGTAGATAGTGGAACACATGTGAATTACTCACCTGTATACCACCATCCTGCTGTAATATGTAATATTTATTATAGAACAATATTTCTTATACTAGAGAATATTGATACGTATCAAATGCTTATTTTTACACAGTAACCAAATTTGATATCAATTGAATTTTTAAATATTTTATCGTATCAGAAAAAATTATATAATTTTCTCAAACTATTGGGGGGCTCCGCCCCCCAAAACGAATTTTTGACCGAGAACGGGCCCCCTCAGGCCCCATGGAGTCAGTGTGCCACTGTATGTATATATATATATATATATATATATATATATATATAATTATATATATATATATATATATATATATATATATATATATATATATATATATATATATATATATATATATATATATATATATATATATATATATATATATAAGACTAAAAGCCCACAGATATGCCCAAAACAGCGAACACTGCACTGAACAAACACAAACAATCAGAAAGACATGATTTCGCATTACGATGAAACACACATTACTAACTATAGAAAAAAACTTAAAATCACGCGAAATCCTTGAAATGATTTTTTATACAGAAGAACCAAGACAACACAGTTAACAACAAAATAAGATATAAAGGGCCTAAGTTCGATATATGCCCCATTATTGTAATACATGAGCTCTATGCGCATGAACGATTATACATCGGTTAAAACTGAGATTCAAGAGTCAAGTAGTATTGTGACAATACCGACGAACATTCTTGGTGAGATACAATTTATTTTATTTATTTTAGTGTATGTGTATATATGTTTTTATATTTAGGCATTTGAATTGTATTTTATCCCGATTTTAGCTGATGAAAGATGGAAACTCCATTGAAACGTCCAATGGAATTTTAAATTTTTAAAATGTAATGTTTGAAATAAACCTGTTATACCAATAATTGATATCTCTTGGAATGAATACGATAAACAGGTAAAAATCAAGAATTCAAATATATATATATATATATATATATATATATATATATATATATATATATATATATATATATATATATATATATATATATATAATATTTAACTCATTATAATATCAAATTAATCATTCGGCCACTTCAAACACATCCTTTTTAGTTACTTACCAACACATATCGTTGCTAAAAAAACTCGATATGCGCGAGATAAGCAAAAATTATCATAATTTGCAAATAATAATATTGCAATTCGAATATTTTATACGTTATGCGACCTTGGCTCTATAAATTTATGGATTCACACTGTAAATTTAATTGATTATTCAGCTAACGAATACGTGTTAATGAAGAGATATCTTTACAAGTTCCGATATGAATTTCACAATGAAATATTCGAAAACGCCTTGATATAAATTAAATTAATAAAAGGTTCAAACGAGGTAGATATAAGGATAACTTGTAGATTTATATAAAAAGATTAATGTTACCTTCATTTTCATAGATTGCCAGGTAAACTGGTTCATATACTAACCTGCAACAAAAAAAAACAATATTAGAATATTGGATAAATATATCGTTTAATACTGAATTACTTATATAATATAAATAATGCGATATTTCCAATAATCAATCGATATTTTGAGTGAAATTTGAAACAAATTATCAATATAGAAATATTTAGGAGAATGGCCCCCAGAATAATGGATTATTGAATTGTATCGAAAGTCAACAGTGATAGAAGAGGAAAATGTTTTCAAATCAGTTTCCTGGACTAAAATCTTTGATATTTTTTGATCCATATATATTCATATATATATATATATATATATATATTATATATATATATATATATATATATATAATATATATAATATATATATATATATATTATATACATATATATATATATATATATATATATATATATATATATATATATATATATATATATATATGTGTATATATACTGTGTACCCCATGACATCTTATTGAATAAACTCAATATGTATGGCTTCACTGAATCAGCTATTTCTCTCTTATCGTCCTACTGTCGAATAGGTTTCAGGTGGTACGCTGTGGAGGCCAGCATCAAATGAAAAAAGGGTAACAATAGGTGTTCCCCAGGGTTCAATTATTGGCCCTTATACTTTTTCTCATATATATTAATGATTTGCCTGATTACGTGCCCCTGGCTGAGTCAGTGCTTATGCTGATGATACTTGCTTATCTGTAAGGGGAAGGAAACCTGGACTGTGTCAGAGAAATGTCGCAAAATTCCCGGACTAAAGCGCAAGTATGGTTCACTGAAAATCGCTTGTGTTTGAATGTGGATAAAAACTAAAGAGATTGTTTTCAGCCTAAGATCTAATGAAAGAGAAAAGTACTTCCTTTTGGGTGTATACGTTTGACTCTGCGTTAACCTGGACTATACAAACCGAATTTTTGACATCTAAATTGTGTGCAAACATATTTGTAATTCGTAATTTATCTACATCAGTTTCAGCAGATGTATTAAGATCGCCTATTTCGCACTTTTTGAGTCCCATTAAGATATGGATTGTTGGCCTGGGCGAGATAAGGTTTTTCGGATGCAACGTTAGAGTCATTCGAATAATGGCAGGTATTTGGTTTATAGGGATTGCTGTAGGGATGCTTTCAGACGGCTTCAGATCCTGACATTTCCAGGCTTGTTTTGTTTATGTCTGCCTGTGTTATGCACGAGAAAATGCACACTTAGCAGTTTCAAGTGAAAGCTGCCATGTGCATGATACAAGCATAAGAAAAACTTTTCGACTGAAATTTTATCGACTGAGGTTAAATCACTCAATGGACCCAACTACTGGCCTGGAAATTTTTTAATCATCTTCCCCCGCAAGTGCGTTCAATGCCTGTGATCAGGTTTAGGGTATATGTGAAGAAATTTATTATTGAAAATGTTTTATATGATATGCATGACTTCTTTAAGTGTTCATATTTGTGATTCGTTGTCAATTTGTTAATTTTTTTAAATTAAGTTTGATTTCGTGTATCTGGACTGACCTGTGTAAAACTGTGCTGCGTATACAATATGATGTATGTATATTTAGTATATGTATGTAATTTTCAGTATCTACACCAATAAATATTATCTATCTATCTATCTATATATATATATATATATATATATATATATATATATATTTATATATATTTTTATATATATATTTATATATATATATATATATATATATGAATATATATATTTCCGGTATATTTTTTTCAACTCCAGCGGCTCTCGTAAGACTAAATGCGCTAAAATATCAAATTTTGGCACTCTGGACTGCTTGTAGAAGATGTGGATGTTAATTATAAACAACATCATTCTAGAACTTTCTGGAAGCTGCCTGGAGATAAAATAACAAGCTTGCGAAATACTTTTGCATCCCAAACCCACTCCAAATTGGAGTTGATGGTTGAGAATTTGAACGTTTGGAAAGTGCCGTTTGGCGATGAACTTCTCTCTCTTTCCACCATCATTTTGATATACCTACAGATTTCATGTTTTTTGATCTTTTAAGGTTTTGCGGACGTCAGTAGCTTTTGTAGTTTGAGGTAGAGGCTTGAAATTTGGTACGGGGATTTAGTTCATTTAGGTCTACGTGGTTTTTACGGATTTGCTCATTTCTACAGCTCCTAATAATTGACATAGGGGGTTAAAAATTTGTATGAAAAAAAAAATGACAGATAATAATATTGTACTCATATATGAAAAATTTCACAAGTAACAGAACAATAGTGCTCATTTTTGGAAATTGTTGGAAAAAGTGGAGACGAATAATATGCTATTAAAATTAATGAATGTTCAAGATGATTTCGCCCTCTTAGTGCAACAACTAGATAACTCGAATTTTATGCATTTTGAGTTATCCCGTCAAAGCTGACCTATTTTTCATGCTCTTTTCAATGCAACATCTAGATATCTAGTACGAGCAACCAAACTCGTTTAAATAGTGACCAGAAATAGATAACTCCGAAAATGCACATTTTATAACAAGACATCTTGAGCTATCTAGTTGTAGCACTGGTATTATTGAGTTACTCGCCGACAGCTTCTTGGTCTCTATGAGATATCTAGTTGTGTGTTTAAAACAGCAGGTGGATTTCTGTGCTACTGAATTGGTTTTACAGTGTTTTTCAAACGGGGTCGATGCAAAAATGATGTCAAGGGGTAAGAAGATTTTGGAAATTCTGCGTAGTCAATCACAAAATTTTGTATCTTTGTATCAAAGTCAACTACCTCTTAAAAAAGAAAAATACGACGACCTAATGTCTCTTTTCAAAATGTAACCTACGGCACTCCTTAGCTTGTATGAAGCATTTTATCAGAGTCTCCCATTCTAAGGAGACCAAAGTAAAAGGCTTCATAACACAGAATCTTCCGAAAGTGATGTCACTGATATTGATATTCAAGTCGTGTTAAGTGTTGAAATATTTTGTGTTTTAGTTGAACCATTCTTGTTCATTTTGCATTCCAAATAAAGTTGTATATAATAAGTGATTTGCTTTCAATTGCTAGTGGTTATAAATAGATAACTTTACTTTCTTTTGACTAGATTTTCAGCAACAACTAGATATCTCAAGTTTTTGATCAAATTCTGCAAATATATGAAACCTGATTGTCTGTAAAATTGACTATACATAATTTGATATGCAACATATCTCTATACACATCAAATATTTTTGACTGCTTATCGGTTGTATTTTTTTAGAGTTTTGAAACTTTAAAATCGATTTTCTCGAAACTTTAAATTTCAAGTTATCTAGTTGTTGCACTAAGGGGGCGATTTGATCCTCAATTTCTCAATGCTTATTCGAGTTAGATCTAAAGTGCAGATTCCCTAAAAAAACCGGTTATTGACATCTGAATCAATTTTAACTTCTGCCAATTATAATTAAGAATAGTTTGACCTCAACCAGAATCGATGAATTAATTAGAGTCCATCACGTCACTTCTTGAGTCATAAACTAAATAAGGTTTCGTCTATCAATCTCGATACCGTTTAATTCCATTTCGAATGTCATTTGCTTTATGTTCGACCGCAACGAAAACAAAGAAATGCACGCGTTTTAACAATGGATATTAAAATTGTGTGTGAAATCAGAGTTGATGAAGACTTAAAGTGGCGGTAATGTCAGATTGCAGCCCTATAAGCTGATTGCTGACATGTTCTGAAAATGTAAATTCAATAGGGGGCAAGAATCTGGAAAACCAATACTGTTGTGGATAGGCGCAAGTTATGTTGAATTTAAATCATTTCTCAATGTATTAACAGATGCAACACTGCAAAAAGAATATTCAAGAAAAATTCAAATTTAAATTAATCCAATAAATTCAACAAAATTGATATTCTTATACTTTATTGAAGACAGAAATTACAGAACACTGCATAAAGAATATTCAAGAGAAATTAAAATTTAAATTAATCCAATAAATTCAACAAAATTGATATTCTTCAACTTTACTGAAGACAGAAATTATGTCAAACAGATATATTTCAATTAAGTTACAATTTTAATAAGAAACTCCTGCAAGTTTTGAATAATGTAACTATTTCATTCTATTTTCTGTTTTCGCTGAAAAATGGAAATACTTATATAATGAAATTTAATAAAACTCGAAATTGGATTATAGTAATGATTGGCGATTGAGAAGCGAAACATGACATTAAACAAAAATTGTTGACGATTTGTTACAAGATTTAGTTACGAATGGTTAAAAGTATTGCACAATATATTTTCATTTATAGTTTTCTAGACTACCAAAAAATGGAAATGACATGAAAACAGCACGTATTTGAAAAAAAATAAATAATTTGAAATTATAGAAATAAAATAATAAAACTGAATATACATGAGTTTTATGGTTGAATAAAGATATCTCCTATTATTCTCAGTATTTTCACACTGAACAAATCGTCCTGAATATTAAATTTTATTTCTAATTTTATAATTCAATTGTTTTTTGACTTGTCATTTATTTACTACTCTTTTTCTATTCATTATTTTCAGAGACGTTCAATTTTAATTTAAATTCATTCATTTCACTAACTTGAATGTAGTTCTTCAACTCATATTGTTCCATATGTTATTTATACTGATCTCATTTCTTCAAAACAATAATAGGCAATTGAGAGGTGAAACAGTACATTATGCAAAATTTGTTGGTGTTCTGTTACAAGATTTACAACTTTTGAGAATTACAAGATCAGAAAAATATTTAGATACATGTTTAAAGGTGTAAGACAACATATTTTAATTTGTAATGAAATTGATTAAAGGTCAGTGAATAAATAAGTTAAGAAACAAAAAAATTATAAAAATAAAATAACATTCATTATTTAATATTTTATTCTATTTTGATTTGTCAATTATTTACTAATATTATTTCACTTATTATTTTCAGATACGTCAAATTTTTATATAAATTTCTTAATTTCTTTAACTTGAATATAATTTTATTAACCCATATTATTAGAAATGTCAAATACACACTGATCCAATTTCTGTATAACAATCTTAGGTCTCATTTTTACTGATTAACATATCTACTATGACAGAACGCATACAATTATTCTACAGTATATATAAAATCCCTCGATTTTCACAATATTCATTCTACCCGATAAATTTTGAAATTTCGGGAGGTCAGAATGTTCCGTCGAGTCCTTTTCCATTCAATTAGCACATGGACCTTCCAAGAAAATCCATACGAATAGGTCTTAAATCTGTTACGCGTACTTGTCACTTCGGCCCGACGATTCCTCGTCGTTTGGTCTCATTTTCCGTCCCTTCGATTGATTCGATCTCAACACTGCCAGTTTCTGCTCAGTTATTATGCCATTGTTCCTTCCATCTTTATGCAAATATCACAAATCGTGAGGACGCATTCGATTTTTGTTGCTATAACTCGCACAAGGGCTTTGACCGTCGATGCTTTATTAAGTCGGAGGTAATTTGCATACGTTGACGATGTTATTGACAAAATTTAGAGCCTGGGAGAATAATGGCCTTCAAGTTCAAAACGTTCATTTAATATGTTTATCGGAAACGAATTTTTAATGATGGTTTTCGATATAAAAAAGAAAAGGGTATAATTAACTAATTTATATTGATCAATATTATCTATCAGATATTGAAAAAAAATATTGGAATCTTTGATGATGAAAATATTGGAGTTTTTTAGAATAACTACCCATAAATTTTCATAGTGATATTATCATGAACTTAAGAAGTATTTTATCCCTTTTCAATATAACTAACATTTCATCTTCGTTCACGAATAATACAGAACGTTACTTCAAGTTACTAAATATCATATATATATATATATATATATATATATATATATATATATATATATATATATATATATAGAGTAATGTGGGGTAATATGGCAACATAAAATTCAAACGCTCACATTCTAATAACCAACGCGCCTAAATGAAAGACGATGGCTGGACGTTAGAGCTTACACAATGTATGTATCCGTCCAGAGTCATTCATTGCCATATTCCCACACAGCAAAAGATTGCAAGTAAAAATGCACAAAGATAGAGTGTTGCCATTTTACCCCATATCACATGGGTGATATGGCATCATACGTTAGGTAATATGGCAACATGCTATTCTCTTAGGAAATAAACTATTATACGATATTTAAAAAAAACTTTCTTTCTTAAAACATAACATATAGATATAATTATATCTTATATCTTCAGAGCTATAGAGGTACTTAATACTTGATCTGGAACACAATCTGCACAATATACGTTTGATGGAGTACATATCTCGTGAACCCAATGATTACATTTCACACATTGCAGCCAGTCACATTTTGGAGCTTTTTGATCAAAATAGTATCCGCGGGATTGTCCACAATATTCTGATTCATCAGAAAAAAATGATGAGGCATAATACCCCATATTGCATCTTATGGCAAATAAAATGAAAACACATATTTATTATGCCTATAACGGAGTGTTCAGCCAAAGAAAAGTAAGGTTATGAATCAATATTTAGCATACTCTTATTAAAATTAACGAAATCTACTTAGAACTTCCTTCACGACTATATATAACTCAACATTAGAAAATATTTCACATGGCGGTTACCTTTATATTGACGTTATTCACTAACAAACTAATATATTCGATTTGTGAATGATTCACGCGTGTTTCCTATCTGGCCCTAATATGGCTGAAGGGATATCATTGCCAAATGTTGATTTGGAACTAAAATATCAAACTGCGGCGTATTACCCAGCGCGGCATATTCACCCAATTTACTCTCTCTCTATATATATATATATATATATATATATATATATATATATATATATATATATATATATATGTATACTCAGAGATGTTCTCTCTGTTTCAGCACCACATTGTATATATTATGTATGCATATTTTCTTTTAATCTCGAGGGACCTACAGTTTAACGCCGGTTCCGAACGGCATATGGGCTTGTAAACGAAGTACATTACCCAACAATTTATCTTTATAAAATAGAACCACTAAATTCCTGACATACACAACACCCAAGAGCAAGGTGGGACTCGAACCCACATCCTCAACTTACAAGCGGTATACCTTACCGCTGGTCTACCGCGGCCTCTATGTATGCATATGTTTCTTTTGTAGGATTTTTGTGTTAAGTCAGGTTTTGGATGTTAGTCCACGTGCTTTGTTTTCTCTTTCTTATTTATTTGAGTCAAAGTCCACTGTCACAATAATGTATTTCTTATTGATCATATTTACAAGAAGAGTGAACGGGATCAGTTAACTGATTATTGATTGACATGAAAGAGGATGATGACTTTCCTACATACGTACCGTAATCTAGAGGAACGTGCAGTAAAGCAAACACTTCATGTAATAAAATATTTCCCACCACATACATTATGAATATGCTGGCTTCTTTAGAGGTATAATAATTTTTTTATGGAAAAACAATCTGCTGAATTTATTCAGAAATGTTAAGAACTGGAGCATTTAAAACATTAATGAGAAATTCCTGATCAAGTTTCAACCTATTTGTTTCTTCTGATGTGTTGTTTTTACGAGTTTGAGAGAATTTATGTGGTGTCGTAAAATCGAAACCACGCTTCAACTGAAGTCCGTTCTTTGTGTATCTCTCGATAAATATATCTAGTAAAACTGAATTTAATTTGTCTATCCTTTTCCGTCGAAAACTATTTATTGGGTTCGTCAGTCACAATCAATTCATATTTCACAATTCAATTTGAAAACTTTTTGTTTAATATTTGTTCTTCATTAGTATAAAAGTTAAATGCAAAGATTCTTAACATATTTCCATTTTTGGAATATTAAATAGAGTTTTGTTGCTGTTAAAATTCCAGAAACTTCGTTCAGATATATATTTTAGGGAGTCTATATTTCAGGTTGAGTCCTACTCCTATTTCGAAGTGAAACCTGTCTGATTTGAAACGTTTCCAAAATATTGACGATACAAGCAATTGAAAATCTCAAAAAAATTTTATAGGATATATATATGTATATATATATATATATATATATATATATGTATATATATGTATATATATATATATATATATATATATATATATATATATATATATATATATATATATATATATATATATATATATATATATAATATATATATATATATATATATATATATTTTTATATATATATATATATATATATATATATATATATATATATATATATATATAAAATGAAGTGAACTAGGACATTTATTTGAAACTAATCAAACAAACCTCCTAGCGGAGCTGGTTATAAGAGTTCACGAAGCATCGAAAAATCAACATCTACCCCAGACGGTAATTGTTCGAAATGTTAATTTGTTTATCACAATCGATGGAAATTGATAGACAGACTGTTTCGCCCTTATCGGGGCTCATCAGTATCATCCATCCACCAAGAGTGATAACCAAACCAACATTTCAAACGGTCATACATATTTCTTCCAGTAACTCCATGACATATAAATATGACACAGCGCCACCAGTCGGAAACAATTGAACCACATCTTTCAGAATAGAAGAAAACATTTCGGCAACGAAAACTCTTACGCCCTGACACCCGAAGGTGGTTACTATAATTGCTAAGCAAGAGTAAAGTTGATACATCACACAATTACCGTCTGGGGTAGATGTTGATATTTCGATGCTTCGTGAACTCTTATAACCAGCTCCGCTAGGAGGTTTGTTTGATTAGTTTCAAATAAATGTCCTAGTTCACTTCATTTTATTGCCACGAACGTGTGTCGTTAACACGAAGAATTCTGTTTTCCATTCATTTGCTACCTGTAAAAAAGGTATAAAACTCTAAAGACATTTTTCAAATTAGTAATAAGTTATAAATAATAAGGCCGAAAAGTAATACATATTACATACCGATTCAGCCATACTGAGTATGAAATGTTAAATTTTGAGTACAATCCTGTTCAATTGTCGCCATTGCCAACCTCAATAACTCAGCAGGTTGGTGCAAATTCCGAAATTAGTGTAATCTGTACCTTAACTGCGTGTGATATCGTCGTTTAGTTCGCACTGCGAAGCTCGGACATCTAACTACATAAAGTCTGATGAGGCTAGGAATTAAATTTGGGAGGGGTATTTTCTAATGAAACATCAACGCCACCGTCCTACAAAAGAAACCTTCATCACAAAATACATTTGGCTTAAAAGATAACTGATGATTCTAAAAGCAAAAGACAATTTTATAATTCTTCGAACAATTTTTTTCCAAAACTTTTATGACATCTTCTTAATGTCAAGACACGACAACACTAAGAACATTAGACACCGGAAGAGTATTTCTCCGCACCTAAGATGGCGTCATCTGGAGTTGAGATTGACACTGTTAATGAATTACCTACTACAAGAAAAATAACGGCTTGTCTATGATTGTGTTTGTATGTTTACTCAATTATTAAGATCAACAAAAATTATATGGATATGGTTATACAATTTTCACTTATAATCTCCCTAGTGCTTGAATTATTTCCCGAAATTTATCCGAAGGAACGCATTTTCTAGAAAAATGCGTGACTGAGGAAAAATTTCCGGATATCAATTCAAGGACGCGGGGGATTGGGTGAGGAAATTTCACACCTAAAATTCAAATGTTTAATTTCGAAACTTATATTATGATAACTGTCAAGAAAAAATTTCCACTTATTAATTTTGTTCGCCTAGCTTGGCAGGAGGAGAACTATTTCCTAAAAATTTGAAGGTTGTCATTGGTAACTGTCGAAATGAAAGTGTGTGATTGGCTTAGAATGACAGGTGTATAATTTTCACTTTACTTTCAATGAAATTTTTTTTGTTTTCACTTAATCCATATCATAGACTTCTGTTTGCCTGGGAAAACGAATAATCGAATCATGTTGAAAGCATTCCCTTATGACCACAAAATAATAGTGAGATAGATGATTGCGCCCTCCAGTAAAGTTGCTAATTTACAAGAAGTCCATATAATACCAGATAATGCCATCTGAAAGAAGCGCGAGTTCTTTAGCCGTTCAGCTTTCTCAGCCAACTTCTTCCCCTTCAATCCCCGCATTTCCCTAAAAGTGGCTTTAATTGAATTGTGTGTTTGATCTTACATTTCACGGTTGTGCAAAATCGCAGTTTCGTGATGTTAGAGGATCGGTAAGGCGCATGTGAACTGAGATCCCCGACTACCTAATGGAGTTCGTGCTTGTTCCACGATTGCATCGCGCTGTCATTTGCTGCTTATTTATGACATTTCTAAGGTGAAGTAGTGCCCTGGCTATATATAAATATAAGAGCGATTGTTGATAGAAAGGTAATGAAGAAAAACATAGATGCCGAAGTGCCGCCACCTGTTGGGAAATTCTCTTATTAACTCGATTCATATAGGTATTAGCGAATAAAATTTCAGGTTATTTTATAGAGCTATATATATATATATATATATATATATATATATATATATAAATATATATATATATATATATATATATATATATATATATATATATATATATATATATATATATATATATATATATATTATATATATATATATATAATATATATATATATATATATATATATATATATATATATATATATATATATATATATATATATATATATATATATATATATATATATATATATATATATATATATATATATATATATATATATATATATATATATATATATATATATATATATGTATATGATGCTTTTGCCTGTGCTGTGGTTAAAAATTACTTCATTGAAAAGCTATCACATTTTCGAATTTCATCGAAAAATTTCTGTGACTACTGAATATCTCAATTACCTTTCGTATTTCTCGATTCTTGTTCGTGTCACTTGTTTTGAAATTATAAAGACCTCACCATAGAGATTCTTATCATTTTTCAATATTTTCAAACTTCGTATACCTATACGAAACAAAAAGATCGAAGAAAAACATAACATGTATTAAATAGCAGGCACAATAAAGAATTTAACAACATTTAAGAGTACCTAATCAAATGAAACAACGTTCGAGAGTAATAATATTCGAAAAATGAACTTATGATAATAAAATTTGTGATTAATAGATAATTAATGAAAATAAACAATTTTTATCTATAATTATAAAAATTTGAACTTAAGCAGAACATTCAATCATAGTAATGATTCGTTTATGGTAAAGTGGAACACATATGTTTGCGGTTCAATTTTATGTTAGTGTCTCGAAAAAAACTGCATCCATACTGTTATTGTATCTTGTTGTAGAATTTGCTTGATCACTGTTAATTCTTTGATCAAATTCGTCCAAAATCAATTCAAAGAGTTTTCAGGAGAGAATTGATATTGAAATCGCTACTTTTGTATGAACAAAAATTAAAAATGTTAAAATACTCGTATCCTTTTCGATTCCTGATTATCTTTAAGTACAAATATATAGTTGATAATTTGTAAACATTAAAATCAATTCTTCAATTCAAAATCATGAGTAACCTATAACAATACACTGATACCTTCATATTTATATAGAGCATCTTACTAAACATTACTGAAGCTGGTACTTAAAAGACTTCATCATTGTAATCATCAACTTTCACTTTCAAAATTCATTCTATCA
Organism: Cynegetis impunctata; assembly: GCA_030704885.1. NCBI lineage: Eukaryota > Metazoa > Arthropoda > Insecta > Coleoptera > Coccinellidae > Cynegetis > Cynegetis impunctata. The sequence goes on along the minus strand of JARQZK010001447.1, from coordinate 296,823 downwards.
ATCAAATAACAACAATTTTCATATACGAATATAACTGATGCGCAAGCCTAGACGCACTGTCGTGTCGGACACAGTTTTATGTCTAAATTTCTTTCGTCAAGTGTCCAACTGTAACCCAACTATAAGAAAATTCATTCCAATAAATTATGGGCCTTATCACCGGAAATATAATAAAATTTTATGCTGCATCGTCAAGACAAAATTGGTTAATATCATTGTGAACGTCTGAAGAGACTCTAGTGGTAAAAATGACAAAACAAGAATCTTCTTTGTTTCCGCAAAACAGCAGATGAGAAATCCAAAAAAATGAAACCTATTATGAGGGAACTATGCGCTCATCTTCTCGAAGCAATTAGTAGAGAATCATATGGCTCCCATGCCAGATCGTAAATTATAGAAACGATTTATGGAAAATAACAAATCCGACTTCAATGTTAGCATACACTAAATGAAAATAAACGGATCCCTTCACTCGCCTAAGTGTTTATTACTTTCATTTCGAATGTTAGCAGCAACTCAACAGACTCTTCTGAATAAATATTTATGATGAAAAGGAAGAGTTGTTCCGTTGTTCACTCTAAGAAACTATAAAATATTTTTTATTGTCAGGATTTAGGGACTTAAGTCTCCTATCTTAAGCTTCGCATATGGTGGCGCGTTTTGTCGCACAATCTATGTTAGGGACGAACTGGCCCATCTGTTCTTTGATAAAAAGGCAAAAATAAATTAGTTCCGGCAAGAATTTATCGTTGTCGAAATGAAGGGACAGTTAGTGAGAGGAATGAGTGTTTCATAAGAATCAATTTGAGTTTCGCAAATATAGAAAACTTTATTGTATTAGGAAGCGAAAATTGGATGAAGAAATTATATAAGTACTTATATTTTTGACTGAGATATTGTTTAGATGATGCTTATCAGGAACAAATAGTAGCTGTGGACGAAATTATATTATTTCGTTGCTTATATTATAGTTACACTATTAATTTCAAGAGTTATATCTCTAATTTTTGTAAAACGTATTTGAACAGTACAACTTCTTTTTCAGTGATCTCCCAAGAGGGTTTGGTCCTAAAACAAAACAAAAAGATAATTTTACATTTCTGAACAATATTATGGCAAATGATAGAAATGAAGCAAACCCAAGAAAAATAGATAGCTACTTCTATCCCCTTTGATCTCATCAGTAATCTGGAAATCTTCTCTTGTTCTTTATTTATATTCAATGACAGTTATACTGTGGCGTATGAAGACAGCACCACCATCTCGGTGTAAACTAAACTCATATGTCCACGAAGGAATCTACTATTGTGATGTATGTCAGAAAGAATTAAATATAGTGCTGAGTACGACCGAAACCACGAGAGACAGCGCTAAACAAATACAGTTCTACAAAAGCATGTACAACAGATTCATTGGTATAAGTCCAAGTAGTTCATTTAAAACAAATATGAACAAGGCATGACATTTGGAAATTGAATATTTTCAACTAATCATCCAAGAAAGCGGAAATATTTGCCCCAACATTATATTGTTGTGGAAATATTGAATAGAACTATATTATTATGTATTGTTTCGGTTACTAAAATGATACTTCATCCTACTGAAGAATATTTTTGACTATTTGGAAAGGTAGTGAATTATATCATTCTATGTATTATAATAAAATCAACTTGTAAAATAATAATCTGTAAATAAATTGAAAATGGTAGATGAAAGTATAGCTGAATATCTACCGAAAACTAACATCAAAATTACCTTCTAGCATCTTCCTCTACTGACCAATACTTTTGAAAAGATATCAAAATAGATACTATTTTCAATCATTCCACATAAATAAAATGAATGTAATGTTATCGTGGAAAAATGTAGTTATCTATTGAAAACTTATGCTCAAAAATAAAACAATGCCAAAAATGTGTATATACCGTATTTTATCCCGCTCATAACTTTCAACATGTCCATGAGGGCGAACAACGTGACAAAAATGAATAAATTCCTAACAGCATCAAGTATGGTGTACACGTATTACATTAAACTTTTCTCTGAATATAATATCAATACAGTTAATATAAATTGTTCGTATTTGAGAATAAAGGATCCTAAAGAATTAAAAGACATTGAATAAAAGCTGCTATACCAGATGTAAATACTTAGCTTGTAATATTAATTCATTTTATCTTTCATAGTTAGATTTTGTATCGACGATTCCTTCATATATATATATATATATATATATATATATATATATATATATATATATATATATATATATATATATATATATATATATATATATATATATATATATATATATATATATATATATATATATATATATATATATATATATAAATTATATTTATCTTTATATATTTATATATATATATATATATATATATATATATATATATATATATATATATATATATATATATATATATATAATATGCCTATTGTAGATTAGACGCCATTTTTCGAATCTTCGAAGAGTATTGAGTATTAACTGAATTTATGGACCTTTAATATTTATTATTTCCAAAAGAGTAACTAATAGGTAATTGAGAGTGAGAATAATGACAAAATAAATTATTACCTATACCTTCTCCGAAAGAACAAAAAATATATAAAATTTTCACTATTTCTATGGAATATGTATTATAAATTTCGCTGCACTGCACTATCATCAGATGCAAATAATTAAGCTTAATGTTCTCTGTATCTGATGATATAGATATTGAGTATCTACATGCGTAACATATATTGAATAAAATTATTGAAAACTGCATAATATATATATTTTTTTTAAATTAAGATACTTGTGCTTCGACCACTAAGGGCCATTAGCACAGTACACTATTTACAGGCTTATTGATACATTTAAGGTTTGAACTTTGGAATATTAGCAAAATTGTTAGAAAAAAAGTTGACATCTTATAACTGATCATAAAGTTCGATTTCTCTGAGGAAATTGAGTGTATTTTCTAGTTCTTTAAGGTCATTTCCTAACGCAACATCGATATGTTCGCTCACTCCGCACTCATCACGTTTTGTCAAAAATTTTGTGCTCTACGTATACTATGTGCTTTACTGTCACTCGCGTTCCACATTGGTCACACTGTGGAGGTTCTAATCTAGAGAGAAGGAAACCATGTGTGATTTTAGTGTGCCCACTTCTTAGACGACTAACTTTGATCTGATTTCGACGTCCCACTGAATAATATGTATTTGTTTCGTTGAGATGTTCATAAATTTTCAAAAAATTATCTATCCTCTCAATGAAAATGTCATATATTTCCAAAATTCGTGTATGAAAATGGTTACCGTTTCGTAGAAGAAAAACATCAAATACGGTCCTACTATCATCGAGTAGTTAAACTATTGATTATATTTAATTACATGTTAAATTAATTTAGTGCCTGCCGATCGTAAAAATGAGCAACATATGTCGACCACCAATTTTCTATTTTGTAACGATTTTTATGGTTATTTTAGAAGGCGCGGCTGGCTTGCAAAGAGGAGTCATAATCGAGATTTTTATTAATAAAACACGTGCTCATAAGCTCTCAGTCAATCTGAGAGTTACAAAATTACAAAAACTGATTTCCTGGTGATTAATTAGTCTGTTGGAGATTAGTTTTTTCATATTTCCGCATGAATCATTATTTGAAGAATACTGATATGAAGGAAAATTCAGGCGGAAATTATTGATCAACTCAATAAAGTTAGTTAGTGTTATTGACTTACTCTGTATGAGTGCTCACCCTTGGTCGAAATTCCACCGTAATTTATTGAATTTTAAAGTGTGAATGTTCTGTGTGACATTGACAGTATAAATGAGAATAATGGTTGAATAAAATGGCCAACGCATTGAAGTAGTACTTCCTTCGAAACTATATTCATCAAATATTTGATTTAAAGAATTTGTAACACATTTTAAGGATCTGAGGTAATCGTGGACAAGTTTTTTGCCTATGTCAGAAAAGTATAGAAGATGTTCCAACAATCGTGATTTGATGTTGAACGCATTGTCGAACATCGAAACAATTTTTTTTTTCAAAAATTTCATGTAATTTTTGAGTAAAATTGAATAATTCATTTTAGGTACAACGAAGAAATCCGGCTTTTTTTTGTGATTTATAGTCTAATTCTGTGAGTTATAGTCTAATTCAACAATGCTTTTGGAAAGTCTCTGCGAGCATCGCGCTATTTCACCGTCAAATAAAAATACAGTTTAGTGTTAGGTAGATTATCAAGAAAAAGACATATCTATAGCTGAAAAGAAAAGGGCAAATGAAGGACATGCGAAAGAGTATGAGTATTATTGCCTAATTTTTGTAGTAAAGTATTACGATTAGTTTAAGTGAATTTTCAGTAATAAATAACATTTATAAAGTCATATGGTTTTCATTTCTGTGTTCGCAATTACCCCCACTCTCCCCTATAGCTATATATTCATAAAAATATACATATATATATATATATATATATATATATATATATATATATATATATACCTATATATAATGAAGTAAACTAGGACAGTTATTTGAAACTACTCAAACAAACCTTACTGGTGGTATGTAAATGTTGCATTACATGGAATTGATGTGGCAACCTTACTCTTGCTTAGCGAATATAGTAACCACCTTTGGGTGTCAGGATGTACGAGTTCTCGTTGCCGAAATGTTTCATCTATCTGTAACATGTGGTTCATTTGTTTCCGACTGGTGACGCTGTGTCATATTTATATGCCATTGTGTTACTAGAAGGAAAATATAAGAACGTTTGAAATATTTGGTTGTTTATCACTATCGAAGGATGAATGATACTGATGAGCCCCACATAAGGGCGAAACTGTCTGTCTATCATTTCCGTTGATTGTGATGAACTACTTAATATTTCTAAAATTGACCGTCTCAAGGTACATGGAAATATTTCGATGTTTCGTGAACTCGTATAACCAGCTCCGCTAGGAGGTTTGTTTGATTAGATTCAAATAAATGTTTACTTCATTTTATTGCCACGAACGTGTATCGATAACACGAAGAATTCTGTAATATATATATATATATATATATAAATATATATATATATATATATATATATATATATATATATATTAAGGGTTCGGAACGGATAAAAAATACCTTTTTTTTTAATAAGTGTGAGTTGTGTTATATGGGACAAACTTCGCAACAGCTAAAAAAACGTTTACCACAACACAAAAGTGATGCAAAACATACTAACAAAATATGTGCTTTAGCAGAACATACTAGGAATACAGGTCATGAAGTAGATTTTGAGAATGTGGCAATCCTGGATTTTGAGAGGAATCTGAGTAAGAGAACATTCTTAGAAATAAAATATATAAAAAGTAACCCCTTAACGATGAATTCACGATCTGACATTAAAAATATAAGCAGTATTTATTCATGTTTGATATGTCACAATAAGATCAACCAACATCAGGTGTCGGCTAATTTAGATTAGTAGACTGAACATAAAATTTTAAAAAAAGAAAAAGAAAAATTATCCATAAATTTGACTGCGAACTCTAACCAAACTTTTTAATGTTGGCTGATACTTGGTAGAAGAAAATTGTGAGTGAGAAAAATTGTTGATTCTTGCTGTTGAAGTAAAAATTATTGTCGTGGTGTTGTCCACTCATTTTATGTTCCATGTTTTACAAATTTCGTAAATGTTTTACAAGTTTTTAAACAGTTATAACTTTGATTCTGTTCCTTGCCATGTTACTTATTAACCTCAACTCAACTGTCCTTGAAATGTTAGGCTTCCAAAAATTAAAAATGATATTGAAGATTCAGAAGGCACAATTCAACTTCCAAGTAGGTACCACATAAAAATCAAAGGGAGTATATATATATATATATATATATATATATATATAAATATATATATATATATATATATATATATATATATATATATATATATATATATATATATATATATATACAGCTTTCTGAATGAGATATTAATATTGAAAGTATACATCAAAGACAAAGAGAAGTTTTTACCGAATTCAAGTATCTACTCATGTAGTAACTTAGCTCTGTTGAGAGTATCAATATTCATTAGAATTGAAAATTATCCAATTCACATTGTTAATAGAAATCAATAAATGGATTATTAGAGAACATCTTATAGGCGCGACTCATTATAATTCAAGAGTGGGTTGAGTGAATGAAGAAACTACCTGTTCTTCGAGATGTTGATTGGGTGGTACGCACTACATAAAAATTCTCATATTGGAATGGTGCCTACCAATTCTTCTTGAATTATCATTTTTGGGCCATAAAATTCCAGATTCTGATACTATTTCCCACTAATTGGAAGGAATCCAGAAGAATGAAAGGGGACAAAAAAAGAAGTGGACACCGAAATTATATTTTAACGCATTAAAATATTTTTCATTTATCCTTCCCAGACGATAAAACAGAGCAGACATCGGTTATTTTTGAGTCTGTCTTAAATTTATTCAATCACGCATTCTTGGATTATAAAAAAATGGGGTTAGAATTTTCTAAATAAGAACTATAAATAAAGATAGCTACCTACCTGAATGTTTTTATCAAGTTTTATTATCGTTCGTTCTGAATGATTCTTTGTTAAGCTCATTTTGATTCCAAATCAACCTTTTCATTTTTATTAGATGGATTTTTCATTTCAATATATATCCGTAAATTTTCAAGAAGTTTTATGAAAATATTTTGGGAATGCAATTTCTCTTAGTTATTTTGAGTTCATTATAAAATTGATAATAATATTTCTAACATATTAATTCATTAAAATTTTGGATATGTCTCAAATAGTCGGTAGGTAGATGATCTATATATATATATATATATATATATATATATATATATATATATATATATATATATATATATATATATATATATATAATTCCGAATAGATATGCTATATTAAGGACATATCAATTTTATCACATCTTCAAGTGCCTTTTCCGTTTTCTGGCGTAGGCGACCTCTCTACAACTATTCGTGTGGTGCGTGATACAGTGATACACGAATAGAAGGGACCTACAGTTTTACGACGGTTCTGAACGTCTTTATAGAGAGGCTTTACAAGGCAGAATACTACGCGGTGGTTTGCCATTGCCTTCCTAGAGATGGCTCCGCATGAATTCGTTGATTCGGTCTGGATTTGATCCGTCGACCTTCTGTTCAGTAGTAAAATGCACTGACCACTGAACTACGGAGCCACTAAATTTTATCACATAGAACATTAAATTTCAAGAGAATCGAACAATTTTTCAGAAAAGAAAAGTTCAAATATTGGATATAGTATATAGATGAAGCAATAAAACTGTTTTATCAACAAACAGAAACGAAACATTACACTAAATTAAAAAGTGAACACTCATTTGAAAAATATTCATATAGTTTAAAGTATACCTTTCAAAAATTATTATTAATCATATATTGAAGTTCCCAAAACTTAGAAGAAGGTTCAAAACAACACGAACATTAAAAAATACAAACTATAGCCACTAATCCAACATCTATCTATATGATGAAAGTATCAATTTTAACATCAACTGCACTGAAATTTCAGAAATAGAAAAACACCAAAATGCTGGAAAATTTCAAAAATATTAGTTACATGTTCGGAAAAATTAAAAAGTTATAAATGATAGAATAGAACTGATATAAAACATTTGACAATATATTCAGATTTAATTGTCCTTATAAACAACATTATTCGAAACACAACAATTCAACAAAATTAAGCACAAACAACCTCACTTTTTCAATATCATTCACCCAGCTAACCACCCCTATAACTAAATTTGCTGTGAAGATGAAAAAATCGTTCAAAAATCACATATCTTTCAAAAGGCAATAGATAGCTGATTTTCGGAAATATTATTCTTAGTTAATCTATATATTTTGCCAAGCCTGAAATTTTTGCTGTTGTGATTTGGCTAAATTGATCCGAATTTCACGATTCTTTTCTGCCTCAAAATCAATTCCTGATGTCAAATTTCAGCTGATTTGGTTTTGAGTACAATAGTCTATCATTTTCGGAAAAATACGACTGAAAATATAAAACAACCAAGGCTATTGCTATTATGAAAATATTTTGCGACAAGAGCATCAACATTATTGATCTGAAATGTTTCCTTCCGTTCCATTTGAGCAATTAAAAGTATGTATATGGATATATATTTAGTATTCGCCAATCATTTTCGAGTACGCTCATTGTATAGTAACTATAATTCAACGAGTAAAATATGTGGAGGTTATAAAAAATATGAAGTGATCGCATCGAAATGTTTTGGTTTATGACCGTAACATGGAAATGAAATAATTATGATAATTAATTATGACGTTAATCTGTGCGATGCAAGACAGGGACCAAAGATAATGGTGAAATGAAATTAATGACAGCAATAATACCTTTTATTATCCGATTCGCAAAACCGGTTATTTCTCGAATTAATAACGTTTTCAGAATTGTTCATATTGTAACTCAAATTCTTCATGTCGAGATATTTTCAAGTTTTAACTTTCATAGGTAAGTGAAAATATTCCACTTGATCTACTGATTTTCAATTATTTGTAATGATAAGTGCTTATCTCAACACAGTTAGTTTAGTAATAACTTGTAGGCAATCTCTACAATCATATATTATATTATAACGATCCTGTAGTTGTCGACTCGTCATTAATTTTAATAATTATTCGTGTTTAATTTCAATTATATGCTTTCTCTAATGCTTCACATTCTTTATTCAATTATGCAGGATTTTATGCTATGATATAATTTATTATTTAAATGACAAAATAGCAGAATCTTGGTGTTATATTTGGCACTCTGAATTGAAAATACCTATCTGTGTTTAACACATGAAAAAAAATCCTGAATATTTTCTAGAAAAATCTAATTTTCATGTGCTATTATCATTACGGTAGTCAAGTTTTCAACTTATTCTGAAAAAACAACTGTATGGATTTGAATACCACTCCCCAGTAATTTTTAAATCCATTTAATACCTCCTACATCATAATTTTTGTGGTTTTTCTTCATGTGTGGTATATCTTTATATATTTTACAAATTCATTCCAGGAACAATTGGTATCTGGTGGTATTTGGCATTTTGAAACATTGGAGAAGTAGCGGGGAGGTACATGAACGGAAACTTTTCACACCAGTGACAAAAGCTCTGGAAATTGATTTGAACGACATATCTACAAGTCAACGTCCAGCTTTAAAAACTGGATTTGAAGGATTTTTGCACCCCCAAATTCATTCAAATTTAGTTAAAGGGTTGAAAATCTGTAGATCGAGTTGATGTCTTCTGGTACCATAAACTGTAGGTATTCTCTAACCGTTGCTTTGCCTTAGTGTTTTGTAATTTTTGAGGTTTTTCGCACCTTTACAGCTCCTTCATATTGAATTGTAGGGTTGAGATTTCGTACGTCGATTAAATCTAGTGATTTTAACAATTTTCCTCAGCCGCCGGCAATTTAATGTAGAGATTTTATGTTTTTTCGTGCTTTTCATGATTTTTCTCACCTACACAGCTCTTCTAGATTGGCAAGTTTTTGAGTTAGAGGGTTGGATTTTGGGTTTGGTTTTGGTTTCGGAATGAGTTAGGGTTGGAAAACGATTGTTCGTGGCTTCAAGTATTTTTCTCTACCAACATAATTTTAAAATAAAGATTTAATATTTTTTTGTTGGTTTTAAGGCTTTTCAATCTCATCAGTACCTATAAATTGATTGAGTGATTTCAAAACTTGTATGTGAAGAACAAAAATAAAGAGTACGACCTTAGTGACAGAGCTCTGACAGTCACGCATTTCAAAAAATTTTTTAGAGAAAAATGCAGAATTGCTTTTTACACAAAACATATTAGAAAAATGAAAGAAATTTCTTCGTGATGTCTAAAAGGCTTTAGGTATACATCAAAATTTTTTCTTTGAACTGAATTTGTCAAATAATTTCGAAATTATTGTTCAGAAAATACCTACTTGATTACTGAATTTATTTACCTGTTAATGACTTTATACTTTGTTGCATAAAGGTCTTTTTCTGAAAAGTCAATGACCCAACAAATTAACTGTGTGGATACATTAATTCATTTCATACCTAAGAAATCGTTTTCTTGTCCAAACATTCTCCTGCAATCGTCTTATAGAGTCGTAAACGCCAACAAATGACCATTTAACAAATTTATTTAATTTCGATGCCACACATTCGGAGATGCCTTTATTTTTTCACCTGCTCTCCGAAGCAAAGATCAGCTGCGTTTCGAGCAAAGTCAGTTGCTCATTTGAATACTTACAAATACTCCCCCGCTTGTGCGTTTCCGCTGAAGTATGCACCTGTCACCCTGTATCGATATCGAAATTAAATAAGAAAAGCACCCCACGACATGTCTAACCCCAATTAGGTGGACTCACCCTTTGGTGGTATGACGACAGGACGATATGCTTTGAATGAATGGTTTTTAACCCGAGGATGAGCATTAACATAAATTCGAAATGAAGTATGAATTATGGCCTCTATGATAATGTCGTTTCCTGTTGCTGCGTATAATGATTTGTCCTGCCTTCTAGATTTCGAAAATTATCGCTCACCTAACATTTGGTTTGCTGGAGTAGTAATTATTCATAAATTCGTGTATTTCATACATACATATATATGTTTTAATATAGGTAAGAAAATTAATAATATAGGCTTTTCAAACTTCATTTGCCTGTGATTGCTGAAAATAGATAAACATCTACCTATGTAACACACAACGTGAAATATATATATATATATATATATATATATATATATATATATATATATATATATATATAGGTATATGTATATATATATATATATATATATTTATATATATATATATATATATATATATATATATATATATATATATATATATATATATATATATATATATATATATATATATATATATATATATATATTTTCATAAATTATATTACTTCAAGCCGTTAAAACGTTCAGAAACATTTGTTTCCTGTAACTGGGTTTGCACCCAGAAAATAAAGCCTCATTATTTATATTACCTACTATTATATATACCTAAATATATGGTGTACTAGATAACACTTCCCATCTGAATATTTCTTTTGATAAAAAGTCTCAAAGAAATGACAAATGCAGGTCGATTTTTAGATTGAGGGGCCATCGATTCTGATTATTCTTTGTTTTTCTTTGTATCTACATTGTAGATACTCATATAGTTATACCTTCTTTGAAATTCAAACTACAGGGCATGTGATACATCGTATTTTTGACAAAGACTTCGAATTCTTGTATCAAAAACAGAATCTTACGAATGAGTTGTGAGGAAAACAAAAATCATTAATTTTTCCAATTTTCAAATTTAAAACCATATCAATAGCATCGTTCTACTGATGTTAGTCAATTAATATTGCACAGCTTCCACAGAATGCATCATATGCCATATTTGAAATTGAAGTTGATACCAAAATCTACAAAACAAGTACCTATTATTATAAATCAATGTGTCCTAAATTGAAAAACGACCCGTTTTTGGGGGGTCCATTTCAAGGGACCTATAGTTTAACACCGGTTTCGAACGGCCAATGGGCTTGAAACTAAGTCACTCCCCAACAGTTTATCATATTTAGACACTCTAAATTATATGGGACATACACAACACCCAAGAGCAAGGTGGGACTTGAACCCACAATCCTCGGTTTACAAGCGATCCACTTTACCGCTGGGCTATCTCAGTCTCCTTTTCCAAAACTGCATATTGAGCGGAATATTCAAGTGTGAAGTTTTTATCTGGGACACCCTGTATATCTAGGACACCCTGTATATATATTGGTATATTGTAATAATTCTGTTTTTTGTGCCAAATTTTTGCATATTGTTCCAAATGGTGTTCATTTGAGATGTATAACAAATATATCTACAGTATGTCACATTTGAATTTGTGAATGTTATTTAGGTAATAAATATAAAACGCCATTTCTGAATTCTTACATTTTCATGTGGAGAATTGAACTAAATTAATAATTTTTTGAATAACCTATGTTTTGAAGAAATTATCATTACATTTCATTTAGGGAATGTCAACCCTTATCTGAGAAAAAGTTTTTCCTCTCAATTAAACCCTCATGCTTACTCTTTCATCATATATCCATTTCTTACAGACAGGAACTGAGATGTTAAAGTTCAAATTATTCAGTGGACAAATTGTTCTATTGACTGGAATGTTGCAAGTGAGAACGTCAGTGAAACTTAGAAAAGACATTTTACAAGGATCAAAGAAAGTCAAAACACGTCAACCGAGTTAATATATTCTAATACACAAGCATATTTCCTTTCATGTTGGGTAGAATAATTAGATACGTGCCGAGCCAAAACAATATGAAAAATATTTGTGGTATTGAACCTCTCGAAATATATATATAGTTTAAGGAATGGTAAGATTGAAGGTACTGTTGGTTATTGCAATTGATAATACAGTAAAACCACAATTGTTGAAACTTTAGTTATCAGAATAGTTTTAAAAATATTAAATTTGGGAAATAACACTGAGGTAATAACCAGAGGCCTTTCTAACATGCTTTTGTTAGCTTGGTATGTATGTAACACAATCTTTGAACGTGATTTTTACCCTCTACAAAACGTTGGATTGATATGAAATTTCGCACACATATCAAGGACTGAGGACAATAGAATTATTTGAATAGTTTGACCCATTATCCTGATCAGGACCTCCAGGATTAGTGATTTTCCAAATCCGATACCTGGTAATGTCTTTGTGCCAAGTAGGTACGTGTTTGAATAAATAATAGTTTAGAAAAACTTAAAACCACGCTTTTGTAGATAACCGAACCAAAAAGTAATAAATGAATAAAACAACAAGCCTGCCCTCGGCATGATCTCGTTGAAATGTCGAGCGAATGCGTTTTTCACGAACGCTGCTTTAACGGTGAGAGATATTTGAATATTTTTATAGAAGAGTTGTAGAACTCAAGAAGGTCTGTAAAAAAAGTCCGCGACGATATACAATACAATACAATTTATTCATCCCAATAAGTATTTTTAATACAAATAAAACAAATCGAAATAAAAATAATACAAAGAAAAAAGTTTGACAATTCAAAACAAAGAAAAATAGCTTCAAATATTACACAAACTTACAAACTCATTAATAGAATATGGTTCACAATCAATAAGATATTTATACAGGTGCTTTTTGAAGACCCCAATACTTTCAGTTAACCGCAGACACCTAGGCAATAGGTTAAAAATTCGAATAGCCATATATGAAGGACCATTGGCAAACCTAGAGCTATAGTGAATAGGTAGATGAAACCAAAATATTCGTCGGGTTGCGTTTTTATTTATATATTTGTTAAAATAATGCGGATGCAGTTTTAAAAAGATCATAAGTCGATAGATATATAAAGCATGAAACGTTAAGATATTATTAGCTTTAAGAACACCTCGACAAGATCCTCTGTAACCTAAACTAAACATAATTCTCATAGCTCTTTTCTGAGATAAAAAAAATATCTTTCGCAGAAGGCGAATTACCCCAGAAGATAATACCATATGACATAACGGACTGGAAATTAGAAAAATATAAAGTGCGAACACAATCAGAGTTTATCCTGCTTTTGATGACCACAAGGGTGTATAGTACAGAGTTTAACTTTTTTCTAGTTTTATTAACATGTGGAGACCATCCTAGGTGCATGTCTAATGTAATACCTAAGAAATTGACCATTTCTCCTAGAAGAATATTGTAGTCATCATTAATACACAAAGATGATGGGCAACTACTTTTAGGTTTATTAGTACAGAAAACAATACCTTGAGTTTTGCTCTTATTGATGACTAAGCTACTGTCACTGCACCATTTGTCCATCTCCGCAGCCATCGTACCACCAATCTTTAAGCACGATTCAACATCCGTAGATGCAATGAAGAAGTTGCTATCGTCAGCGTAAAAAAATGGGTGTGCAGCCAACTGCATAGCCCACATTAGGAAGAGTGTTTATGTAAATAACAAAAAGTAGAGGGCCAAGCACGCTTCCTTGAGGGACTCCTCTTGAAAGGACCCTATACTCAGAGTGGTACATGTTACCACCTAAGTTGATTATTACTTTCTGTTGCCTATTATTCAAATAGCTTTCAATAAATCTGAGAGAGATATCCCGAATGCCATTTGACTCCAATCTTTCAAGAAGAGTTTTGTGTATGACAGAGTCAAAGGCTTTAGATAAGTCAAACATCAACGCCAAAGGAGCCTCCCTATTCTCAAGAGCAGAAATAATAGCATTTAATAGCTCAAAAACAGCTGTTTCAGTGCCCTTGTTTTTTGTAAAACCATGTTGAGAGCAGGATATCACTTTAAATTTGGAAAAAAAGTCCAAGAGCTTGAGAGCTAAAATGTTTTCGAAAATTTTAGAAAAGCTGGATAGAATATGAATAGGTCTATAGTTACTCAAATCACTGACATTCCCCTTCCTAAAAAGAGGCTTTACTAAAGAAATTTTTAAATCATCAGGAAAAAAACTAGTATGAAAAGAACATATATATCTATATGTTAAGCTTAATACAACTCCTACATCCAAACTCACAAACTTCTAATCTTTACAATATTAGTATAGATGTAGGTACCTACTACTCTCAATTACCCTTTTCTACATCTGATTCCTGAGCCATACCCAATTTTCCGAATTTCCACGTAACCGAAACCAATTGATTCGGATAAATTGAGTTCAACTGAATTTTTGAAGACGAAATTTATTTAGCGTATGGCATCATAAAAGTAGTACACATAGAGATAAACTAAAACAGAAAGAAATAAAGTACAAAACAGATTGCAAATCACACACAACTTAAAGTCACAAACAAATATCTAGTCTATTTATATATTCTATTGCACTAGGAGTCGCCATCAGGAAATTATCAGAGGTACCCTCATATGCTCTTAGGCTGCATTCTTCCTTGATATGTTGGATGGTTTTTCGCGCCGCACCACAGTCGCATGTTGGTGAGGGACGTTTGCCCCATTTGTAGGGGGAATCTGCGCATCTACCGTGTTCTGTTCTTAGCCTATTTAGAGTTGTCCATATCTTACGGGGTTGATCAAACCCAGGTGGCACCTCATAGATACATGGTAAGACGTGACTTTGATATGGAGCGTTTTCCAGCAATTCCCTCTCCCATTTATTTCGAAGGTTGAATTAGGTTGTAGCAAGAGAGGGTGGAGGGTGTCTTGAGCGGAGTCTCTCGATGTTTAGGCCTGGGATGTCGGAGTGCACTAGCAGTTCCGGATTTTCAAGTATTTTGTTGTACTCTCTTTGTAGGGACTCTTTCCTCCGTAGTTGTGGGGGTGCTATGCTACTTAAGACGGATAGCCAAGATGTAGGTTTAGACCTGATCGTTCCGGAGACAATGCGCATGGTGTTGTTCAGCTGTTCATCAACCTTGCTCACATGGACTCTGTTCAGCCAGACAGGGGCACAGTATTCAGCTGCAGAGTAGACCAGGCTTAGTGCTGAGGTTCGTACAGTCTCTGACTTGGGGTGTAAAGCTAGTTCGCGTCCGTAGTAGAATACTACACGTGCACCCTGGATAATGCTAAATGAACTAGCAAATGCTGGCAGCCAGACAATCATTGTGATCTGATCTCCTGGCCAAGTACACATTTACTCGATTACGAACACAAGCACAACACAATGAAAAGAAAGACTTTATTTTACTCTCAAAAAGGAGAGGTCACAACAAATAGTTTCTAATCGTTGAGAAAAAGTAATTTTCCAGAATAACTACCATCATACCTATATCAGCGACATAAAAACCATTCAATATGAATAACAGACATGGGGGTAAAAAAAGGCGTGTTGACTTCACTAGGTATACACAGTGCAACTATATTCAACATGGAAGGCAATGAATTGATTTCCCTCAAGTATTTCGTATTGATGATACCTTTTCTGTATAAGGATATAATGATGAATCGACTACTCTAAGTATGACCCTTCGATTATAAATGACTCCTGCTGTAATTATGGCTTATATCAAAATAAATGATCAGGTTGCGGTTTTTCGTTTAATAATGTTTGTAAATCATCATTTATGTGGTTAATTATCTAATGGAACTCATCCCCATTCGGGCATTATACCAAAATACACCATTTATATCAAATATTCATTTATATAAAACAGACTTTACTGTCCTTTGAAACGTGTAATCGATTTTCAACACACACACATACATATAAACACGAATGAAAATCCATATACACAAAAGATATATTCACAGTTTTAAATTACAGACGATATGGCGTTTTTCTATGAAATATAAATTATGCTGACTCGTATCGATGCCCAACATGTGTTAATTTAATTTTATTGTCCTGATTTATAGATCTATTAAACTAAATTCGGATTATGTGGATTAAAAGGCTACATTTATGTTTTATATACAGTTTATTCCTATGAAAATAAATCAATTATACTTTCGTAAAATTCGAACGCATCAAACTAACCAGAAAAATAAAATACCGCACCGTCGGATATATTTTTCTAACCGCTACAAAAACAAATGTTACCCTTTTGTTGTCTGACATTGTTTCCGGAATTGAGGAATCTTATAATGTCAGGAATAGAATTCATGAACTAAGACCCCTTTGGAAACTCTGAAAGGTTCATAAATAACGGGGAAATATTTACGCCGTACAGCGCAAGTTAATTCGGCTTGATTGAAGAAGGAATCGCATCTTCAGAAATAATTAGTTAGACTGAGAGATTTATCCCACGTCAGAATAACCCACGCAGAACTCAAATTCAGATAATATCTTCGTAATAAAGTGTGGGGCATATTTAGAACAGTTTCGAGATCTTATCGAAGATCGGAGTCGAGAGAGGGTCTTCTACATCTAGTAAATGGATAGGGAAATACTATTTCTTAATGTGGACGCATTAGTATCAAGTTATATAAATAGGTAGAGTTATCATTCAAGTCGTTATTTACGAATGCTGAATGGAGTGATCGTAACGTTGAAATACATTCGCTATGAAAACAGTATTACTTGCCAATCTCGAGTTTTGATTATTTAAGCTTTGTGGCTGATCTTAGTTTTCACTCAACAAGTTGACGTAACGAAAATTGCAAACAATTCTTTCTATTTTTGAATTGAATTGGCATTTACTCGGTGAAAGTTAATATTCATAACTTAATAAAGAAATAAAAATTTAACTTTTCACAGGTTGAAATAAAAATCTATTGAGTAAACGTGTTTCGTCATAACATTGACTTCATCTCGTACTAAATTATGGTATTACAAAACAATCTATTTATACGAAAAATTGAATATAACAGAGGGGTTCCTAGAGAAACTAAATAACAATTAGCAATTCATTCAGAGTTATTAGTAGGTACATTGAACAGATTAAGGAGAGGAGAAGCATTTACTTCAATATGGTAGGTTTCCGGAATTTTTATAATACAATAATAATTAAATACAAAATGACAATTTCAGAAGTTTACCCACTCACTTATATCCGAAAAAAGTAAAGTATTTAACAGTTTAACATATTTAAGCAAACCTTCCGAAAACCTAAAATTGTTTTTTCGTAAACAAAATTTCAAAGTTTCATATAAAACCAACAATAGCATTGGAAAATTGATTAAAAACAACAAATCAAAATTTCATAGAGATGAACGTACTGGTGTTTATAAACTCGACTGTAACGATTGTGAAAAATTCTATATAGGACGTACAATTAGAAATTTCAGGACTCGAATACACAAACACCAACGTAGCTATATTAAGCAGAAAACTGACTCTCATTATGCTTTATCTTATTCAAGCCAAACATACCTTTAATCACAATTATAATAATAACTGAGATTGAATTCTCGCACATCACTTGGTGAAACATCATAAAGAATAAAGTATAAACTTTAAAATAAAAACACCTGGCTTATGTTTCACAATATAAAAAATATTTAGATACTGTATTTAGCAGTAACGAAAAGTCGACATGTTTCGAGTTATGAACTCATTATCAAGACTGACTACAGGAGAGTATTACATCCTATTTTATAAAACAGACAAAAGCAAAAGGTGATACCTGAAAATCAATTTGTTCGTTTACATTTTAAAGTTTATACTTTACAATTATAATATATTACAGTTCGAAAATAGTCTCTACAAAACCAACTGTTGGGAATCCCTTTACATCAATAAATATAAAAATTCCGGAAACATAGTTAACGACCAGATTGAAGTAAACCCTTCTCTTCTCCTTAATCTGTTCAATGTACCTACCAATAACTCTGAATGAATTGCTTATTGTTATTTAGTTTCTCTAGGAACCCCTCTGTTATATTCAATTTTTCGTATGAATAGATTGTTTTGTAATACCATAATTTAGTAGGTACGAGATGAAGTCAATGTTATGACGAAACGCGTTTACTAAATTGATTTTTATTTCAACCTGTGAAAAGTTAGTTTTTTTATTTCTTCATAAACTTTCTATTTTTATTAATATTCCAATGTGTGTCTATAAATAATCATTTGTAGTATGAAAATAGAATAAAATGATAGCTGCTACTCCAAAAAAATGTACTATGAAATTAATTGACGATTTTCATTGATGAAAAATTCCGGAGAAATTAAGTGAAGTTGAAATATTTGGCACTGAGTATAACAATCAATTCTTTAATGACAAGTGAAATGAGGAATTTTAATAGCTTATCCTATGTTTTATATTTTAGATGAATAAATGGAAGAAATAATAGTAAAGATAATATAATAAAGTTGGTATCTAACAATGAAATTTTTTTGAAAAGTCCATGAGACTGCGCGATATGAGATTCCCATTCATCTTTCGAGGGAGAATGTGACAAAATTCGACACCTCTGCCCCACGTGATGAAAACTCTGTTACTCTCTTCAACGAGCTTATCAGTGTTCCTTATTATATATATATATATATATATATATATATATATATACAGGGTGTCCCGTAAATAACACGCCAGAGTGACACTGGAGGTAGATTGGCTTCAGGTCAATCAGATGACCTCAGTAAAAGTTTTCTGGTTTTCGAGATATTGTCACTCTTATGTTTTTTTCAAAAATCTATACTTTTTGGTAGTTTTCTCGCCTCATAAACATAAATAAGTTCTAACTCCTGTTTTTTTACTTCTTATGCTAGCATCAATATATGGTTGAGACAATCGCCCTATCATTTCATTAAAAACTAGCTCACTAACCTAAAAAAAAATCAAGTTGTTTCAATTTATTTTAAATCCGAAAACATTGAGTAAAGTTTGACTATTTACTGTAAAAAAATATTGTACCAGACAGAATCAACAAATCATCTTGAAAACTAGCCATTTTAATGCTCTTTCGAAAAAGGTATAACATTTGCGGTTTTTTTCTTTCAAAAGTCTTAAAATTCCAATTTTTGTCATTGAAGTCGTGCTACTTACGAAATACACTGTGCCGCAAATTTAACGCATAGCTTAAATATTTCCTAAGTTTTGACTGAATATTTTCTCAGGCGGTGATCCGATATAAATAAATTTTTCACCAAATTGTAGCTCCGTTCTTTGAGAAAAAGCAGTAGTTATAAGATGATCAAAAAAATGAATAAACTTATTGTACAGGGTGTTTGAATAGCGATCTGTTTTCTTCGTCCAAGTTTACATCCTTCTGCGGGCAATATCGGGTAGCTCAGGCAGAAAAAAATAGACGGTATTATAATCGCATGGCTTCTGAGTAATTTGTTTTTTCAATCGTCTGTGTATCTTGAGCCACTCGAAAGATATTCATGTTTTTATAATTCTCACACTTTTCAAACGAAATTTTCTAAAATTTTTTTGTTAATTTGCGAAGAAGACTGTGTATTCAAAATTTCTTTACAAGTAGAAACTGTGTTTATTTGGTTTTGTATATCTCTCCATACTACAAGTCTGAGCTACCCGATATTGCCTGCAGAAGGATGTAAACTTGGACGAAGAAAACATGCCGCTATTCAAACACCCTGTACAATAAGTTTATTCATTTTTTTTGATCATCTTATAACTATTACATTTTCTCAAAGAACGGAGCTACTATTTGGTGAAAAATTCATTCAAATCGGATCACCGTCTGAGAAAATATTAAGTCAAAACTTAGGAAATATATAAGCTATACGTTAAATTTGCGGCGCAGTGTATTTCGCAAGTAGCACGACTTCAATGACAAAAATTGGAATTTTTAGACTTTTGAAAGAAAAAAACCACAAATGTTATACCGCTTTCGAAAGAGCATTAAATAGGCTAGTTTTTATGATGATTTACTGATTCTGTCGGGTACAATATTTTTTCACAGTAAATAGTCAAACTTTACTTAAGGTTTTCGGATTTAAATTAAATTGAAACAACTTAATTTTTTTTGAGGTTAGCGAGCTAGTTTTTAGTGAAATGATAGGTCGGTTGTCTCAACCATATATTGATGATAGTACAAGAAAAAAAACATGAGTTAGAACTTATTTATATTCAAAACATGCCAGAAAATGACCAAAAAGTGTGGATTTTTGAAAAAAACATAAGAGTGGCAATATCTCGAAAACCAGAAAATTTTTACTAAGGTCATGTTGATGTTATCTGATTGACCTGAAGCCAATCTACCTCCAGTGTCACTCTGGCGTGTTATTTACGGGACACCCTGTATATATATATATATATATATATATATATATATTTATATATATATATATATATATATATATATATATATATATATATATATATATATATATATATATATATATATATATATATATATATATATATATATATATATATATATATATATATATATATATATATATATATATATATATATATATATATATATATATATATATATATATATATATATATATATACATAATATATTTTCATTTCATTAAATAAAGGGAGAAATTAAAATTCGTTGATGGTCTGAACAACAGAAACAAGTCATTCAATGACGATATACAAATTCATAGGTTATTTAATAATCACAACATCGTTAATAATATATCATATCGCGTATGAATAATTCAACAATGAATTGATATTCAAAGCTATGAGGCGATAACTCAAATAGGTTATTAATTCATGGGACCTCGGGTAAAAACTATAAATAGCTCAAATTACCGTACAATAAATACCATAAACCCAATGGTTGTGATAAACAATGGAAAAATAGAAATAGAAACTTTATGTTCTTGACATGTGTAAATTTTAATATGCATCAGGCAAAATAATATTATTTTTCTTTAACAAAGATGAATAATGTATAGAGGAATTATAAAAAATTCATTAAATTCAGATAAATTTGGAAGAATATCTTGAATATTCTGAATATAATTCTTATATAATGTTAGTTTTTATTAAAAGATTCACAATGAGGTTATACTTATTCTTTTTACATACTGCAATGATTGGTATGTAAAAAAATCAAATGAGATTTTATTATTTTTATATTTTATTTTGCTCTGTTATAGTTGTCACTTTTGTCCGAAATATGAGTCGTAAGGTACATAAATGCAGGAAAACAACTCCATGATATTTACTGAGTTTTAACTTAATTTGAGAATTGGACTTATACAGATTCCGCAATATTTTATGGTGAAATGAATTACTACCTTTATAAACATATAAATATCTCATTTCCATAATCTACTTTGTTTAGCCTAAGGTGTACGCGTGCTCACGATTAATCAAGAAACTCTGTAGGAGTCTTGTGCAGGTGCCTTACCTTTTAATGAATTCGTAAACCATAAATTATCGGAGGAAGTCATACATATGAAATCTTCGAAGAAGATATCAAAAAAGTATATATCTAAATGGTAGAGTTTTTATTATTCAAATTCTCTGTTCTTTGTGTGAAAAGGAATAAGAAATGATGAACTTATTCATTCTGAATATTTATAAATTCCATTTGGTCATAGAGCCCATTCAAATTTTGTTTCAAATTGAATGTTTTCGACTTATGACAAATGCAATATTGTTGTATAGAAATAGTTACCTCAAGAATCTTTTAATTATAAAACGTAATATGTGACTTGTATGACAGTACAACGATAGTTTGCAGTATCGTACCAGTTGTGACAGTTGTGTAACAGAAATCTTAGTTACAGGGTGAGTCCAGCAAGTTTACAGGGTGAAAACAATATTTATTAGTAAATTATGTTACCGTCTATGCTCTGGGGATGAGTTTTATGTTCGCGTGTTGTTGAAGTTGTTTCTGTATTTCATGCATTCAAATTTAGTGAGAATTTCCAATAAATATGATGAAATAGAACCGATGAGTAACTAAGTCCTAACTAGGATGTGAAAAATTTACTGACATTTAATAAATTCGAGGAAAATCCAGTCACGATTCGAACCTGCAATTCGAAGGTTGTATTTGATATGAAAAACGTCAAATAATTAACTTACTATATCCAGAACTATGCGCTTCTTGATATGTATTGTCGTGCTTAGAATCCAACTACAGCTTTCATTGTGCATCAAAGGTAGTAGAAAATATTCATCAGAAAGGAAATTACAAGAGAAACCTCATTTCTATCACTTCCATACAGTATGTTGATACCCGTAAAACATTTCTGATATCATTTCATAAGGTAATGAATTCGAAATGTTCAACTCAGGTTGAGAAGAAATTGAACATCAACATTTTTTGAATATAAAACTAGAATATCATTATATAATTTTAGTGCAATATCGTGTTGAATATTTAATTTAACTTCAGAAAAAACTTAGTTTCACGCAAGTTTTGAATGATATTTTTATCTACATTTTATGAAATGCTAAGTTGTCTATACATGTTAAATGAAATGTTTAACCATTTTTATAATATTGTTTTCTTATCCTTGGTGTTTGGTCACAATGAATTCATTCATTTTGATTAGAACAATTATTACGAGTTAGATTAGTTTATGATCACTCTTCGATAATTTAAAAATCAAATTTTGAAGTACCCATTTATAAGAAGATGTAGTGTGATTGAAGTGGTGGTTCTCAATAAACAGTGATAAAGGTAAAAGATGAAAATCGTAATATATGCTTATATGAGTGCTATCTTTATTGGTGTGTTTTACAAATTTAGGTACTAATAAACCTATCACATACAAGGTATAATGAAATATAGTAGGTATGGGCGACCACTGGTTGAAAACCCACTGAATTTCATAAAAATTTTAAGTTTGAATATTATAATAAATTTTTTTGTAACACGGCAATTTTACACAAAAATACTATTCTGGATAGCCTCTTGTCCGCTCTCTTGAGGAAAATATATAACGCGATCTCCTAAATTTTTGTGGTACTTCATTCGTAGTTAATATCTGTTAATCACCATGAATGAAACAATTTTCAAGAAAACTTTTTTTAAATTTTCGTTTTTATCTGAACATATTTCCGGAGAAACACGATTTTCCAAAAAAAATACCGAGCGAAGCTGGGTCGCCCAGGTACCTACTTAATATCTAGGTGTCCAACACTTTGGGTAATCTAAATTTTTGATTGTTAATTTCTTTCATTATTAGCCCTTTTATCGATTCAATAATAGCGACAGTACATTTCGAACGAAAGTTTTACTGTGTGACCTAAAAACTTGTACTTATTCAGCGCACAATATGCACTTGCAAAAATTAAATATTCAATTTCAAATTCAAGTGAAGAAAAATTCGAATTATCTGACGTTATTATCTCGAAAATGAAGTTTTATGAATTGAACTTGTTCATAAATCCACATTTTCCGAGATTTATTTATATGTTTAGCGCATTGTATGCAGGCCGTTAAGATTACCTTCATTATATCCCTCCTGCATGACCCTCCCTTGTTATATGTGAAATGACAATAATATGGCGTGCGAAGTCTACGGGAAAAACAATATCGTGACGAAAAGTATTAAAAAAAGTATTGTAAATGGGCGCGAAAGAAATTATGTCATAAACAGTTCTAACTTGAAATTGAATTATTTTATGATTTTCTGGCGTCACGTTATATCAATGTTATATTGCGGCTTTTTATAGGATAATCTGTTCCACACGAATAGCTACAAAACTTTGAAATTTATTTTTGAATGGTGTCTGAGATAGAATCGTATTAGTTTTGTTATCTTCCACAAAAAAGATTTTCGTATGAACACGTTTTGCACGAAACTGAACATATGTTTGCAAATTGATGGTTTTCATTCGAGCAAATATGTACTATACCATTATAATGTTCAACGGGGCAGAGGCCTCGGTAGACCAGCGGTAAGGTGAACCGCCTTATACCGTTTGTAAACCGAGGATTGTGGGTTCGAGTCCCACCTTGCTCTTGGGTGTTTTGTATGTCCAGAATTTAGTGGTTCTATATATAAGATAAATTGTTGGGTAATGTGCATCGTTCACAAGCCCATTGGCCGTTCGGAACCGGCGTTAAACTGTAGGTCCCTCGAGTTAAAAAAAAAAATGTTCAACGGAATGAGTCTGATGCACACAAAATTCTATTTATGTCATGAAAACTTACACGACAATTTCTAGTATTAACACCCAACATTAACCTACGACAAAGTAGAGTTTGAAATAAATAGACTTAATAGTATATCGTTGATATCTTCATGATATGTAGCAATTCATTTTAAAAAAACTGAAATATAAATATTTACATTTATTTATCTTTTCTAAAAGCACGAAAAATACATATGCCATTAGAAATTATGCTAAAAATAAAAAATAGATACAAATTCTCAACGCCCTAAATCATTTTGGAGGGGGTCTGATGGAGAAAAAAACTTCATAATCCATGAAAATCATGAAACCTCTAATTTTAGCAGTGCATAAAAAGAAATAAAACCACGGAAAGATCGTACCTGAGCAGCAACTCAATTCGTGTACCAAATTTCGACCCTCTTAACCAATCTGCAGAAAATGTTGGTGAAAAAGTGAAAACTACAAAAAAATGGAAAATATCCACGTGAAAATTGCGGTGATAAGAGGCAAGTTTAGGATTCCTTCAAAAGGTATCTCCCTAACATCACATTAATCCACGAACAAATTTTCAGTTCAATTCAACTTGGAACGGGTTTGGGGGTGCAGAATCCATACATCCCTCCAAAACGCACTAGAAAACTGCATTTGTTTATATGTAACATTCACAACTGTTTCCTTTGGGTTGGAAAATTCCGCAAACCCCCAGCCATTCCCTTACCAAAAGTATGAAAAGGCCAATTATTAGTGTCTTCACTAAAACTTTCATAGTTTCGTTCTACCTCAGGAAAAATTACAAATTTCTGCTCAAAAAAAAAATTCATCAATTATTTGCAAGGAAAATATGACTAAACAAATTTTACCAGTGAAATGAACCAGTTTTCTTCAATTGTAGCAACTGATATACATTCCTAACATCTATAAGAACGTGAGACAATCAAATTTTAACAATGACTGGAAAATTTAAATTGTGAAATCTATCACTTTTTCCTTAATATCACAAAACAATGCATTGACTACCTTGAAGGTATATATATCCTGACTTAATAGCCGTTTGCATAATTTAATAGTATTGGCACTTTACAACAAGTTATTAACAATATTTTCATGTTTTCAATAAATAAACGTTCAACGTTGTACTCCAAGAATGTCTAAACGTGAATAATAAATCACTGTTGAAACACAACCTAATGACTCGGTTATAATTTTATGCAAAATATCTTTAAATTATGGTTAATTTATGTTCAGTACTCGCATTAACTAGTTAGTTAGTCATTTATATCTACTCTTCAGTGAAGGCATATCAAAAGAAATATTGTTCTATTGTTTCGAGCAATATAGCTTTTTCTTTTGAAAATGACAAGTCATAATTTCAATTAATGATGATTAACTGGATGTATACGACAATAATATTGGCTATTGTTTATCACGTTTTCAGCTAGGAAAATTAAGTGAGTGGGTATGCATTTAATCCAATTGAACTTAAAGATACGCTTCGGTAATATTATTTAATTTATAGGAATTTCTTCGATTCTTTGTATACACTATGTATATATGCAAAGTTGTATTATCAGAACATTAGTGAGTTGAAGAAAGAATCTGGTCCAGTGTTACGAATATGTCAGATACCAGATAACAAGGACTTTTAGGTTAGAGTCCCTGTTTATCAACTGATGTTTATAGTGGTATTTCCCCGAAAACAATAGACTATATCTATATAAATTGATATATATATATATATATATATATATATATATATATATATATATATATATCTATATATACTATACATCTTATATATATAAAAATGAATCCTTATTCCCTTGGTCCCGCCATCACGCTTGAACGGCTGGACCGATTTCACTAATTCTTTTTGTTGTATTTTTTATTGCCAGAAGAAGGTTTTTATGAAAGAAAAAATTAAGAAAATTATTGTCAGAAGAAGGTTCTTATGAAAGAAAAAAATAAGAAAATTGCGCGGGAAATTAGAAAATTTGAGAATAATTAAAAACAATATAAAATTATTTCTAAAATTCTTTATTTGTTGTGTTTTTTATTGTCAGAAGAAGGTTCTTATGAAAGAAAAGATTAAGAAAATTGCGCGGGAAATTAGAAAATTTGAGAATACTTAACCACCATATAA
Source organism: Cynegetis impunctata (assembly GCA_030704885.1). Classification (NCBI taxonomy): domain Eukaryota; kingdom Metazoa; phylum Arthropoda; class Insecta; order Coleoptera; family Coccinellidae; genus Cynegetis; species Cynegetis impunctata. The sequence goes on along the minus strand of JARQZK010001447.1, from coordinate 270,140 downwards.
AATTATTTCTAATCTATGTCATTTTTATTTTGTCATGACTAGAATAGAAAAATTCATATTACTCTTAATTGTTTACCCTTCTCCGATCAACCGCTATTTTTGCATCTTCTCATTTTTTAAAATTTTATCCACAGATCCGCAATAGGGCTGCAAGATGGAAATCGAAAATAACAATAGTCGGTTTGAGAATAGGTCGTAATATATTTTTCATACTCCCAATGATTATCATTTTTGCCGGGTCAGATAGATTGATAGATAGATAGTTAGATAGATAGATAGATAGATAGAAAGATAGATAACTAGATAGATAGATAGATGGATAGATAGATAGATATATAGATAGGTAGATATACATCGGCAGATAGATGAATAGATAGAAAGATAGATAGATAAAAATAATTTATATGGCAGAACGTTTGCCCGGTCAGATAAATTGATAGATAGATATGCTGATAGACAGATAGATAGATAGAATGATGGATAGATAGATAGTTAGATAGATAGAAAGATAGATAACTATGTAGATATATAGATATATAGTTAGATAGGTAGATATACATCGGCAGATAGATGAATAGATAAAAATAATTTATATGGCAGAACAACGTTTGCCGGGTCAGCTAGTATACTTATATATATATATATATTATATAATATATATATATATATTATATATATTGGCGTCTAACCAATTGAACTGACGAAATTAAATTTGGTATATGGAGTCGTGTTAAATGGAATTTTTTGGAATTTTCATACTCAAGGAAGGTGCATGAGTGGAAAATTTTCAATCTGGTACCTAGCAAAATATAACGAAATTAGTTATGAACATAACTAACAGCCTTTCATGGCTGTTTGGGGGTTATATGGAGCTATAAATCGGTTCTCTTAGGCTTTTTGCACCCCCGAACAGTCCAAATTGGGTTAATAGAGATTTTTGAATTCATCCCTACCTCCAGATTGAGCTAAAGAATTGAAATTCCGTAAGTGAATTTAGTTGATGTTAGTTGACTGCCTGTTACTGGTTTTAACTATTTTTTTCAACCGCCGATATTTGAATGTAAATATTTTATTTTTTTTGTTTGTTCTGAGGTTTTGTTCACTTCCACACTCTACAGTCCACAGCCCTACTAAATCAACTTAGAGGGTTTACAATGTGTATGTAAAAAAGAACAAAAATAAGAAGAAAATACCGCATTAATGACGGAGCCCAGCTGCTCACAGGTTCTTTTGTATGGATAAAGTAGAGTTAATGTTACAAATTTTCAATTAATTATTTAATACTACTACATAGTTGCTTTAGTCTTTCTCACTATTTTGAACGTCCACGTTAGAAAAACTAATAGGACCACAAAAAAAATAAATATTTCAATTTCAATATAATTTTAATGTCCTCTTTGAATTTTTTTTATACTTTCATTCAAAAAATATTTTGTGTACTTTTCCTTGTATTTTCTTATTCCAGATTAAAATTCTCCATAATTTCGATTAAATTAATTCAATTCTTGTGAAAAACAAGGCGGGGAATCTGCGGGAGAATTAATTTTCGAAAGTTATACAATCTAAATATTAGATAACAAACACCCGGTACGATTGACGAAATCAAGTTGGATTAAATATTTTAATATGACTGAAATGGCAGGAAGGTTTGGGAGATTGATACAAAGCCTCTAATGAATTCAATTTCAATTTGGCAGCACGTTATATTGAGTCGATATAAATCCATCCGATATTCGAGTGGATGATGAAAATTATCTGATATTCAGAGGGAACGAGTGAATTTAATTTTACTCTTCGTAATTTCACGCCAGTCTATTTGTACTTGATTTTCTCCGATTCTCAATGGGCTTGGTATTAATGGAATATTTTCTCGGCTTTTTTAGGTTATTTTGTAAAACTCAATCATCAAAATAACAGATAAAATTTTTAGCTATGGAACTTGCCCCACTACTCAGATATTAAAGGTGGAAAATGGAGCACTAATTACGTGATATAATTTTGGCATTTTTTTGATAGTGATAGTAATATTTCGCAGAAAATGAGGTATGGACGTATAACCGCATCCAAAGCTTTTTATGTAACAAGATGTAAGACTGTGTTTTAGACACAAAAACTTCACGACGCTTTGCTTTCTGCCAAACTTTTCTCATTTTAATGTCAGAGGGCTCATTAATGAACCATTTTTCTGGAGCATTTTCTCACTCATTATGCAATAAAATAATGAAATGGTCCAGCGTTTTGCTTCTTACCCGACAACACCTTAGCTACCTACTCCCAATATACACAGTCGACTCTCGACTCGCCGCATTTAAAACGTTTTAGGTACCTATCGCATATGCCGTGTGACGTCACAGGTAACCACGCCCCGTTTTCGTTCGGCCCAATTTCTTTAGTAAACAATCTAAAATTTTGGGAATCCGTTTAACATCAGCCTTAGTTTCGAATTCATATTTTTTTCTTGAACAAGCCCATTGCCTTTTCTTCAACCAAATTTTTTTTAAATATCACGTACCATAACGTAGTTTCCTTAAAAGAAGGATATCTTCAACATTCGCGAGTTTTTGTTTAATTTTTCATGCGCACTATTCGACGTGAATCTCATAATGCCCTAAATATATTATTTTAGATGTGTAATTTATATATATAATTTATTTTAGATGTGTAATATCTATGCTCTCAGTTTGTGGGATTTTATTGGGGCTCATTTTGTTATGCTAAGGAAAAGTATAATAAGAAATACTGAGAAGCGCGTGGTATCATGTTTATTATGTACCTGCTCAATAGTTTTTTATATGTACAGTATCCAAATTCATTAGATTTATCAAAAGAAAGCAGCTATAGTAATCAATATTTGAAATTTAAGTCGACTAAATGATGAAGAAAATTTTCTCATTACATTGCTTTCAGATTAATAGTAGGAAATGTAAAAAGATATTTTGCAAATAATAATATACATTTTGAGAGATGTAACTTGACTACTGTGAAATTTCTGTTACAAATGTATTACTGAAAGCTCTCAAGTCTAAGTGTATTCTCGGAATCTTTCATTATGAAATACTTCATCTGTCATCAAACCTTCGATACTTCAAATGTCGAATGTCAAGAGTTTTGTTTCGTTCACTTTTATTGTAGCTACGAGGGTCGTTCAATAAGTCCTTAGAAAAAGATAGGAAAACACTGTTTTTTAGGGTAAATTTTTTTTATTTCTCAACATAGTCTCCTTTCAGCTCTACACACTTTTCCAAACGTTTTTCCAAAATTTTTATGCCGTCCAAAAAATAGGATTTCGGAAGTTCTGCAAAATACTCATTCGTTTGAGCAATGATGTCCTCGTTGGAAGTGAACCGTCGTCCGCCAAGCCATTTCTTCAGATTGGGAAACAGGAAATAGTCACTTGGGGCCAGATATGGTGAATAAGCAGGATGCTGCAACAATTTCATCTTCAATTCCACAATTTTGGCCATGGAAACAGCACAGGTGTGCACACGCGCATTGTCCTGATGCAAGAGGATTTTTTTCTTCTTCAAATGCGGACGTTTCTCTTCGATTTCCTCGCTCAACCTTTGCAATAACGACGCGTAATACGGCCCTGTTATCGTTTTTCCTTTTTCCAAGTAGTCGATGAAAATGATGCCCTGCGTATCACAAAAGACTGTGGCCATCACCTTGCCGGCCGATGCCACTGTTTTCGTTTTCTTTGGAGCCCGTTCACCCTTGAAAATCCTATGTGATGACTGTCTCTTCGTTTCTGGAGTGTAGTAGTGGATCCAGGTTTCGTCCACAGTTACATATCGACGAAGGAATTCGGCAGGATTGCGACGGAAGAGCGTCAACATGACCACACGATTGCGCTTATTCTCCTCTGAGAGCAAACGTGGCACCCATCTTGCCGAAATTTTTTTCACAGACAATTTTTCATGCAAAATTGAAGCGACTGTACCTTGTGATATGCCTGTGGCCTCAACTAATTCGCGCACTTTAATTCGTCGATCGCTCAAAATCAGGTCGTGGATTTTATTGATGATTTCAGGAGTAGACACCTCCACTGGGCGTCCCGGACGATGTTCATCTTTTGTGGATGAACGGCCACGTTTAAATTCATTCACCCAATTGTAGACTGTCGCAAACACAGGTGTAGATGTGCCATGAACTGCATCCAACTCGGCTTTGATTTCTTTCGGCGTTAAGCCTTTCAAATGGAAATGTTTGATGACAGCCCGGAACTCGCTTTTCTCCATTGTTATGTATAAACAAATGTTGTTGACTTTAATCGACGATAGAAATTGACCTACGTCATGGATCGAGCTGAAATTTTGACAGCTTTCCTATCGATAGTGCTGCTAACGGAAAAAAAATTTACCGATACTACGAGCGCCATCTCTTGGATTTTCTAAGGACTTATTGAACGACCCTCGTAATACCATACGCTTGCTTAAATTTAAAAATATATTTAAATTATCGTCAATTTTGCATAGTTCAGTATGTTATTATAAATATGTGTTATTGAGTTTTGAGTCAATCAGTTGAACGCCCGTGAAACTGAAATTACAAGCCAGAAATCCTAAACTTTCTTTCATGCCAAGTTTATTTCAGTAACTAACAATGAAGTCGACTCAATGTCCCGCATCATTCGTTATTTCGTCAATATTAAGCGGCTTTGAGATCCATAGAGCCGGCCATTATTTTCGACTAAACTGTTATTCATTGTTTATATCAGAAAGTAGACCACCGCAAGTATTTCCGTAGGAATGAAAAAGCAATTTTATGCTAGCACTTGAACGCATCAATTTAGAGGTTAATGCGTGTTATATGCTTCTTACCCAGTTGTTGATGGCAAATTGTTAGAATTGGAGGTTCGCACCTAGATGCCTTACCTGTAACAGAAAAAAAACGATGTCATTTATTTCTTACTTTGTTTATGTGTCCGTTGCTACACGTGATGATGCAAGTAAAGAAATGTTAATGGTTGCCAATATTTATCGATGTGAATTCCTGAGAATGCATTTTTGTTATTCTAGAAGTAATTTCATTCAAAAGCTATTTCAAATACAGAAATTATGAAAAGTATTTATATTCGCTGAGATAGGTATGAATCTTTTCCTCATTCAATCTGCATATTATTTTGCGAAGTAGTTAATTGCAGTTTTAAAAGTAGCTTCATCAAGGATCTTGCATTAGTTACAGTATATAGTACAAATATATAATATGAAGATTTGTAATGGAGTACGTGAAGTTACTTCAAACCTCTAACGGCAGCACAATTTCCTTAGTGTCGAATAATTAATAATAATAAATATACATGTTAATTTTGTTCTGCCATACAAATTCAATTGTTACATTTTGCTGGAATAGATCATTCGATGCTTAAAATTAGTTTTTTGAATCATAATAACAGCTTTGAGTATCATGAATCTCAGTAAAAGAAGCTCATATATATATATATATATATATATATATATATATATATATATATATATATATATATATATATATATATATATATATATATATATATATATAAATATATATATATATATATATATATATATATATATATATATATATATATATAAATATAAATATACAGTGCAACCTTAGTATAACGTACCTCAATATAACGACTTCCTCGATTTAACGAATTCTTCGTAATCCCCTTGAATTGTCCATAAGACTCAAAGTAAAAAATACCTTTACATTGCGAACATTGTTTGCGAACATCCTCTTTATAATGAATTTTCAACTATCAAAAAAAATCCCATAGTATGTGATTCATGTCACGACAGGTTTCGACACGTTTTTTTTCGTGAAAAATCATTGTTGTTTCATGGAAAGTTATGTAAATACCGCTGCTCGTCAATAATGTTAAATATTCAAGTTGCAATGGCCCAGAAACGTAAAAGGTGTTCCTCGTCAGTCGCAGGAAACGAAACATCATAAATTATATTGATGAAAACCCTACGACAAAAAAATTAGACATAGCTAACAAGTTCGGGATTGTCGAAAGTACATTGGCTACAATTTTAAAATTTGAAGATAAGTTTTCAGAAAAAAGTGGTTTGCCTGTAAATGTAGAAGATTAATTCGTGAGTTTTGTTGCGTGAATCTTTGAAATTAACATCAAATTACCTACATAATGTATGTACCCACCTAAATACCTACTTCATTATTAAAATTTTATATTACCTACCTAGTTATTTTTAAATAGAAAATACATACAGTAATTTGATAAAAAGGTGTTATCATTCATTATAGTGGAAGTTGTTCGCTATAAAAAGATGAGTAAGTCAAGATGAGTAAGTTGAGGTGATTAAAACTAATTTTTACCTCTTTATAACAAATTTTAGACCAACCTAATCTCGATATAAATAACCTTAGTTTAACGAATTACTTGATATAACGAATATTTACTTGTTCCCTACCGATTCGTTATATCGTGGTTGCACTGTATAAATATATTTATATATATATATATATATATATATATATATATATATATATATATATATATATATATATATATATATATATATATATATATATATATATATATATATATATATATATATATATATATATATATATATATATATATATATATATATATATATATATATATATATATATATATATATATATATATATATATATATATATATATATAAATATATATATATATATATATATATATATATATATATATATATATAATATATATATATATATATATATATATATATATATATATATATATATATATATATATATATATATATATATATATATATATATATATATCTTGAGAGGAGTGATGCCGTGTAATCAAAACATCAATTGTACATTCTTTGGGTTCTTGGCAATAAGTTAAAAGAGCAATTAATATACGAAAGTCATTCATCAATACATCTATATTTCGAACCTTAGCGGTTCTTCTTCAGGATGATCTGAACAAGACTGAAAAAAACAACAAAATAAACATGGCAAAACCTCAAAAGGAACTCTAATTTCCCTTAAACTTGAAAAAAAATATATATATTACCAACCAGACCTGATATATATATATATATATATATATATATTTAAATATAAATATATATATATATATATATAAATATATATATATATATATATATTATTGGTAGGATCTGAATACATTGTTTTGAATACCAAAAAGTAAAATATTCATTTGAATTCTCAGTATTTTACACCTATATAATAATGGAGACACTTCCCAAAATAATTCCAGAGTTATTATTATAATTGTGGTGACACAATGCCAACTATTTAGATTTTCGAATATATTATTGAAATCCGTTTTACGTGCTCATTAGCAGAGAAAAGTCCATCTTTTATATTGAACTGACAACTTTTCTATCAATAAAATATAATATGAAACTCATAGGAGGCAGCCCACTTAGGAAAATAATATAAGATTAATCTTTATGATGCTTTGTGGTCAGTATTCCTAACGGTTTCTGATGGTGGCTCATTTGTCCGACACACTCCGTCCTGGCACTATTTATAATTTACATCGGGCGTCTACGGAGCAAGCTATCATCCACACCTCATTAACCTCAAAAAAAGAGCGATTTACTAGTCTTCTGCCTCTTATTCAACTTCAACGATATGGAAGCACGCGTTTCTGCGAGTCTATTATTTATAAATGCAGTCGAGCTGTCAAGTTGGGCATTCTTCAGGAAATTATCATTTTCGATACTTATTCTTCGTTTCAAACAGTTTGTCACTTTTCATTTATGTCGGTCGTCTATTAGTTTCCTGTTTACGTGACATCAATCGTTTAGCTCTGACATGATATTTCCGTAACAAATTTCAATTTTAGATTTCTTTCAGAAATTATCATACGTTCATTGTTTCTATTTCAGTGTCAGTTGTTGAATATTAGAAATTTATCGCAGTAGTTGAACAAGGATACGGGAGCTTTTTCTATTTTAATTTACTATGTTACATGCATGAAAATGTCATATTTACTCGTTAAATATTCATCAGTAAAGTGGGTTCATATGTTTCAAAAGTACCTACATGTACGAGTTATTTCAGAATTGAAGAATATAAGTTTGTTTTATGATGAGATTCATTAAGAATATTTCTTAATGTTTGTAAAAATAGATATAGATCGAAATATCAACTATTATTTAGGGAAAAAAATTCATGTTAACGGAAAACTATAGAAGCGTCCTACAAAATACACTTTTATGGAAAATACTCCTCTGATTTTCATAATTATTCCACATAAAAACCTTCTCTATGAAAAAACACACACATGTGCTAAGTTTGGCGATTATCAGTAAAACGGTGGTGGAGTTTAGCTATCTCATATACAAACATCAATTTTTTAGTTGCCACGCACAATTGAGTCTATACAGTCATCTATGAATAAACAGTCTTTTTCACTAGTAATACCACTAGAGGCCAAATAATTTCCGGTAATATTTTCGAGGTCATGAATATTTTGAGAATTTTCTAAAAATATTCAGGAGTGAGAAAAAATTTCCGGATATTGATTTGACTTTGCGTAGTATTCAAAAAGAAAATTCCACACCGAATTGTGGTAGAAAATCAAATATTTTCAAAAAAATAATTTTCTACCACTTATACTTAGGTAGGTACCTACTCAAAACTTATGTTAAATTGTAAAAACATACAATTTTCTATCTTGAAATGATATTCCCATCTACAATGAGTAGAAATTACCAATTTGTAGGCCTAAATAATTGCTGACAAAGCTACGACACGCTATGAATCTGTTCATGCAGCTTCCCGAAAAACCTCTAAAATTATAATATTCTACCACTTGTACTAAGCTCAAGTAACTATAAAATAAAAGAATATTGTATTTTTTGTCCCTAAATGACACTTTAGAACTACTATAATCAGTAGTAATCGACAGTTGGTCTAAAATGATCTGTTATTGTAAACGTCAAAAAATTCCCAGTAAAATTCGCTGCTCCCTGCTCCCACGAGAAAAACATTTCCACTAAAATACCTCCGTTGCCATGGTGATCTATTAAAATAACGTATTTTGACTGTTTAAAAATTACAGTTGTATTATCATCTGTTTAATTGTAACTAGATTTATACTGTAAGGAAAAAATTATTTATTATGCACTGTGAACTCTTACTTGAAGTTGTTTGCAGAAATGTAGATATTCAAAATTATTGAAAACTTCTTTTTTATTTCACAAGGGACCTACACTTTAAAGCTGATTCTGAATGGAAAATTGAATCTATAATATTTCTCAACAATTATCATTATACAACATCCAAGTTAGGTGGTACTAGATCCCAAAATATTCAGTAAACAAACGATAAACTCTATACCGCTGTGCTACCGTGGACTCAATAAAAGCTTGTTGTAAGTAATAATTTCGAATTAGAAATGACAGATTGATAATAAATTATATAATTAATATTTCGCATAATTCGTCCTTCAGGATCATCAGGAATGGATCAACCATCAAAGCAACATCTACAACATATTCACATAAAATGACAGATACAATTACTTCCACAACACACAATCAGAAAAACTCAATACAAAATAGAATTTTATGAGTGTAATATAACTTGGGAGGGTGACATATCCCCAGAGAAAAATTGTGGAGGCTGGCCCTCATGCAAACATAATAACGCGACCTGTATTCACTGTTGGTCATAACATAACCAAAGATGAGATTTTCACCCCTCGGATATATTCGTTTAACTCTCTGTATCATATTGTCATTGCCTGGAAGCAAATATATTTAGTTCGAAAATCAATATTCGTGTATTTGTTGAGAGAAAACCATCGGAAGATTTTACAATTTTTAACTCAAGAATTATCAATTTCAAATAATTGAACTGCAGAAAAAAAAGTAATGTATATTATTTCAGGTAAAGTGTAGGTACATATATTAGTGTATACTGAAGATCAGATAGGGTCACAACAGAAAATTATGTTTCAATTTGAATCAAATATGGTTCGATGCTAAGTAAGTGTTTAAACATGTATTTCTTATAATGTTGTATGGTAAATTCTTTCAATTTATGTGCTACTTTATATTAAAGTACCGATTGCATCTGTACTCTAGTCGTTTTTCAGTGAGGCTTAGACTTTGTTTCAGATATTTTTGCGCACTTATTAACGATACTTTTTCTGCATGTTGGTACAATCATCTGTAAACATATTTGGCCAATATGTGTAACGAATATATTGATTCCGAATTTTCATAATACATTAAAGTTAGCTACCAGCTTATAATGATAACACATAAGTTTTGGGATAATACCATCAGCTTTGTTGTCAACTATCAATTGGTAGTGTTATGAGAGATTCAAATTATCAATAACCTACTCAAGCTTTATTATATTCTTCAAATTACAACGCTACATTTCTTACTAAGTAATAAATATATGAACAAAAGTCCTGCACTTTTTCAGAAACTAATAGCATCAACATGAAGTCATTTGAAGTGAGATATTATTTCTTCAAGTTCATTGAAGGATAAAATCATCTCCAATCTGTATATTTTCAAACAAATGCAGGAGAAAATTCATCTACCCCTCAAACATTAGCTTCAAACGGCTGAATATGGCGTACTAACCCATGTGAATTTTCATTCAGAACCAGACTTTAGGCATATGTCGAAGAGACAAGATGAGCACGATAAAATCAGCGAGCAGCTGTGCTTTTGTAAATATATTCGGAAAGTTTCAAGAGAGCAATATACGAAATAGATTGGTGAAGATATAGATCACATTACTGTAATTCGAATGGATTTGAACCTGCTTAAAAGCAGAGATGGGGAATTTCTCTTGTTTATAACTCTCTTAAATTCATTATTGATGGTTCCATTTTTACTATATAAATACTTGATGGAAATTTTAGGATTATTATACCCTTTGAGAATATGGTTGTATATTGAATTCTTGAATTAGTTTCGAAAGAAACGCAAATGACAAAAAATTGTTTATAAGTATAAAAAGAATTAAATTCAATATTTATAAAAATGTCTGAAAAAAGTTGTGAAAAATGAGATAATGGTAGGTATTCTAAGAATAAAATTCATGAATTAGTTCGGAAAGAAATTCAAATGCCAAAAAAAAAGGCTACTACTTGGTCTTCCAAACCTGCAATTATTTTTGGATATCGAACACATACCATTGCATATAGATCGAAGACATTTTTCACGTCATATCATAGTATCTGTACAATTAGTGAATAAATATTTACTCTAAGTGCTCAAAAATCATTACACTTAACATCCAACGTTGCGTTCTTGGAACTAATACTAAACTTGTTGGAGATAAAGCCTCAGGCGTCAATCTGAATGAAATTGAAAAGAAACAAGTTTCAACAATGGAATACATTCAAGACTTTTCAGTGTTCATGTTCTTAAATAGTTTATAAATAGTTGGCATTGACTCACTACGAAAATACGATTCAGATTTTGCCTGAAAGCGTAGAATTATGAAAGAAATTTCCGGTCTGTCATAAAAACTTCGAAATATTCAGCTTCTCCCATCAATGTAAACCGAATGCTATATTAATTCAGCCAGTTTCCGTTAGAAAATATTACCTCGAAGCTATTTGATTAACATAAAAATTTGATGTGATATTGAACGTGTTATGAGGTAATAATTCAGAGGAAAAATATTTTGTGGTAGCTGAGAATATTTAGATATTCATAATTCATTGATTTAGATATCTATAACTTCTATGTTGTCATTCAAGTTCTTCAGACAACCTTGTTACTATTTATTAATATTCACCCAGACACTAGAGAAGTCAAGAATTGACTAGGCGGTATGGACGTAGCGTGAAGATATATGTATATGTATATGTATGTGTATGTGTATGTGTATGTGTATGTGTATGTGTATGTGTATGTGTATGTGTATGTGTATGTGTATGTGTATGTGTTTGTGTAATTGTATGTGTATGTGTATGTGTATGTGTATGTGTATCTGTATATGTATATGTATATGTATATGTATATGTATATGTATATGTATATGTATATGTATATGTATATGTATATGTATATGTATATGTATATGTATATGTATATGTATATGTATATGTATATGTATATGTATATGTATATGTATATGTATATGTATATGTATATGTATATGTATATGTATATGTATATGTATATGTATATGTATATGTATATGTATATGTATATGTATATGTAATGTATATGATATATGTATATGTATATGTATATGTATATGTATATGTATATGTATATGTATATGTATATGTATATGTATATGTATATGTATATGATGTATATGTATATGTATATGTATATGTATATGTATGTATAATGTATATAGTATATGTATATATGTATATGTATATGTATAGTGTATATGTATATGTAATGTATATGTATATGTATATGTATATGTATATGTATATGTATATGTATATGTATATGTATATGTATATGTATAATATGTATATGTATATGTATATGTATATGTATATGTATATGTATATGTATATGTATATGTATATGTATATGTATTATATGTATATGTATATGTATATGTATATGTATATGTATATGTATATGTATATGTATATGTATATTATGTATATGTATATGTATATGTATAATATGTATATGTATATGTATATGTATATGTATATGTATATGTATATGTATATGTATATGTATATGTATATGTATATGTATATGTATATGTATATGTATATGTATATGTATATGTATATGTATATGTATATGTATATGTATATGTATATGTATATGTATATGTATATGTATATGTATATGTATATGTATATGTATATGTATATGTATATGTATATGTATATGTATATGTATATGTATATGTATATGTATATGTATATGTATATGTAAATGTATAGGTAAATGTATATGTATATGTGAATGTATAGGTAAAGGAATAGGTATAGGTATAGCCATCGGTATAGGCATATAGGCACGCTTTAAGATGAAACCGTATTGAAAATTTTTAAAAAAATCGAAAATTTGTCAAGTGCATCGCGTACTGAAAACGAAGCAGATCGAAAAGAGATTCGAAAGGAAAAATCTCCGAGAAGAGCAGCGCGGTCAGACGCTGTGGAGTTGCAAATTTTCACAAACCACGGCAGAAATATCTACATGTAAATGGCGGCGATTGTTAAAATTTACCCACATCTTGACTGTTCAATTCTGCCTCGAAATCAACCCGATACCAATTTTCAGCTTATTTGGTTGGGTGGGAGATGTTGAAAATTAAACGGTTAAAAAAACTACTCCCGCATCTAACTGTTGACTTTAGATACGCTGCAATAGCGTATTATTTTCAGGGAAAATAAAACTAAAAAATACCACATTTACTTCTTTTGAACGAAACGAGTCAATCGAAAAATCATTACGGCTGTCGATGTATCAACACACACACATCGTCGTTTGTTGGGACAAACGAAAATATTCAACAATTAGGCGAGGATGTCGCTAATGGAGCGCACGCAGGCCACGCAGGTGGGCCCGTATATCTCTCCGTGGCCGTGGGTTACTTACCGTACGTAACATACAGGGAATACTAATATTAGTTGGAGTTGGACATAGAGCGACATGTGTCTTACCAGTCGGTGTCACCGAACTGCGTTACGCGCCACAAAAAGCGGGTATTGGGAATCTGCGGCCCGTGAAATCTACCGGCACAATGACGCTACTCCGGCTGCGGAAGCAGTAATTTGAAATCTTTGAATGAATGGTACAAATAAAGAGGTAAAAAACCGCTGCAAATTGAATCCTGACTTCCACATCAGTGTTTCTGTCAGTATTTAACTTATATAATATTATCATATGGTATATAAAATCGTAATTTGTATACCTCAATATTACTGGATTTTCAAAATAATTTTCATTTTCTACCCCCTTCCTGTTACCTCCACCACTATTTTGAGTTCTAATGTCATATCGATTGTGAAATCGAAATCTGTGTGCAACATGAACCCTAAAACGTATTGCTAGATTTTTAACAATACCCTTTTTTGCTAATTATTGTTATTTTATGAATTGTGAAAGTGATTCAGTTGAGTATACTGACGATGACAGAATTAACTCTATAAGTACAAATAAAAAGATATTATGCGTAAATTATTATTCTTGAGTCTGATTAAGAAGTGGAGAATTGATTATACTTTTTACAAATAATCTACTATCTAAAAATTTATTCAACATTTCTAATTTTAGTTAATTCAAAAAAATTTCGATTTCAACATTATTATTTGGACCGGGGTCGTTGTGGCTCGGTTAGCCTTCCGGGAACTGCGACCATGTAGATCTTTTGTTCTCTACCCTACCCATTCATTGAAACCCAAGGAGGTCGTCAATGGTATTGATAAATCCGACAACATCCTTGGGGGCCTTGGCCATTACCTCATGGGTATCCAGAACAGGTTTCCCCATATGAGTGGTTCTTAGTCCCGCCAACTCTGGACACTTGCATACCATGTGTTCAGCTGTTTCTGCTTCTGATCCACAGAGCCTACAAATATCATCTGCCGACTTTCCCATACGGTACAAATGGTACTTGTACCGACAGTGCCCTGTCAGCAGTCCAACCATCACCCGAAGCTCGGCTCGTGACAGCCTCAGGAGCTTTCTGGCGTTGGTCTGTGAAATCTTTACGAACTTCTTTGACTGCGTGAGTCCAGGAGTGTTTCTCCAGAGGGTTACCCTATTATCCAACTCCCATTGTTGAACCGCTGCCTTATATTGGTCTTTTCCAAGACCACAGAAAGGCTCAGGTCCAGCAGGTGTTAGCCTTGATGCACTTTTTGCAAGTTCATCGGCTTTTTCATTTCCTTCAACACCACAGTGCCCTGGCGCCCACAGTAGAGTCACTTTATTGCCTCTGGCCAGTTGCTTTATGGTATTACGGCACTCCCATGTCAGTAGAGATCCCTGGCTTTGTGATTCCAGGGACCTCAGCGTGGCCTGGCTGTCCGTGGTGATGTAGATATGCGCCCCTTTGAGGTTCATTTTGAGACACTCCTGAGCGCATACGTAGACAGCCATTATTTCGGTCTGTAGAATAGAGGGTTCACTTCCCAGGGATTTAGAGATCCTCAGTTTAGGTCCATATACCCCAATGCCAGTGCCTCTCTCTGTTTTTGATCCATCGGTAAACCATATGGAAGACTTTTTGTCCAAACGATTAACGAAGCTAATTGCACTAGGACGGTCAGCTATGACCGTTTCAAAGGGCGTTTCGAAATCGAAGATAGTTGGCATAACATCCGATGGTTTTGCCAGGAGTTTTGGATCCAGTTGACCCAGTATCCTCATATGTCCAACCCAGTTTCCAGGTAGGAGCTTCCCGTTGAGGGATATTCTCATTGCTTCCAGCAGGCTGCATTTCCTCACATGTATATGTAAGGGAGGCAGATCGAGTATAACCTCAAGCGCTGCTGTGGGAGCTGTACGCATAGCTCCCGTAACACCAATGCAGGCTAGCCTTTGCAGTTTTTGCAGCCGGTTGCGTGTGGTGACCTCTTCGGTTTTTGTCCACCATGCTAAAGACGCATAAGTGACAATCGGGCGTACTACCGCAGTGTATAACCACAGTACCATTTTCGGTTTCATGCCCCAGGTCTTTCCAAAGAGTCTTTTGCAGGCCCACATAGCCGCTGTGGCTCTGGAAAGAGTCCTATCTATGTGTTTCCTCCAGTTGAGTTTACTGTCCAGGATAACACCTAGATATTTGCATTCACTAGAGAAGTTTAGAGTCTGGCCATTTAGGACCGGAGCTCTTCGGCGGAGGTTCCTTCTTCTAGTGAAAGGAATCAGTGTTGTCTTCGAGGGATTGACAGTGAGCCCCTCCTCCTCGCACCACTTTTCGATAATACTGAGGGCAAGTTGCATTCGGCTACTTATAGAGCCCTCATGCTTGCCTCTTACAGTTACCACTATGTCGTCGGCGTATGCCTGGGCGTTAAAACCATCTGCCGTAAGCTTCTCCAGAAGACCATCCATGACCAGGCTCCACAGCAATTTCAACAAATTTTCTGATAAAAACAATGAGTCATCATTACAATATCACTATAAAGGTGCAGTTTTTCCGATACACATAAAATTTAATAGCAAACATACCTATTATGTGTCCTACTTAAGCTACCACAAACGAATCATTTCTAAGATTCAATGTTTCAATTGAAATCATAATTCATTCATATTTTCATAACAATAATTTTAAAAAAAGATGTGGTGTCATGGGACACCAGGTAGGAACGAAGTTCCTTCGGATTCGACATTATAATACAATCATTAATATGAATTTATGATGTGAGTATACACCACGTGTTTGGACAAGAATTTCATGTATATGTCGTGGCACAAGGAGAAAGATAAAGAAAGAATGACCCATGCGTGTTGCACTTCCGTTATGGTTTTTCTTACTGTTTGTCTCACTTTTTTTTCAGTTTTGTCGCGCAGCAAAATCCCTATCTCCTCTATTCTCCTGCCGTGAGGAACTTCGTTCGAAAAAAATTATCAATTACAATTTTATTGTATATATAAAAATAATCACTTTAGAAAATAACCTTTTTCTCCGATCGTGGGAAAAGTGACACTATTTTGACCTGTTTTCTATGCGAAAAACTCAACATTCCAGAATAGAGGTCAGTTGCTGAGCAATTAGAAAATAACAGTACGGTAATATTCTTTTTCTACAAGCGTGCGCTTTCAACCCTTTTCCCGCACGCATTTCAATTCGTAAAGAGTCACATTGCCAAACAGTGCGGGAAAAACCCCTGCTATTCTATTTCCGCACGCGTTTGCGTGCGGTAATGGAATAGCGGGGATTTTTCCCGCACGCTTTTATTAGAGAATAAACTGAATAATGATATGTCTCTATGCACCGAACGCCACCGACGACGTTACTATGGAAACGACATGTGAATTAACTTAATATGGTATTAGTATGAAATTATTTGAATATATCAAATCGAATTTCATCGGTGTATTAAAATCTCCGTTAAAATAAGCGCTTGTAGAAAAAAATATTGTTCCTAACTCGTGCGGAAAGAGTCTTTCCCGGGAAAATATCTCTTTCCGCACTTGTTAGGAAAATAACTATACCGCACTGCTGTAGCGTGCGGTAATGTAACAAATGGTTTATTACATTAAAATGAAACAAAGTATGGTTTTAATTTTTATAATTGTTGTTAATATTTACATTTTTTGTATCCTGTAGCTTGACGTTTTAAAACTGCTCTCAGTTTTTGGTACTGGGCAATATTAATATTATTTTTAACAAAGTTGATTGAAGCATGGAATAATGTGCCCACAACGTCGAAGATTTCATTGTTTTAGCCAATTCAGCAATATACGCCATCAGTACATTCTCAGAAAAGGATACACTGTTGTTTTTTCTACAAAAATTCATGAAGCGTTGGTACGCAAGTTCATACTTCTCTCTGGATTTCGCCGGAAGTAAATTAAGTGAAGCCCCGTTCGCGGCTTCTACTAATTCAGGAGTCGTGCAAGACAACAAATAATCACTATCAGTGTTCATGTTTACTAATTCTTTTTTAATTCCTTATAAAATACAACGAATCAAACAAAAGCAGCTTTAAAATTATTTTACTTTTGTCATAACAGAGTAATTTCCATGGTTACTACTTCTATATTTCAATATGAACATAGAGAAACCTATTTAAACTTACTTGATTACATCTTGGATGAAATATTTTTTAATTAATTAATTTTTTAAATGTAAATCAACGATCGGAGAAAAAATAGTATGTATAATTCGTGGGAAAAGCATATTCCCAAGCTCCTGTGTTACCAGACTCGTCGCTACGCTCCTCGTCTGGTAATTATCACAGTCGTTTGGGAATATTATGCTTTTCCCACTAATTATACAATATACTATTACTCCACCTAAATTTTAGATGAGACTATTTTCAAACTATAAATTGAATTTTTTCACACCAAAATGATCTTCATATCTCACGGCTTGAATTCAATACAAATTCAGTTCTAGCTAGGTCCACCTTATCAAATATTTTACAGCCAGTAACGCTTTCAATACTTCAGGTACTCAACTAAGACTACCACTTCGTTGGAGAATTCAAATATTTAAAAGAATAACGACCGTGTTGTGTTAAAGGTTAAATTTCGTCTTATCTCATAGAAAATGACAGAAGGGTTAATGGAGCACTAACTAATAGAAAGGGCACAGTTGCAGAATGCGCAATCTAAAATCGACGAGGACAAAAGGAAAGTATCATCTCGACCCATATTAGCCGGTTGTCATACTGTTTACATTCTCCCTCTATTGAAGCAGATTGAGAAGTTATATCGCCCTTTTCATACCCGATCACATTTACCCAAGCTTTATTATCATGACAATGTTGGAAATAGATTCAACTACTCTTCTAGTCTGATATGAGAGGATTTTATTTATTAATGTTATATTGCGTATGGCAGTACAGCGAAATCAGTATATCATACAGTAAAAAAAATATATTAATATATAATACAGTATAAAAATAAAAATAAAACGAAAAACAAACAGCAAAATACAATATTAGACTATACACATATATAAATAATCAGTTGAAAGTTTGACTAGCCGAATTGAGATGAGTAATTTAAAGATCAACATCTAAATGGTAGAGTCATAGTAAAGCGGAGAGCTTTGCATATATGACATCGGATATGGGTCCTAAATATTTCCTCACAGGGCACTCCTCAACAATATGGTTGTCGTTCTGTTCTGGAGCTCCGCAGTCACAGGCTGGTGAATCACGTAGGCCCCACTTGTATTTGAACGAGTTGCATCTTGCATGGCCCGTTCTACTTCGATTCAGTTTAGTCCAGATGCACCTCTTCGAGTCGAAACCCGGTAACACTACGGTGGGATCTTGGATACCTTGGTTGTTGACTCCAGAATCAATCCAATAACGCCGCCACTTCTCTTTGATGTCTGACTGGTGTTCTTGTGTATTGACCAATATAGGATTGACTTTAAACGAGTTGGAGGTAAATCCGCAAGGATATCGTGAATTGGTAGATTGTGAGGGTATAGTCCGGGTGATGGATTTTTGACCACTCCTTTGCTGCTGATTCTTGCATTCTCAATTTTGGTGGTGGGATATTACTCAAAGTGTTAAGCTAGGGGATAGGCGTAGACTCAAGAATACCTGTAATAATCCTCATGCACTGGTTCAGCTGAATGTCTATTTTCTTGGTATGAACACTTGAGTGCCACACAGCAGAGCGATATTCGGCAACAGGATACACCGGAGAAATTGCAGCAGTTCGTAGCGTAGAACAGGTGAACAATATGCTCACGAACAGGTATGAGAGAATAATTTTCTATATGTATGAATCTAAAACCTGCCTACGATAAAATGCATTATAGGGCTCAAGTCCGTCCATAATTAGAATATTACTCTCATGTTTGAAGCTGTGAACCTTCGCACTCCTTGCACCTACTTAACTGGATTTAAAAAAAAGCGGAAAGGCTAAAAACAACCCGTTATTCATTCAGTCGAATATCGGAGAAAGGTTGCCGACTTATGTGCCTTTTATAGAATTGGTTTCCTTACCCTACCAGGAGCACAATTCACTCATTTCACAAGATATGAAAAATTTTCATAGTATTTTACCATGCAGATCCCAGCAGCCCGAACATCAGAAAGCGTTTATGAATCGAAGAACAGTACATATCCAGCATAAACTGCCATTCATTGAAATCATCTCGGGCCGCTTGTGGTGTGATATAATCTTTTGCATTTCCTGAGAGATGATCATTAGAAAAAATATGAAAAACAGCCTTATCCATGAATCCACAAACACATGAAAAGTATATGAATAATTATATGAGTATTCATTTGTTAACTATTTCATATTTTAGGTTTCTGTACTCAAAAGGTAAAAACGGGACCCTATTACTAAGACTTCGCTGTCCGTCTGTCTGTCACCAGGCTATATCTTAAGAACCGCGATAGCTAGACAGTTGAACAAATTATGTATTTCTGTTGCCGCTATAAAAACAAATACTGAAAAAAAATATAATGAATATTTGAGGGGGCTCCCATACAACAAACCCCCGATTTTTTTGCCCTTTTTTGCTCGATATCAATAATGGCAACAGGTAGGCATTTAAAATATTCACAAGATATTCAGTTGTATTTTAACTTTAATAATAAATAATAAAATTGAAACAAAATGAATATTTAAGGGGGGCTCCTATACAAAAACGCCATTTCTTTGCTTATTTTTGCTCGATATCAATAAAAGGTAACAGGTAGGCACTCGAGATACTTAATTATATATTTACTTTAATGAAAAATAATTTCATCAAAATAAAATAAATATTAAAAGGGGGCATATACAATGGTACAGAGCCCTTCGTGCGAGAGTCCGACTCGCACTTGGCCGATTTTTATAAAATTTAATTAATACTCAGGCCACATTTGGGTTGATTTTCCCTAATAATATTAACGCCATACTTATTATTTGGCTGTGTTTCACACATCCTTTTCATTGGATGATCATAATTAAATAAATTAAAATTAAAAATAGGATTTTCAGTTCCTTGATTAATTTTCCTAACTTGTACATCCTAATTATGAAAATTAAAGAAATAAAGAAGACGAGTAGATCTATCTTATCAAAACTAGAAAACTTGTATGCGGCTCATTACCTCATCGATATTAATGAATGTTGTCAGCTCATCTGAGGGCTCAAATTAACTTCGAGCTATCAGAATACCAAACCTGATGATGAATCGGCGTTTAAAATACCATATTTACTAATATGAATCACATGTTTATTTCCCCTATATAAAAGTCAACGTCGTGTGTACTTTGTCAAGGATATTTAGAAATATTATACCAAACGCTTCTGGCTCGTGCTCGAGAGCTATGAAATACAGATTTATAAAGTGCCATATGTTACCAAAAAACTGACGCGTCTTCTGAGTTTACACAGTATCTGGTGTCATGAAAAAAATGTGAATTATTTTACGACGTTTTCGGTTTTGTAGACAAATGGTTTTTTCAGGGAACGTAAGACAATTAGATCAAAATAACTTAGGGGTTGTTTGGATGTTAGGAGTTCTACATATGGTATGGAGGTTTTCGTATTCAGTGGAAATCTGAACGAAATGTGATTACGTTCAATAATTTATATAGGTATTAATACGTGAAGAGAAAAGTTTGTTACCCTTCTCGAGCATCTTGAGCGTATGGATCAGTGTGAAATTTTGCATAGTTAAAGTTATATCTAGAAGGAATGCAGGAAGATGAAATTTATAATATTAGCCTATGTAATATATTTATAATACTCAATACATCGAATTAAATTTCAGAAGAAATTAGTTCAATAGAAATACTACTCTGGCGCATTCACCAATTTATTTAATCCTTGTTTTAAGCTCATAGTGTACTTAATGTAAACCATTTACTCTGCCAGTTATAGACGACTTCCTAATATAAAGAGTACGGATTAAATAATACTGGAACAATACATTTCATGATATATCATTTTACTTTGTAAGTTTCAATAATATATAAATTCTATGGACGGAGGTAGTTCATTTTTTTTTACTCGAGGGACCTACAGTTTTAACGCCGGTTCCGAACGGGCTTGTAAACTATGTACATTACCCAACAATTTTTAATCATATATAACCACTAAATTCCGGACATATACAACACCCGAGAGCAAGGTGAGACTCGAACCCACAATCCTCGGTTTACAAACGGTACAAGGCGGTAAACCTTACCGCTGGTCTACCGAGGCCTCTAAGGTAGTTCATGTTTAAATGGAAAGTATTAAGTAAAACAGTCTAAAAACCACAAACTGAAAAAAATTTCATTCGGCTAGTTTCGCCTTTTACAGCATTATCAAGACAGTCTTGATAATGCTGTAAAAGGCGAAACTAGTCGAATAAAAGTTTTTTTCAGTTTGTGGTTTTTAAACAAGTGTTTTACTTATTACTTTTTATTTATATAATATATAGGTACCTATATTGAGTAATATAATAAAATTTTAAAAATCATGTTTCAAAACTGCAAATAGCTGCCTATTTGACGAAACGTATATAAAATTTTCTAGTTCTCAGATTTTCTGCTTCGAATAATATTTGAAAACTATATGTAGTACCCAAATTTAATGTGTTTCACTAAAAATTCGAAAGGAGATAAATATTTTGAGCAAGGTATTTTAGAAATTATGTTTTAGCTCGAAGATTGTCAAAATGAATAGTTGAAAATGACTCTGCCATATGTATATATAGGTCAATAAAGTTAGAAAACCGACTTTATTGAAAAGTTAACGTATCATCACGAAATTCGTAACCTTTCAAAAGTGTTGAGAAAGTCACGAATTTCGTGACGAAACGTTAACTGCTCAATGAAGTCGGTTTCCTAATTCAAATAGTCTGAAATTGCGAAGAAAAAAAAGTAAATAACAATAAAACTCAAGCAATATAGGTACATATATATATATATATATATATATATATATATATATATATATATATATATATATATATATATATATATATATATGTGTGTGTGTGTGTGTATGTATATGTATAAGTATAATTTTTGTCGTTTTATATGATATATTAAAGCATACACTTTGTTTGAAATTTAAAATAATTGTTAAACCGGTACGAATAAAGCAAACATATATTTTATAAAAATTCAGTGACACAGTTAAGGGTTAAAATTGAAGTAAATAATTATGAGCATGAAAAGTTTTAAGAATTTAGTCTATTTTATTATGGGATCATCTCGATTAGTTTCATTCAATTGAGCCAAGGATGCCAGAATTTTCAGCATGAAAAAGCAGACGGAGCACTCGAGAAGCCAAATGGGGTGAAAGATAATCGAAACTCAAGTTTCTGATTAAAAATTACCGGGAGGAACAATCATGTTATGAAGATTCAGTCGTATGTCTGTATTGAATTCTATTAATAAAATTGGATTTATGGAATTGCATATGCCTTGTGCTCATCCGCCTTTCAAATAAACCAATATTTATGTCTTTTATTTTACTTCCCGTCCAAACGTATATGAAAAGTTTTAACGTAATGGGATTTGATGGCATATGTCGATGAAATGTGTATACATGTTGTATATTTTCGGTTTGTTGACAGTTGGCTTGCTTTTATGCAAATAAGGCATTTGCACAGGATGAACTGGAGTGATTTATGACGATCGGAAATGTCAAGTCGACTTTTTTCTTCATATTATTAGTGTCTTCACAATTTCAGTTAACAACATATCGGTGAAATACTTCAAATCCTGTTTATAATTGATTTCTAGTTTAAATTAGCAAATTATTTTTGTGCGAAGTGCACCAAATGTAATTTTTTAATAATTATGTATAAGTATGAATAATTTAAAGTGAATATATTGTTTTGCCAGTCATTTTTTTTTCAATGCATTAAACAAATATTTCGTTAATTAGGTTAGTATTATACTTCAGATGAATACTTCATAGAATTTTTTTATACCAGTTATTCCACGATGAGATTTTGTAGATTTTATTTTTTTGAATTTCCATAAAGGCTCAGTATTACAATTTATCTACCTGAATAAATTCTAAAATTCTATATTTTTAATTATCATAATAAAAATTTTATTTAATTTTTGGATATTATGTTTTTATTTTGATATCGTTTGACTCGTTCTGCAAATAAACCATAAATTATCCATTTTTCAACTATTTTCAATATGATATGATTTGACAGTTATTGCAAGTAAGATCAATTGTGAATCAATCAAGATCTTATTTATGGAATGTTTGGGTAAAAATATCTTAGTGTAGCAGCTGAAGGTAGGTAGTATATTCTCATAATTGGGCTTTTGAAAAAAAAATCATTTATTATTTCTTCATGTATTTTGAAACTTTATCATAATTATACTAATAGACGAAGCGAAAATCTCTTAAAATTTTTTTTCATTATTTGAGAACAATTTCAAATTGATAAAATTTTACAAAGAACGACAAAAGACACAAACATGGGTGGCCATGTTTATGTCGTCATAATTTCGAAGGAATTTCTCGATAGAACAGTGTAAACAGCTTCTATGTGTGAATTGACTTAATATATCCTAATTTTAGTGCAAGAAATTATTTATAATAGATACGTTTATTTAGTCATCTGTGATGAACTGTTTGATGTATAACATCTTCTGGAACAATTAAATACATTTTTTGGGGTTCTGTTTTGTAGTATTCGTACGTAATAGTACGAGGCAAGCACAGTAACTTTTTAGATTTGATATTTTAGATATATTTATTAACATATTGACGGTGATAATAACAAGATTCAATCGATTAAAAGCCAGAACAATAACCCAATTGTCTGAATCAACCAGTTCAGCAATTTTGATCACTAGTCCCAATAGTTTTTCCAATACCTCGTTTTTCACATAAAAGCTGATGTATGTGAATGTAAGCTTATTGTGAATCACATATCACGAGTTGTTATGCGTTTATTGGCGTATTTCCAGAAATGCTCTTGATTACAACTTCCAAAACCGTTTTGAGGCTTGAGATAGCATTGGTTTGAAATATCTCAGACTTGATTGAATGGAGCCATAATGCGTCCATTAGTATTCCACCATCTCATTTAGAGAACTGCTTCTGAAAATCGAAGGACCACCTCGTAAAAGAGTTGTCAATACAGAGTTATCCAATTAATTTTGACTGGACCACTTTCTGCTATGATTAAATTCAACGTGAAAATAAAAATTATAATTTTTTAGTGATATTTTAATATTATTTTTAGGTTTATATTATTCAAGTTACTCATTTTGTCGGTTGAATAAACTGTTGGTCAATATATTAAATCGGTTCTGAAAAGATACTAACAATACGAATTAGATAATTTGGAAGATTCACATTTATTTATGATATAATATATCATCTAATACTTCTTTTTCAATGAACAAAACATCAACAATGTATTGATCCAAGGAGTGTATTTACTAGGAGAGGTATTGTTTGGCTAGGCTAGATGAGGTCTCAAATACAAATATCATTTGATAATCTAATTTTCTAAATGATCAACTATTACGATATTTAATATGTTAAAGCATCAATGGTAAGTTATCAATAATATATTTAGTAGGTATTTTAACTTTACTCGAGATACCATCGACGCTTTATTTTCATCAAGAAACAACACGAAAAGAACATTTGATGCCAAACGAATTTTATACATGGTGTTAGGTGAACATGCAGCTAAAATTCAAGGGGGTTTTCCTTAGCCTATTCTAAGAATATTTGAATATTTTGTGCTATGATGATTTCAGAAAACCCCCTACGTTTCGAAGATAGAGACTAAACAAAATTTGCGATAAACATTTGTTGGAATCATTAATATAAATAAAAAAGAAACGCATATAGAACGAAATAAAAATATCTTTTCAATATTTCGTACAGTAAATAGCGCACGGAATAAAATCAAATTTCATCACTTCCAGTGTGGTCCTGCAGGAAAGGAAAAGCGCAGTTTCCTAGTGAAGGGCGTTGCAATGAGCGTCGGGACGTCGCTTTATATTAGGTGGTGAACCAATGTTAACTTTGCAAATATGAAATTCAAAACGCCTCTGGCAACCCGCCAGCTGGCTAATATTTCCCTTCCTGAGGCAGACGCTCCAAAGCTGGAGCAAATAACATTTATTAGAAAATTATTCACGGTAGGACTATTATGCAGTGAGATAATATGAATGGTTAAACAGAGGTGCTTCAAAATTATTTTTTGAATAAAAATGAAAATCTTGTCACGTTCAAGTAAAACCATCATAATAGAATTTATACTTTTGATGTTTAATAAAATTCCCCAATTTATGAATGTTTCACAGATACTACAAAGGAAATACAAGAAGAAAAAGAGCTGAAATGAATATAGTAAAAGTATTATATTAGTTTGCTTCTTCATTATTTATCACATGAAACTGAAATTATTAATATCTTTTTTCAAGGAAACAAACATTTGCGAATGAAATGAAAGAATAACTAATTCATATATATATATATATATATATATATATATATATATATATATATATATATATATATATATATATACCGGGTGTAAATGAGTGATGGGCCACCCCTATAACTTTTTAATAGATTCTTCGATTTTATTGAAATTTGGGTGGTTTATCTCAGACATAATTTTTAGTTTTTTCACATACAAAATCAATATGGCTGACTTCCGGTTTCACAGAAAACGATATAAAAATTGAAAATTCAAAAGGAACACCCTGTATATTTTTAAATATTTTAATTATGAGGCTTCAAACACATACATTCCATCTGTCAAAATTTTTATTCATATTTCGTAAACAGGGTCGGTCTCAGGAGCAAAGGAAACTAATAAGAATAAGATTTTTGATAATTACTTCGTTATATAGGAAATGAGAAAACTGATGTGTGAATCATTTTGAAGGAATTTGGGAGAGCTTTTTGATATACATGGTGGCCCATGTATGATTCAATTTAAAAAACTGAGTTTTGGTCCGAAAAAGAATTTAATCGTTAAAAAACTTCACGAAAATGAATTTTTTGAAAAATTATGACTTATATAGGCGATATTTTAAATCAATTATCTATGATTAAGAAGACGTCGCAGCCATCTACGATAAAAAAAACAAAATGAAAAACAAAATTGAAACGGCGCTAGAATTGACATTTGACAGAAGAAATGTATGTATTTGAAGCCTCAGAATTAAAATATGTAAAAATATATAGGGTGTTCCATTCAAATTTTTATATCGTTTTCTGTGAAACCGGAAGTCAGCCATACTGATTTTGTATTTGACAAAATTCAAAATTATGTCTGAGATAAACCACAAAAATTTCAATAAAATCGAAGAATCCATTAAAAAGTTATAGGGGTGGCCCATCACTCATTTACACCCGGTATATATATATATATATATATATATATATATATATATATAAATATATAATTATATATATATATAAATATATAATTATATATATATATATATATATATATATATATCTATTTAAAATAAACACTGACTTTCCACAAATAAATTGAATAGAATGAATAATAAAAATTTTCCCAATTGCTTACATTACCAAAATTAATCTGGATTAGAATTCAACTTTTTCATTAACAATTGATTTAATTTACTTAACTATTTTTCACCTTGTAATTTTCTAAAAAGTTATTGATTGAAACAAAACAAAAACAAACTTCACAAAATATACTAGGTATCAATAATAAGAGTAATGTGCGAAATATCTAAACAGAATAAATAAAAATAATAATATCTCACAAATATAACACAAAGAATATATCCATTGATGTCTACAAGTAATAACCGCCACCCAACTTCCTTCACATCTTAATCAAAACAAATAATTCTTCAAATGTTCTCCTTCCTATTCCCAAGATTACATTTCGGTGAAAAAGGAATTTTATTCATTGCTGAAATGCAATATTTATGCAAATGTTGAAAAGTACTAGTTTATATAGGTAATTCTGTTGAATATCTAAAGGATAAAAAAATTTTAAAAATATAAAAGTATAGATTAATTTCAATATTATAAAGGTGAATATGATAAAGATGAGAAGTGTCTAAATTTAATGGTTCTATAAATACCGGAATTTTTTATTTTCCAATTATAGTCGAAATTAATACTAGAGAACTTTGTTACATATTTTCTACCCACAATTCTTCGTCAGAAAACAACAGCTTAGTAGTTTGACAAAATCTCACCGACAAACCTATCGTTAAAACTCACATTAGGTAAGTATGCCAAAATACAAATTTAAAGACCTCTTAAAGTCCTATTCAGACTTTATCAGTTGTAAATCTTGGTGTGATGATGTACTTAGGGAACTGGGACGTACACGGTTCATTGGATAAGGGCTAAGACCGCCTTACTGGTTTTGTTCGGAAGTTTTGTCATCGTACATTTGATATTTTGCGACTATGAAGATGACAATGCCGTCACAATAAAGGATGGAGGATATGGTTTTCTTTAGTATTCAATTTCGGGGATAGGCACGAATGTCATAATAGGATGCTCTCTATTCTGCCTCGAGAGCATATTGAAATACGTTTTGAGATTTGTTTGAAGTTTGCGAAATAAAATAAAATGTCATTGATTTTCTCTATATGGAAAGTCACGATATTTTATATCTTCTTTATATGTACCTATGTATTGAAAAGTATGCTTTTTCACGCTTTTATCTATATGTGGCATTCCCATTCATTGATTGTAAGTGAGTGAAATATTTTTGAAAAATTCCAATGAAGTTTCGAAATCATTACTGATACCTCCTTCAAAATATAAAACGGTTGACAAAATTTTTATGAAGTCCTTGAGACCATACGAAAAACTTCCATAACTTTTGAAGTGATTCCTTTTTTTCCCAATTTTTGAATAAAAATATATTCAGCCATATATACATATACATATATATATATATATATATATATATATATATATATATATATATATATATATATATATATATATATATATATATACATATATATATACAGGGCCGGATTAACCCTGTCCGCCCTACCCTGAGCCCTACCCACACTTCCTATGTTCCATACATATCCTGTCTCCCATCCTTAATGTGCTTGTACATACAAGTGTATCCTCTGATCTGGCTGAAGGAGTTGATCCCAAACTCAAGCTGCCCGCCTCCCTGACACATACTTCAGGGGGAATGAAACAAGTGAGTTTCCTTTCCTATTTTTCCTTTTTGCCTCGAAACAAAGCAATAATGTTGTTGAGGAATTTCATACCAATTTTCAAATCAGTAGGCAGTAGTACTCTGCCTAGTGGTTAATCCAGCTCTGTATATATATATATATATATATATATATATATATATATATATATGTATATATATATATATATATATATATATATATATATATATATATAATATATATATATATATATATATATATATTTATTATATATATATATATATATATATATATATATATATTTTTTATATATATATATATATATATATATATATATTATATATATATATATATATATTTATTATTTGCTTTACGAATCGTGAATTTTATGTATTAATTTCAAAATAAGGGTATTCGATTCCTGGGTGGTGAGTAAATGAGTAGTACTCTTATATCTGTTTAAAGACTACAGTACTGTTAAAATAATCACAACAAATGCAAGGACCATATCAGGATTGTACTCACATTTAAAAATACCAACAAAATACCAGTTGGTCTCTGCAATGATGTTGTCTATAAACTGAATTGTTGTGGGTGTGATTCTGTATATATTGGTCAAACGTCACAATGGCTGAAAAGCCGTTTAGCCATACATGCTAGTGACGTTAGACATGGTAGAGATAGATGTACACTAGCTACACATGCTAACGCCAATAATCACAGGATAGACTTCGAACAGGTAAAAGTCATAAAAACAGAGAGAAATTACCACAGAAGAATTGTTTATGAGATGATTAGTATACACAAGCACAAAGCAGACATAAATAAAAAGGCAGATACACAAAAACTGAGTAATATCTATTCATATTTATTGACCACTATACAGAACAATGAGACATACGATGGGCAACTGGATAATGGAAATAAAGAAGGAGACCATAATAACGTTAACCAACTATTAAGACATTGACAATATAATAAACCACTATTTTCAACTAGGACTGACAGTTAATTTGTATTTTGATAACTAAATTTGGATGTAATTTTATAGTTGTATATTTTAAATTTGTGAATTTTTCCAATGGTGATTTTGGGGATTGTATGTAATTCGTGGAAGTTTTTTGTTATGGCAGACGTGATATTTCATAATTAACCTCAAAGTCGGTAATAACAACAAATCTAGGTTGAGTAACCACACATTTTAACATTATTTTTAATTTTGTAGAAGCCCTGATGAAGCAAATAAAGATTTGCGAAAGCTTGGCAAAGATATAAGAGTACTACTCATTTACTCACCACCCATGAATCGAATACCCTTATTTTGAAATTAATATATATATATAATATATATATATATATATATATATATATATATATATATATATATATATATATATATATATATATATATATATATATATATATATATGCCAATTGTTCGGTAAATCCAAAACCACCATCATATGGTTAAGACTATGTGACTTTAATAAGAATTACATTCGCAACTTAGAATATTAACCTGTCATTTAATCACTGAATAATTATGTTAATATGAATACGTTAACTTCAGATACATTTCATTGCGATTCTTCATTTGTCAATACTACGCATTAGATTCAGAAATTTTCAGCCCAACTCTATCGATCTCACAAATTCGGATGGATAAAATTGATAACCTATACACCTATTTTATATTCAAAGCGAATTTGATCAGTTAGAGCTGTCTGAATATTTAATATGTACAAGATGGCATACATTGCTCGAACAAAATGATAAATTAATATGTTTGCATTAGAGACCTTTGCGGCTCCAGAACGAGGTTTGTGGTATTCACAGGTAATATTCCATAGCTTCCATAATCCATTTATCACCCAAGAGAAACTATTTGTTAGATGTGTTCGAGCCCCGCCACACTGGAACACCGAATAATTAATTATTTTAACGCTTCTATACACTGGATATCGAAGAGGTGTGATCTCTCTGTGAACTGAAAATGCTACAGAAAGATAAAGTCTTAATTCGTTTACAATTAATGATGAGCTTCAATCTTTAATCTATTTTGATCATGTATTATATCTATTTAATAAAAAATTTATAGCTTCAATTATAACCATAAACCAAATTATTACAATTATTTTGCCTCAACAGTGGAGTGAACTCGAACCTTAGCGATTTATTCGGATCTCGGGATGCTTTCACAATTCATAAGTAGATGACACACTGGCACAATTATCAACATGAAATAAATATTCGAACACTTTTGGTTCAAAATGAATATTTCATAAATACAGATCTTCCATATGAAGCAATTTGGAGACAGCATCCATGTTCATGAAAATTCATCAACGTTATCTTAAAAGTTAATTTTTCGATTTTACTCGGAAGATTTTTCAAGTTCTTCAAAAAATATAGAGCTATCGAAAAGAAGCATATTTTCATCTGAATATTTCGTATTTTACTTAGATATAAATTGAAACAAGTTGTCATTTTTTTTCAAATCAAATCCACACAGTGCCGGATTAGCCACGTAGCAAGAGTAGAAAATGCTACAAGCCCCACGAATTGGGGAGACCCGTGATCTAACGCCTGTCTGGCAGTAAAAATAATTATTTAGATTAGCCTAAAATATCTTGCATGCCTTAAACGCGAAGCGCTTAGGCTAATCTTCACTCACACCTCAAAATCTAAAACTCGATTTTGTCACGTTAAATCGTAGGTATAGGTTGTATAATACCTACCACGAGAAACGTTAGTGTCAAAATCTACAACAATAATTTTAAGATGTAATATATTTCTGAAAATTTGGCGCTGGCCGCACAAGTAATGTGTTTGTACTACTTGCACTGCACTACACGCAAGTTTGTAGCACTGCAAAACTAACAGGGGAATTCCCTTATATTGTCATCTATCGAGCTAGTTGTAAAACCCGAACAAATAAAATAGAATTCTATTGACTATCAAACTATTAGAATTTGATGTACATTTATATTTGGTACAACGTAAAAAACTGTAAAAAGCTCTTTAGATGTTAGTCTAGCATTGTATTTTAGTTGCATCAGTTTACATTCCACCATATTATTATAACATCACTTGTGACCCTGGCGAATAAAAAATTGTGGCCCAAGTTTCTTGTCTGTTCTCATGGCTCAACTCCAATCAGCTAACTGACCGTAGGCAAATTGGCTCAAATAGCTCTTTCACAAGAATCATGGATGTCATTTACTTAAAGGAATATAAATTGGAATTTGATTGTGCGTATTGATTTTGATTGTACTGTATTGATGAATATTTAAAATAATGTACGAACTATTTTATTACCTAAGTTAAAAAAAGCCAACCAGTTTGATTTGTAAAAATGTAATAAAAAAAATAGGAAGTTTATTTCAAAAACTGGTATCATTACACGCACACAAATATACGTGTTCCTACATAGCCGTTCTAGGTTTGTCACGCACATACATTTTCGGTTTTATTCTGTAATCTGAGTTTAATACCATAAACTTGAGAACCTAAAGCAAACCAAGGGCCTTTTGGTCGAATTTGCTACAGGCCCCGCGCTGGCTCAATCCGGCACTGAATCCACAGTAACTTCTCCACAAAAATATTATTAATAGCACTGTTTTATATCAATCATGTTATGCAATACTCAACTTCCCACATAAAATCTATATGAAAGGCATTTGATTTTTGACAAATTCAAAGTTTCGATACGAATTGTATCTTTATTCAAACTAATTCACCCTTGTGGTTCAAAATGAATATGTCATAAATACAGATACTCCATGAAGCAATTTGGAGACAGCTGGATTTATACATTACAAACCATATAGAGAACCATTGTGCCCGAAGAGATTATCCAAGTGGTGTGTTCATAATATTGAATAAATATGCCTCTCTTAGGGTCGTGTTCCTTTTGTTGTATGGGATTATTTTTTTGTAGTATTTTTGATTTAAATTGTGTCATTCGGAGTCGTGCTGGGAGAAAATCCATAACGGATATTTTCACACATTATTCGGGATAAATCGGGAGAAATATTCAACTAATTCAATCAGGACCAGCTGAAGACTATCAAAATGAACCCGTAATTTTAAATGAAAGGGGCTAACCTTCTATCTATATTATAATAGAGTTCCTCTAACAGTAACAGATTTCAATTAATGAAGATGCAGCTTCATTTACACAAATTCACAGTTGTATAAATATAGCTTTAATATGGTATTTTGAGATAAAACTTATTTTGATATACCTACATAATAAACCTAGGAATACATATGTAGCAAGTGTGACATTTAAAGATATGATACTAGGACAAGCTACCAGAACAACTGTCTTAAATAATTTCATTTTGTTTTTCTGGCTATCATCATTTACGTGTGGAAAAATTTGATAATTGTTGAAATCAATGTGTCATTAAAAATATTTTTGAATTATAAATATGAGGAATATTTTTTTTTAGCCAACAAAAAGAAACTTTAATGAATTTTAGTACATTTCAAAGCTTGAATGAAGTCAGCTATTACATATTTAATTGAGAAAAAATTTTCAAATTTTTTGTGAAGCTTTACTGATCCATATTGTTATATAGGTACTTCAATTCTCATGAGGTTACATCAATATAAAGATTAAATTGATTCTGAATTCTGTAAAATTCATGAAAAATTCCAGGACAAATATAATCCATACTAAAAACAAGATACTTAACTTTTTATTTTAGTTTTATGGTAACATTGTTATCATAACTTAAATATTTTTAATATTTTCACACTGGAAGGTTGTGTAATTGGAGAGACATAAATTAGCCTTTGGTAGGTACATACTCCAACCGAAAAATCATAGATCATATTATTCTGGTTCAGCTAGACATAATAAAATGAAATCTACCTGTTTTTTACACGAAACAAGAATCATTGAAAATTCCCTAGTTTCTATATTTGAAAGTTAAACTATTAGAAAGGTACGTACCTTGTAGTTAAAGTTAAATTCAGAACACCTGTTACTAGACCGTTGCTAAAGAGAAACGAAATATGAATGCAAATATGTTTTCATTCAATGTTATTTTATGGTTTTGGGTATAATGGTCGAAATATACGACCAGACCAGAAACATTGTATTCTTGAATAGAAATGTTGTTGAAGGTGTTTAGGCTGATCCCACAATGCAAATATTGTAATTTATATTTAGGATTCTTTATACTTTAAAGGTTGAGTCGACTGTAGAATGTTGTTTGTACTTCTATTTGGAAGTCAAAGACGTCTGGTGGATGTATTGCATAGCTATAAAGATATGAATTTCTATAATTAATTTTTAATCAAACATTTAATACTGTATTTAAACAAAGAGGTTCAATATAAATATGTTATATATATATATATATATATATATATATATATATATATATATATATATATATATATATATATATATATATATATAATTATATATATATATATATATATATATATATATATATATATATATATATATATATATATATATATATATATATATATATATATATATATATATATATATATATATATATATATATATATATATATATATATATATATATAATATTTCCCCGGGATAAATTTCTTCTTTGTTTCTTATTTCCACGGTCCAGGATCTCGCGGATGGCATTAATCGCCTCCTTGGTCAGAGTTTGACCAAATCTCCCAAACCGGAGAGTTTGAACAATGTACCACAAATGTGTGATTGTCTTCCGAAGCAAGGGATTCTGCTTGTTGTTGCCGTTTAATTTCCAGGTTTTCCATCTCATACTTGGCTACGCCGATCTGACGAGGACCGAAGAGTCCGAAACACGTGTCAACGGCTGCTTCGACATATGCGGGCTAGACCGATAATTTTGCTTGTTTCATATACTATCTCCCCGCGATAAATTTCTTCTTTATTTCTTATTTCCACGGTCCAGGATCTCAAAAAGTTAATGTATGGGCTGGCTTGGTGAAAAACCATATCATGTCGATTTTTCATCGACGGCACTCTTACCGGTGATAAACCGGAAAGACTATTACTGCTTCATTTCTAAATATGAACGTATATTTCCAACAGGATGGTGCACCTACGCACCTTCATAAAAACGTTAGGTAATGTTTGTATATAACTTTCCCTCAGAGATGGATTGGTCAAAGAGGTGTAATTGAGTGGCCAGCAAGATCTCCTGACTTGAGTCCACTTGATTTTTTCTTATGGGGATACCTGAAGAACCGCACGTATGTTAACAGACCAACAAACATAAACGATTTGAAAGCTTGCATACGTCTTGAAATGCAAGGAATTTCTCCAGAAATTATCAGCAATTCCATTCGAAGTTTCCAAGACAGATTGTATTATTGCCAAGAAACAGGTGGCCAACATTTTGAGCACTTGCTATGAAGAAACTGTTGATTATGTGTTATTATTGTAGTTTTTTTGTTATATCATATGCGTTGAAAAATTGAATATTTTATGTTTTTAACACTTGTTTCTTGTATTTATTCAATATTTTTGAAAAGAGGAAGAAATAAGCTTTTTTACGATATATCAATCGACCTACGTTGCCATTTAAAAAAATTCAAGCTGGCGGCGGTACACTGAATGGTGACGTCACTAAAATTTGACGGATCCTCTCAAAAACGCAAAATGCAATCGCGCTAATAACTCCAGAATTTGATAATTATATCTTTGATAGTTTCAGAGAAAATAGCTTGTTGCCAGACTTTCTCGCTACCCTGTATGGATATATTTTGCAAAGTTTTTAATAAGATTTTTTAACTCAATGACCTGTTATTGCTAAAAATAGATTATAATAAGCATTTATGTATAAATATACTTTTATTTTTTAATTTTTTCTGAGAAAGTCCAACAACAAGAGAAAAAACTGAAAAATTTCATAAAATTATTTTCTTTCATTGAATGTAATTGTTCTTCGGATAATTCTTTTCTTGATAACGTATCATCTTCGTATTTTCATATACATTAAATGAAAAACATAAAATTAATTAATCAAATTAACGAAAGAAAGTTAATTAAGACCCAGCTTTATCTTTTTGTATTTTCGAATATCCCAGGATAGTTGCTGATTGAATTTTATTACTATCAAGGAATTGTTGATTAGTATCAACAGTTATTGGATGGTAAAATTAGGGTGCGTCAATAGGACCAGACTAAACCTTACTAAAAGCAGGAAGGAATTATCTATCTATTCGAATTATATTAAAAAGATATCATAAGCTGCGGGTTCTAAGAGTCGAAATGTTTTAACGCTCAATTAACTCCAACATAAAACTACCAACTTATCAAATTGATAACTGCTGTTACTCCAACTTGTTATTTATTAACAGTATTTACATACATGAGTTGAGTTGCGCCTCCCCACGTATGACAGGAAACAAAATTCGATTTTTACCGCATAAAACTCCGCATATATTAGTCAAACAAACAATAAATTAAGTCAGAATATATGGAACGTTTAACATTTCCATCCACCGTGAAATAAGGCAATAATTTTCAATTAATAAACTTATGTCGTTTATTCAGATTTAATGGTACAAGTTTGACGGTATGAATCTCGAACGATTCTAGCGTAATTCTAATCAAATGGCTGCTTGTTAACAGGACTAGTTGTTGCGAACACACGGGACTTGTCAGATACAAAAAGCAGTTTGCTGCTGCCATTCTCTGTATATCTATCTATCCGTATCTATGAGAGAAGAGGCGAAAGTCAGCAATGTGTCTTGGAGAAATTCTTCGGGAGCTCTAAGATTCTGTAAGACACGCTCAGATTTTATTACTTACAGTCCTAAATAGTCATTTCAATCGTTTGAAATCTTCAAGATTACTTCGATACAGTCGTAGATCGTCTCAAGCAGAAATTATTTTTATATTAGATTCAATTAACTGAAAAAAAAACCATACCTTTAATCAAAATTATAGAATATTGCAGTTAGAAAATAGTCTCCACAAAACTAACTGTTGGAAATCTCTATACATCATAAAATATAAAAATTCCGGAAACCTCGTTAACGACCAGATTGAAGTAAACCCTTCTCCTCTCCTTAATCTGTTCAATGTACCTACCAATAACTCTGAATTAATTGCTTATTGTTATTTAGTTTCTCTAGAAACCCC
This sequence comes from Cynegetis impunctata, assembly GCA_030704885.1. NCBI lineage: Eukaryota > Metazoa > Arthropoda > Insecta > Coleoptera > Coccinellidae > Cynegetis > Cynegetis impunctata. Next base: position 233,280 of record JARQZK010001447.1, on the reverse strand, counting down.
TCTATTATATTCAATTTTTGTATAAATAGATTGTTCTGTAATATCATAATTCAGTACGAGATTAAGTCAATGTTATGACGAAACGCGTTTACTCAATAGATTTTTATTTCAACCTGTGAGAATTTAGTTTTTTATTTCTTTATAAAGTTATAAAAAAAACATTACTAGATCCCAAACGAACCACCCACATATAGAATATATGTTCACTTAACAATATAAAAGTATTTTATTTCAATTAATAAAAAAAACATTAAATTGACTGATTGACAATTATTGATAATAACTAGATGGATTATTTCATTTTAATACTCATTAACTTAATAATAACATTAAATGTCTTATATCTAATTAACAAAAAACAGGTTATTTAGTGAATATATTGAAATGTTAAGTTCAATACCTTTACTTTCATAAAAATATATTGTGATTATGAATACATAGTCCAAATAATAAATTTACTACAAGATAAAAAAATACAAAAATTACTGGTCTTGTTATGTTTGTTGAAAGTATAACCAATTATTATAAAGAACTATTTAAAAAATCGCCCTAATGATATATGGCAAATATTGAGAACTATAAGATATAAGTGGTTTCTATTCATGCAGGGATGCTATAAATACTAGAGTCTGTTTTTCGATTAATATAAAAACTCAAATGTGAAAAAAAAGAATGGTCTCTTTGACACCGGTATATCAAAATCAGTACCAACATTTGGAAAAAAAGATTTATAAACTCTAGACTACTTAAACTTATCACATTATCTAGATACCTGTCTAGGAGTCATAGCTATTTAGAATATTTGGAAATTCTTGTCCACCCACTTAAGTAGAGCAGTGTTTTCTATAATTAATCATACTGCTGTAGTTAATTATACATGTTGAAGTTGAACGCAGGCCTGTTAAATATTGTCATGATCACATTATAATTTTATGATAAAAAACAATATTTTCGTAATTAACAGCTATCATATAGTAAAATAATAAAAACATTAGTTCCATATTTGATTATTAAGTTGGTGGAAATATAAGCTAACTAAATATAGAGATCGAAAAATATTGGTTGTCAGTAGATTTTTTAGGTATCTATGGGGATAGTTTGCATATATATATATATATATATCTATATATATATATATATATATATATAAATATATATATATGTATATATATATATATATATATATATATATATATATATATATATATATATATATATATATATATATATATATATATATAACTAGTATCAAAGTGGTTAACCAACAATATGACTTTGTACACTGTAAACCATTCGTAGTCATGAGAATATCCGAGGATCTTGAGTAGAAAATCATTAATTAGTTAGAACCCACATATTTCTTGTCATGATTTGTATGAGAGACAAGTGTTTCTTGTTCATTGTTTAACGACTATTGTTTTGTACAACAGCTGCTTAGATTTTCTGCAGGAAACTAGAGAGAAAAAGCTATTAATCTTAATAGTATCTATCTATAAGTATGAATGAATTATTATTTCTCAACATTTTTGTGTATGAAATGTTAACGACAGAGACTTTTGATGTATTTTTCTATGAGAACTGAAACCTAGTACTATAAATCGAATTATTAGGGAAATACAGAAAGTTTCTAACTGATTTCACAATTCCATCCAATTGAATATATGAAGAGATTGAGAGTAAGAGCTAGAAAAATACAGTAAAATAAAATGCAATTAAAAGTTTTAATATGAATGATGTGTTTGTACAAAACATAAATGAAACCTTGCATTTCACTTGATCAACAGTGATCTGTTTGAGACAAGTGAGATAAAATAATAATTTTTTGTATAATACAGAGAAAATGAGTTTATAATATATTTATGATGTTGAATAAACTTGCCTCATAATTTTAACAACAAAATGAAGGACACCCTACTGCGTAGCACTAGGAATGATAAAACCCCTCGGCGCATGTGCATGTCGTCAATATTTTTTGAATGTACCTATTATATAAATTAAATAACAATGAAAGTCGATTTTACGAATGAAATGAACGAAAATTGCAGTAAATGTATTAATAAGTCGATATTACGAATAAAATCCGTGAAAATTTAGCCAAAAAATTCATTGTTTGACTGTCGAATTTGAATATCCTATCCCGGCTCATTTTGCTGCAAATTATGAATCAAATTGATAAGATATCTCTATGGATGAGAAGCAGACACAGACGCAGAATCAAGCTTAAGCTATCAACGTCGCTTGGTTACCGTGGCACACAGAGCACTTCGACGCATGTTTTGTAGGACTTCGTACATATCGACATTGGCGCATGTGCATGTCGTAATGCCTATCTAAAAATCGCTATAATTTTTTATTCTTCGTTGGTAAAAATTGGGAATTCAAATTCCCTAATGAAATCATATGTGTTTTATCGATATCCGTTGGAATTTTTAAAATCGGGCCAGTTACCAACTTTTTGTCGTGAGACTATAACCCCTTTAGTTTCGCCTCGGGGTAATAATATAACTAAACAATGTATCCGATAAAGAGAAAAATATATTAAACAGTTAAGGAATCTATATTTAACTAACTGTGAATGTAAATAATTCGATTTACAATTAATCAGTGTTAGAAGTTACGTATCTGTTTCAAAAATTGAATTATGGTTTTTTTTAAAATTTCATTCATTGATTTGGAAATTTTTTATTTGTACTGGCATCTGCTGAAAGTGATGAACTTGTTATTTTTAGTTTTCAATTTTTCTAGAATTCGTTTCTTTTCCAAATATTCTCCTATAAGCCTGCTCCTTCATGATCAACATTTTGTCCTGCATAGACAGAGACTACAAGAAAAATTCGAATATGAGAAAAAATGTTGTCATGGGACACAAGGTAGGAAAGAAGTTCCTTCGGATAATATAGAAGGACCACAATTTGCGAAAATGAAACATGTGCGTGTAGGGGCGCACGACAGAAGTGATAACTTATACTTAATTCAAGTTGAAATACTTAATTAATATTGAAATGTGGGGCTAAGAACACTTACGAGATTGTAAATAAAAAAATGAAAAAACCAGTAGTGACCTCTGGGATTCGAACCCAGAAATACAGCATACCAGGGTTCAGTACTTAGACCACTCGGTCGTTAACGCACTGTAAAATATAGACGCAAGAGTGTATATAACCAGAGGATAACGTATCGCCACGCTAGATAATTGAATATGAACCTACAAGGGGCCGTTCATTATTACGTAACGCAATTTTTGAAGATTTTTGCCCCTTCCTCCCCCCTATGTAACGCTCCGTAACATTTTCATGAACCCCCCCCCTATAAACGTTACGTAACACCCAAGTGACCATTTTTACCTAAAAGTCACAAATATCTTGCGCAAAGTACCGGAAAGTTGCTAAAATACCGTTTTTATTGTTTTAATCGTGTTTTCGTTAATAATAAACAAAACAAGAGATTTTTATTTAATAAACAATCATACATAATGTGATATGTTGAAAAGGGCTCAAATTTGTCCTAATAAACTTTTACTACTAATCTTTTTTTATTTAATTTAATTATGCGTTTTCCTGACTTGTAGCCCTGTCGTTGCATACATTTTTAGCTAACTTCATCCACCATTATTTTTCTCATGCATTATTCAATTTTCGCTTATTAGCAGGTTATCACTTTGAAAACCTGCTTATTGAAATGGATGCGATTAGCAAAGTAGGACCTAGGCCCAAGATAGTTTGTCGTTTCATGACATTTCAGGATGCTTGATATCAAAAACCCAATTTCAAAAGTCTCTCTTTCTCTACATATGTATATAATATATATATATATATATATATATATATATATATATATATATATATATATATATATACAATATATATATATATATATATATATATATATATATATATATATATATATGTGTTCGTATGTATGTAGGTAGTTAGTTTCGTAGTTTCGCTACTGTGGATTACGTGTTTAAAACACTTAATGAAAACAAAATATAAATGACGAATAATACAGTCGAGGTATTTCCCATAAAACATAAACGGATAGAGTTGCCAACTTGGGACAACAAAATAAAACTGACTTACAATACAATCGAGGGATTCCTCGTAAAAAATAAACGAAAAGAGTTAACAACTTCGGAGATTCAAATTCTCTAGTTTTTTATTTCAATAAAAAACAATGTTACGTAGCGCGTTGTTCGAACCCCCCTTCCGCCCCTGTAACGCATCGTAACGTTTTACAAGACCCCCCTCCCCCCAAATTGCGTTACGTAATACTTGAACGTCCCCCAATACGTAGTCATTATTTTATGGAATAGATTTGTAAAGCTTTATCTTTTCATTTTAATTATGCCATATCTGATTCCTATCGTAATCTGTTCTTTTATGCATATAACTTATACAAAATTGTTTCGATGTTTAACATCTTATGTTTTCGAGTTGCTTGTACATGAATTCATGAGTACCTACCTACTATGCATTGGCGATTGACGTGGCGGAGTGGTATCAGAAGGAGAAGGGACGAGAGAACGGAAAGAAAGAGGGAGAAAGAGAAAGGTATACAATATTCGCTTGTGTTAACTAAAAGCGTGACTTTCGTCAGTCTATTTCCGTCACACTTTTAGTCTCGCATATATTTTTCAGTTTGATCCCGCAGCGAAATCCCTATCTCCTCCAAGCCTGCCTTAACGAACTTCGTTCCAAAAATATTATTTATTTTGGTAATCATGTGAAATTAACTGTATCATCTTGGGTGAGAGCGTTGAGTCCTGGTTTCTTACAGCAAAAACTCATATCTATTTGCTTCGATAATATCACAGTAACAATGTTATACAAATTTCAACCGATTCAATAATAAAGAAAGATATCTCATCAACTGGTTAATTGATAGTAATTCTGTTGATTTGAACAGTAAACGTAATTGAAAAAACAGATCTCTGCAGAATCCTACTAGTGCTAATTGCGTTTGTCATCACAAGGATGCCAATCTGTCAAGTAAAAAGTCCGTGAGAATGCCCGTGCGACAGCTCATCGTGTAGCCTGCACGTCAAATCATAACTGGCCTCAGCTACCGGTTCCGAAGAACCAGCTCCCGTCTCTAATTGATGACGGACGATCGGCCAGCACAAAGGACCATAATTTGTTGTCAATTTCTGGATATATTGGCATTCATAATTGTAATGCGGCGTTTTTGATCCAGGAACGTGTTGAGTTTTTGTCGGGGGACACGTGAGTTTTTGTGCATCACTAAGTTCCCGAGAGGTGGTCCAGACGTCTCGAAATATTTCCTAAATGAGGACAAGGTCATCTAGAATTTGAAGAATACCGTGATCCTAATCTCATAGAAAAAATTCTTGTATTATTTCATTTTAGAATCAATAAGTTTGTACTTTTTTCTCATGAAATATTTATGATCAAGATCAGCGATACTCAAACTGCAGCCCACAGACCGCATGCGGCCCGACAGGCTCTTGAAAGTGGCCCACCCGTTTTAACTAAAAATTATATTAACCTATTAACTATTTAAATTTCCGAGGAAATAATAGGCGTAGTTCTTTTCTTTACGTCAAGAAATAATGCTGTTTTTACAGCAAAATGAAAAAATTATCCTGAACTGCAAAATAACACCACCATTTGTTAGCTTTTCTATGCGACATAAGTGAGAAACTCACAGCCTCAATCGAAGCTTGCAAGGTGAAAACAAAATTATTTCACAAATGGCAAATAAAATATTTGCTTTTATAGAAAACTTAAGTATTTATTACGGAGAAATTCAAAACAAAGTACTTCAAAATTTTCGAACACTTACAAGTGTTACACAGGACTGTATTGATATTTTCGAAGAAAACTGTTTGATAATTTCAGATAATCTGCACTATCAGACGAATTTAAAGGGAGATTTAATAAAAATTTGTTACTGCTGTTTATGGTACCTAGAGTCTCTATTCCTCAAAATGTATAAACTTGAAACTGAAATGAATAAATAGCATGACGCATTTTGACGTATTGACATACCAATTTGATGATTTCGCTGAAAGTATTAAATTGAAGGAATGTATCATCAATTTTCTTTAAATTATTACAGTATGAAAAGTAGATCATTTGAAAGAATGTTTAATAAAAATTTAATAGGATTCGGAAACTTTCCACGACTACTCACGAAATATAACTGCGGAATCTGATAAATAGAAAATAAAGAGTTATGCGAACAACTTAAAGCTATGAGCTATAGAGAAATTAATGTGTAGTTACATTCTGTAAAATAAAAATACAAATAGACTCCTATTTTCTTTTTTTCTGTTTGAAGCAAGTTCAGAGCTGCAGTATATAAATTAATAATTTCCCTTGTTTAGCAGTTAAATTCATACTAAAATAAAATTATACCTACTATCGTTAAATTTCATTCGAAATTAGAATTCAGGAATATAGAGATATAATACAAATTACAATATAAATAACTCCAAATGGTAATACTGGTGTTAATCAAAGAGGCATAGAACTTAACATAACGCCATAAAATTAATAAGCCTTTCAGTTTCGCCCGCTTAAACTCTGCTACGCCGTTCCAAAATTTAATTTTCTACGATGAAAATAAACGATTCGTGTTCGGCACAGCTTCAAACCCAATGGTGGTGTACCCGAGGGTGAAATTTCGTGATTATGATTGATGCGCTCCCAACGATCGCAAAAATCAAATTTCAAAGCATATACCAGTCGATTAATTGCGTTGGGGTTATTATTATTACATGTGTTTAGTTTGACCTGACCAACGCCGCGCTAGGATCAAAGATATGCACACCCCTTCGACCCTTTCAACCCCTTTTACCCTCGAGTTTCTTACGCTTCGCCTGTTTCGACCGTCACCCCATCTAATGAGATTATTATTCGGAAAAGGGTTAACAGATGAACAAAATGGCGGCCTTAATTCATGAGATGATTGAGTAACGGATTGTACTCATACGAAATTGGGATCTTGAATTATACATATGGGTATGCTGAATGGCAAATTGATCATTTTGCGAAAGAATGTGTTAATTAGGACCACCCAGAAACACACCAACATATTCTAATTAACTGGCTCATTTCATCTGCAGATCTTAAAAAATTAATTAATTATTAGAAATTTATAGCATTCCAATGGACCCTCTATATCAGAGAGATATTTCTATATGCACTGACCAAGTCAGAATAGTATTACACTTGAGCTGTGATGATTCCCAAATTTCATTCAAACTTATCCCAGAATAAAAATTTTCAGTGTATACAACCAAAGCTCAATCCTTGATATGTCATCCAGAATATTATGCTATAAAATTGTAGAAGTGGTATCAGTCACTCTGATTCCATGTTATTCTGCACTAAAATTCTTCGATTTGGATGTAGGATACCACCAACTACGAATATTTTGTTACATCAATGATATTCTAATTAACCTGAATTTTTTGAATTGTTTATTTATTTATTTAATATGAGGTTACACTGCACGATGACCATAAAGTCCCCTCCATCAGAGCTGCTCACATTACTGCGCCATCTGCAATTCGTTCTCTAGAGTTTCAATAATCTCCAATACCTGAGGAAGGCTTCAAGGAGGCTAAGTCCTCATTCTTACAAGTTTCTTATTCAAAGCATTGTTTCCGTTGACTTTCAGTGGAAAGGCATTCTGTTACCAGGCGAACAGTAATTTCCTCCTCCTCACATAACCTTCACTCGTCAGTTTGTGATAAACCTATCCTCATCATATACTTCCTGAGGTGACAGTTCCCTGTAAGGAAGCCAGTGAGGAGTTGTAATTTGTTCTTACTGAGATCCATATATCCTTTGGATCTTTTAGTTTTAAACTGCCGAAAAACTTATTGGTGTTATCCATCTCTGGAAGAGTGTTTTTCTACGTTTTCCTCCTTCCTCTTTCTTATGAATTTTCATTATACTACAGAAAGGTTCTGCGCTAGTAAATTACGTGTTAGAAATCAGTTTATTTTACCTCCTTCTTTCTGCCAAAATAAGCATCTCATTGTCTATAAGAAGTCGGCACTCCTAAGGTGAGGACTATACCTACCTAAATTGAATATCCACTTGTGTATTGCATCTTGTGCATGGAATGAAGATAGTATAGTATTTGGAAAATTTATTTGTCATGCAATGTTAGTGCTAAATGGTATTTGAGTTTTAGTGACGGCAATCTACTTGGAGTTTATATTAATTTTGAATAATTATGTTAGTGGATAGAATTTGGACAAGGAAAGTCCTTTGAAACTTATCAAATAATCGCCTATAAGAGCAAGCCAATTGTGATTTTTCTTTGCAAGTATCTATTGAGCGCTATCTCTAGAGGCTGCAGCCGGATTAATCACTATGTTTCAATTTCCTGACATAGAGATTTCTTCTCATTTCAGATCTTTGAAGTAGGATATTGTGTGATGGCAGTGCGATCTTTAGAGAACAAAGTATAGCTGTTATCGAATATAAGTAGAGAACAACAGTAGATGGAAACAGCTGTCTATTAGGTACTCTTGGGATTACAGAAGGTTACTACATTTTCATCATTCATCATGAGCAGAAGAGCTCCTTCTCTTCATTTTTGTTTTTTTCATATACCAATTCTAAACTCCCTATATCAATTTGAAGAAGTTAAAGAGATTCATATAGCTTGAATACCTGGAAATGAATTAAATTTCTACGGAAAAATTAAGCATAATCATTCACATCGGTCTTTTTAGAAATTACTACTCACTGGCGACAAGTGACACGTAATAATGAAGAAACACATTAATTATGATTTCAGTTACTGCACTGATAATTTTTATTGCATTATTGAATTACCTAGAAATTAAAAAAAAGAACAATTTTTGAAACAACACCAGTGCTATATATTTTTTTTATGGAGCTTCATTTACTGATGCCATCATTGACAATACTTAAATTCGAACATAAAGTACCACGGTTCATTGGCCTTCAAATCATCATTCCCAAGAAAATATAAACAAAGAATTGGATAGTTTACAACAGGCATCCGTCAATGATATATATGATTCAATGTACACTATCATTGCTAGGAAGGAGTTACAGTCAACAATGGAACAATTGTTTTCGTCTAACAAAACTGCTAAACAATAGTTTCAATTCAGATAGTTAACCTGGCGGAAAAATAAGTTTTTTGTCTATACGAACTCAATAAATCGAATTACCAGAAATAATCCTTTACGGAATGAAGAAAAGAGACTGAATTATATTCTTCAATCTACCATGATTTTGTATAAGTTCAGCTAAGTATTTTCTCATAATATATTTTTCACTTATAACCAGTTTTTTAAGCTTCTGTCATCTATAATCGAAAATTCAAAAGTTTTTCGTTTCAATAAGTTTTATCAGTCGTAGGTACCTACTCTGTTTGTTCACAAACAAGTTAAAATAATATTATTCTACTACTAGGAAAATATTTTTTCTAATACTTGCAATTTCCGTGTTATTAGTTGTTCTATTGAAGCACTACATTTATTCAAATTTGTCCAAAAACTATTGTGATTCAATCATTCATTTGACTAGTACTTATTGAAAATACTCTTTAGAACACTATTTGGATTGAATGTAGGTCCATTTACCTCTCATTATCTATGATAATGAGAGGTGAATATAATATATATATATATATATATATATATATATATATATATATATATATATATATATATATATATATATATATATATATATATATATATATATATATATATATATATATATATATATATATATATATATATATATATATATATATATATATATATATATATATATATATATATATATATATATATATATATATATATATATATATATATATATATATACCTATATATTTTTTATTTTATTTTAGCAGATCTGACTGCTAAATAGCAAATTCTTAGTTACTCAAGACTGCCACAGCCAGAGATTTTTTTAAACATGTATATGTATATATAAATTAATGAATAAATAACTGCTGAAACTTCTGATCAGTGTCTCCAAAAATATATAAAGAAATTTGTAAAGTTGAAATGAAAAATTATTATGTGTGCGTTATTTTAAACTGTGAAACTAGAAGACAGCTGATTTATATCAATAAAAATAACATGAACAGAATAAGCTACCTACAAGCTTTTGAAGCTAATTCTTGATGCTTACGTGCGTAAATAATTTTAACCTATATTTTACTAAATTTACCTATATAGGTACATCGAATTTTCTAGAATACAATATCCATAGCAGAATGCTTTTATTGTGTTGAATAAATTTAAACGAACTTTTCAAATCACAATAGAGCATGGTATACTTTGCTTTAGTTTTCCAGCAAAAAATTGAAATTTAATAGAATGTTTACTTGAAAAATAGCACTATATATGAAGTCACATAGATGTACCATAACTAAAACTCCGGTACAAACAAAATTGATTTCTGTCCACTTTTACAGAGTTTTTAAAGGTACCCCTGAAAGTGACGTAAAATAACCCCTCGTTTAAGGCAACTGAAATTGGAAAGAGTAATGTTTGTTTATTCCTCAATATGTACAATATTTGAACATATTCTGTTGAAATATAATATATTATAACAAAAGAATATGTTAGGAAGGTTATTTCTATATTGTACATATTGAGGAATAAATGAACATGTTTCTTTCACATTTCAGTTGCGTAAACTGGGGATTACTTTGTTCTGTTAAACAACGGGGTCACTTTCGGAATTTTTCGGAGGAACTACCTGTAGATATAGCAAATCTATATCTAGATAGCAATTTTGATCCAGTTTTTAAAGATTATTATCTACAAGAAGTTGAAGAAGAAGTAAAGAAGAAAATTGAGACTACTCTTATAGACATTCCATCATTATTTGAGAAGTTAGTTGTTGCAGCTAGTATTAGCCAGCCACAGTCGTACTAAAGACTTGTTTCAGTTTGGACATTCATAGAGGGTAGTTATTAAGCCAGAGAAAGAATTTTATAAATTATAAATCGTAAATACATATTATGTTTATTACGTAAGAAAAGTCACAATATTTATTGAACTAAAAACAAACAAAAATTTAGGAAATTTTCATGATTAATCCGGAATATTTTCATATTCGTTTTCATCCATTTTGATTTCATTTTGCCGCCAATAACCTACAAAACAACAAAACAAAAGGACGGTCGGCTTCGATATAACTATCGAAGACGAGAGTGTCTCTCACTTAACAGGTAAGATCAAGTGGGCGCAAACCTGTTCGTTATTACTGGCAACACACACACACACGGGCACAACGGTAATGGACACCAGTAAATCTGTCATTTTTAATAGATAAACGTCGTCGAGGTCGTTCGAAAACGATAATCTCTTTATGTCAAGAAGGCTATGAGCGGTCAGATTAAAAACAAACGAACAAACATGGGACCTTGCCACCAAATCGTACGACATTCGGTGAAATCAATAAATTGAAATTGAAGATGTGTATTATTGTCTTTTGATAATTAAATAATCGGTGCAAATTCTGGCGCTATTATTAAATGCTATAACGAGGATATGGGTTTTTTTGGGTAGCTCCTTTAGATATCTCTGGAATGTGGACCAACAAAATGACTAAGCTGGTAGAGTAGGTGAATGAATGAAGATGAAATCAGAAGAACCATTTCTTATTATTTATAGTCGCTGCAAGCGTGGGAATCGACGAATATGTGGTTGATCGAGGGTAGACCTGTGAATAACTCTTTCGGTCAAGAAAAATTCAATAGCCAATTCAGTATAATCACTTCGAGAATGTTTTTGTTGATGGCAATTATTACTTTATATTTTTTGTTTATGTGTATTTTCATTTTACATCAGTTTCTTGATGTCCAAATTGTAAAATCATAAAACTATTTGCTAGTTTATCTGTTTAAAAAGTTGGAGAGAATTCTTTAATATTTTAGCAAATTGTTAACGCCTTATTGCCACAGAACTAAAAGCTAGTAACTTTATTATCGTTCTGAACCTTTATGTAATTTACAATGTAATAAAATTGTATGGTCAATTATTGAAAATTGGTGAAATTTTTGAAAAACGTGTAAAGAATGAGATGTGTAGGTACCTACATGACAAAATGATGAATAATAAAGAAGTGAATCGGTCAATAATATATACCCAATCATTTAACGACGCGTTTTCTGGAACGTAGAGCAGAAGGAGTACCTAGAACTATTTAAAAACTCTAGATTACATAACAGAAATTCTGAAATATATATTTATTCTTCGTCCATACTCAACGTTCAGCGTAAAATCTTCAGAACCAGATACCACCACAAATATTTCCGTAGTGCAATATTTGCTTCATCCCCAGTAATTATCTTATGTAATGAAGAATTGAAGAAAAACAATTCGCGACAAAGCATCCTGAGGTTGTTGCAACACAATAGAGATCATAAAGATATATAAAATATAGAAATCGGTCATATAATAATATTGACAAAAGAACCACTCAATATCCTGGATAATATCGCAGCCAAAATACAGAAGTTTCAACCATTTAGATATTTGAGAAATAGTATTTTATATATATAACTTATGACAAACAGAATATAAGAGTCTCTGTATCCTATCTTATAAGACAGCCTGACCACATGGCCTAGTACACTAATAGCCAAGTCATCAAAACGAGACATCCATCCATCTATCCATAGTCCACACCGACGAATGAAAAGTCATAATTTAAAGAATTACAGCGCCCTCTAAACTTTGGTTGGGAAAATCCGTACCTACTCATGTTCAGTGAGATTGTGCTGCAAACTATTCCGAACGGTAGTTTAGCCTTCTTTCTGGGGTATAGTAAGATGATAGTCATAAATGCATAATAACACTTATTTTTTGATCTCTATACTAATTATCTAATATATCACACAGAAAAAAATTACTGAAAAAGAAATCAAGACCAAATAATCCATGCTGAGATTCTTTAACTATATTGGGAGCACAGAACTATCTAAACCTGAACAGAGAAGTCTTTGAAGCACTTTGAAAATAGGCGACGTTAATATCCTCATTAATATCACAAATGAAATACAGAAGTTTCAACTCTTTAGATATTTGAGACGTAGTGTTCTCTACTTCTTTGTTTCACGATGGCAAATGATAAATAAAAAAAGGAATAATAATATATCATATGAGATGAATTAACTGGCCATGCCGCAGTTGTCTTCAATTTTGAATCTGACGCGGCTCGTTTGAACTTGACATTGATAGGAGAGAATTTGAATTTTCCAAATACCTCGGCCTGCATCTCGAATAAAGCTTCTCAAATTGCGCAATAAGAACAAATTACGAACAATTTATGGCCAATAATATTTATAATTCACCTGGTAAAAACAATGTTATGTTACTTTTAATAATATCGGAGGACAGCTTGCAGAGAAACCCGTCGGACGATGTGATACGCTTCGACATAAATATTGGAGCGATTATATGCTTTCAGTTGTCGCGGTAGCGTCTTTAGTGTCGTTTATGAAGTTCAATTAGGTTAAAGTTATTCCTACGGTATATAAGTCCGCTTACTATTTCAATTTTTTTTCTACAAAGTTACCTTTACATGAGTTACCTACATTTATATAAGTGACTTAAGGTTTATATAGAATAAATTTATGCCTTCTATATGAAGAAAAATAACAGGCATATCCTTAATAAATTTTGAAACAACAAAAATTTAAATCTCTTCTCTGAAGTTTTCTTTAAAGAGTAGATATCATGAAATAACTGATATTGGTGGATATTGACGAATAATTAAGTTATAAATATATTTATTTCAAATACAATGTAATAAATAGGTACAAAGGCAGATGCTAATGCGGAAAACATATTTTAAGTAGGTACGAAGTAAAGGTTTATGGATCAAAATATGTTATCTCTTCTTCTTAGCTTTTTTTTGTACATCTCAAAGTTATAAGTGACAAAAAAGAAGGTTTGTCAGCTATGCTTGTAGCTTCATTGAATCCCGATGATGACCAATATTTGAAGGTCCTTCTGAACAAGATCGAGAAACTTTTGGTGGACATAAGATTTTAGGGCAACATATAAGTAACGCACCTATACCGATAGCCAAACTTCAATTATCTGGATTGTGTCTGGACAAAATACACAGCATTTCACTGAGAAGTACCCATGAAAGTAGGTTTTTAGTCTCTATAGTGTTTGTTGACTTGCTAAGTAAAAATGTTGATCTTGAATAGCCACGGTATCATTGCCCAACGTTTTACGTATTATTATGTAGCTAGCTAGATCTGTATCTTCCTGATATATTTTTCTTTGTGCTTGGAGAGTATTTTTTTTTCTTTTTTCGTTACTTGAGAATAAAATTAATTTGAGTAGAATTTCTTAGTTTCATTCAATAAAGAGCAAATATTAATAGGTTAAGCCAAAAGCAAAAGACCATTGCACTCTCTACCACCGAAGCAGAATTTGTAGCAGCCTGCGAGTCTGCAAAGGAAATACTATGGTTACAGCAACTGTTGTTGGACTTGGGTGAAAAATATGATTGTATTAAGATGTACGTTGACAATCAAAGTGCCATTAAGTTAATTAATAACCCAGTTTTTCACAAACGAACTAATTATATAGATGTCAAGTACAATTTTATCCGAGAGAAAGTGGAGAATGGTTTAATAAATATATCTTATGTCCCAAGTAAGAATCAGCTTGCTGATATATTAACAAAGCCATTGCCCACTCAATCATTTGTTTTTATAAGAGAACAAATAATGAATAAACTATAATAGCATAATGTTTAAGTATAGAATATGTTTTGCTTTTATAATGTAAAATTTTAGTGGGAGTGTTGACTTGCTAAGTCAAAATTTTGATCTTGAATAGCCACGGTATCATTGCCCAACGTTTTACGTATTATTATGTAGCTAGCTAGATCTGTATCTTCCTGATATATTTTTCTGTGTGCTTGGAGAGTATTTTTTTTTCTTTTTCCGTTACTTGAGAATAAAATTAAGTTAATTAGAATTTCTTAGTTTCATTCAATAAAGAGCAAATATTAATAGTGTTGACCCTAGTGACTTGCAGGTCAAGAGTACCAATTTCTGTCTATCTAGAGGACTAATGCGATCTAAGGATGCCAAAAACTCATTATTTTGAAGTCAAGTGAGGAAAAAAATTATGTTACACAGAAAAATTTACCATTTGGATGGTTTTCCCTTCCCAGGAAAAAAACACACCTCCAAGTGTGGCACATATCATCAAAAAGTCTTCCCAAGATGTATTTAAAGGTGCTTATACCATTAGGATTGGAGGCTTCTACGAGTATTCGAGAGATTAGCAATTTTTGTGCGTTTTCGGAAACAAAGAACTTCTTGCTGAAGCTAGAAATTAAATGAGAGATGCATAGATTGTTTCGAAAGAATTAACACAGATGTCACGACGACTGAATTGAGTATCTATTCAAAAGACGAAATCTTATAATACAAATGATGATGATACAAAGAAAATTCATCTACGTCTATGAAGTATACAAAAAGTTCTATGTCAAATGTTAACACCAAATTTCTTCCACCAAATACGAATAGTTATGAATTTTGTAATACTGTTTATCATCCAGAATGAGTACAAAAAAATTCAATCATGCCACTTTTGAGATCGATGTCACTTAGAATATTCAGTTCGGTGACTTTGTTGATCTCAATAATTCATAAGATAAAGGATGACGAAATACTTCGACAATATAATCGAATAGCAGACGAGTTCGTATGATAATTGATCGTGGATTGATTTAATCAGCGAATATATTTGAATGATTGTTGTTAGGTAGGTACTTATTAGTATGGATTGGGTTTGAACACTCAATTCTAGGAATGAGCGCTGTTTTTCACTAATCTGATTTGAATTGATTTCGGACAACACCATTCCTAGTAAACAAACTTTGTCATTAGGGTTGCAATTTTATAAACAATAAATTCTAGGTTTGAAAGGCGAATAAATAATTTCGAAAAACTTATTAGCCCAACTATGATTTTAATTCATTTTGAATTGTCAATAATGGCGATGGAGTTTTTTGTATGCTTCTCGAGTTCTTTAAATTCTCTTTCAATGAATATGTTATGTCCCAAAATGGGTATCGTTTTATTTTATTAGATAAAAAAAAGTTGTCCATATATATATATATATATATATATATATATATATATATATATATATATATATATAACTAAGTATAAATTAATGATTTCCTTTCCTGACTCCTCAAGATATTTTTCAACTATTAAAACTGTAAATAACAAAACAAGAAGGATATCTGATCGTTTTCATCACAGCGAATAAAAATTTGACACATCAAAGGATAAATATTTTCCGAGTATTTTTTATTACATACTTTTCTGAACTGAGTATATATATATATATATATATATATATATATATATATATATATATATATATATATATAAATAGTAACATTTTAATAATGTAGAGTCTTCTGTTCTGACAGTTGACGATTTCACATTATGAACACATTTTTCTTTCAAATCTGTTGATAAAATTTAGAAACGAAACGTCAAGGGAAATTAAAATTTGATATATTGTGAAATTGTTGCCAACGAAAGAAATATCCAAAATAAAAAATAGAATAAGTTCAATTAATTGAGTATTAAGTAATAACAATATTCTGACAATATGGAAAGTAAGGTTTTCTATTTAACTAATAATTCAGATACTTTGTAGATTCGCTATTTTATAAAAAAAATTTCAGTTATTTTAGTTACTCATAAAATCTGCATTTGTTTGTTTTTTCGCAGATTTACATAAATCATTGTACCTAATAGTTTCAATTGTTTTAGATACCTCATCATTATATTTTTTATAATTAAGTAATACCTTAATTTTTTCATAGGTAACTAAAAAGAATTATTATCTTTCCAAGTGAAATCTTATTCCTGCCAATATCACGATTTCTTCCATTTTCTCCAAGATTTCCTCGAGTAAGAATTCAATCATCAATAATGACCACATAAAAGTTTATTCACATACCTTTCCATAGGTAGGTATATTTACTAATTTTCATTGGAAATATCGTAGTTTTCTTTATTTTTGTTAAGTATTTAAAAATAATATTAATTACTAACTTCGATATTATTAAATAAGTCATAAACTTTGAATTTTATGTTTTGAGTAAAAAATAATAGATCATCTTCAAAAAACATATTTTGACGAAAAAAGTTTGTTGAGAAGGAGGCAGCTTTAACCGTACCATCAATTTTCAGCTAATCAGTCACTCAGACGATAGGGGGTGCAAATCCCAAGATATGAATATTGCAAATGTCTAAGAGATTCAGTGGTTATCATTTGAAATTGAAATTACTAGTTTATGTACATAGTTTACAAGCCCATTGGTCAAGATGGTGAAAAACAAACAAAATACTTGGATATGTCCCACCATACCCTTATAAAAACAGTTATAGCTTTATGGAATGGAAAATATCTTATTCTAAACAGGTCATTGGCATTAGACAATTCTACAAATTGCTATAGCATTTGGCTTTGTTATAATATATAGGCATACATATCATTTGTCATTTGCAGTACACATTGACACTATCGTCAAAAAGAGAATCAAGAAGTTGGGTTTTGTACTGAGAGTCACAAAGGATTTTAAGGAGGTAGTCACATTGAAGACGCTTTATTATTCTTTGGTTCGTAGTAATTTAGAGTAAGCGAGTTTTGTTTGGTCTTCTCATTATCACAAATATATTTATCGTATCGAGAATGTACAGAAGATATTTTTTAGAAATCTTACTTTCAAGTTTAGTGGAAATTTGTATTTGAGAAATTATTATGTTATTTTATGTTATTATAAGGTCTTGAGTTTGGAGCACCTATTTTGATGAAATATTTCCATATCGAATTGTTTATGATGTACACAATTTTCCGCTGGTTATTTATGTTTCAATGTATCGCAGTATACAAATCGTCATGGTACTCTTATCTGTGTCCCAAAAGCAAGAACGAATTAATATTATAATTCTGTTTTTCTGAGAATTGCACGTTTTTATAACTGGCATATTGAAGATATTGATGTTTTCTGAAAGTTTGGTTGATTTTAAAAACAAACTATGTATTTATTTGCTTCGTTACAATCACTTATGAATTTTATTTCCTTTGATAGATTCAATTAATTTAAAAATATTGTAATTTCTGTTTCTACTCTTTTACTCTTCTTCTTGATACGTGATATATCTCAATAATTTGTGAATTGTTTCCTATGGAATCAACAATTTTTTTTTGTATTTAGTGGATTATAGGGCTTAGGCCTTTTGAGGTTTCTATTTGTAATAAATAAATAAATACATATCAAAATGTACATAAAGTCACAAGTAAAACCTCGAGTGAAACGTTAAATGAGAATTATGTGAATGGAATTTCCTCAACACTTTCATGCAGGTCCTGCGAGCACGAAACTCGCCTTCCACCTACCAGGTGTTCGTTCCAAGATGATCATATTTTTATCTCGATTTTTTGTCCAGCCTGAAACCCGAGTATATTATATTACATCTTGTGTTTGATAAACACTAATCGTGAACATAATTTCCACTTTATCATCTCATCGGGCACTATTCTATGCTAGCAGTTATGGGCCATTAAGCTGCCCGATCACGAAGGAGATCATATTATGCCCATTCCGCCGGTATTGTTTATGAAAATGCAAAATTTTATGGGATCTCGCTTCACTTATCTATTATATCTATTCAAATATAGTTTTCTATAGATCTACCTAGTTGGGTGATGTTATATAACGTCTGGGGATTGTCGCGACATGGTTCAGTGAAACGGGTATAAAGGAATCCAATTTCCTGATGATCGAATTCAATATGCCAGCATAGAAACGTTATACTCTTAATTCGATTTAAAATCGTATAAGATACTGTATATTATTTTTGTATATGAAATTTGATGTGTCAGATAATCAGATAATCTATTAATTAAATCAGTTCTTATGAATCGTCATAATTTTTTTTTTAATTTTGTCGAGATTTGTGTCTGATAACTTTGAAAAGGTAGATAAATATAAAAAACTTGAATCTTCTAAATTTAAGAGAAGGTTTGACAATTTTGTTTCAATCCATTCTGAATGTTTTTGTATTTATAAACAATTGATTCTTTTATATAGGTACCCCAAAAATTAAAAAGAAGTGTTTCCTGAAAATTGATATCAAAATTAATGAAGTTACTATTCATATTGATTGGAAAATATATAATAGCTTAAAATATATTTACCTATTTAATATATATATATATATATATATATATATATATATATATATATATATATATATATATATATATATATATATATATATATATATATATATATATATATAGGTACCAATATACCGCGGAAAAAAGAAAAATTGATAACTGTTTCAAGTTCTGAATGATAGATATTTTTTATTCAAGAGTGATGATCATGATATTGTTTCACATTTTTAAATTGTTAAAACCGTGAAATGGCAATTGTTTCTAAACAATGAATATTATTTTGTGCAAAAAGGACCTGGGCAAATAAACTTATGGATGAAGCCTTCGCTGATTTCGCTATTTAAACCGCAAGTTGAATGTATAAAATGAGATAGGCACAATTTTACGATAGGCGTAGCAAATTTTGCGTTAAATCGTAAAATTCCCCAAGAAAAAATTGTTGTAAATTTCGCCTGACAACCATACAAAAAATTACTCATTATGTGGACGTCGCAAATACATTCCAGATTAAGGCTCTGCAGTGATTCCAACAGAATTACAAATCCTCGACTTACCGAGGACTGTTGCGGGAAAAGTCCCCGTCGGCGGTCCTTCCTCATCCTCGAGCACCCTTATGGGCCTGGCCTGCTTTCTACGCGACATCACCCTCGCACCTAAGCACCACAGAGCGAATCGTTTTCGCACAAGTCACCTCAACTTAACCAAACACTCATTCTTCATACCGCTTAGGAGTTAATTTCGAGGAGACGCTTCCTCAGATACGCACCGTACGGCGCCACGGTGCCTTCTGCCACCGCGACGTCGACGTAGAGGGGACTCTGAAGGGCGGTTGCGTCGAAACAACCCTTCGCGGGTCGACGCAAGTCCGCAAGAAACCAAAGTTCGCGATTCTCCCGCGTACTGGAGACTGGTTAGTACGGCGACATGCCGAGCCTTAAAAAAATGTCGAACGACACCGATCTTCAAATTCTGTGATTAAGAACAAGTTCGTAATGCCGCACCGTGTATTGTTTAAACGAAGCGTAAAAAGACGTTCTTGCCGCTACGTTTGAAAATTGACTAAATGACTGTGTATTCGAGTTTGGTGGCGAGAGGAGACTCCGCCCACTGTGGATTTACCTGAGTGGTGGGGAGGAGCGCGTACTCATTCACGGAGGAAGCGTGGTATAGAGTTGAGAGATGTTTTCATAAATCAGTGTCGATACTAAGCGCGGTCTTTATCACGCTTATGATATTCATAGATGGGCGAAAGAGGGATCTGCCTATTTACTTATAAAAGGGCGTGGAAGGTGCCAAACAAGGAGGAAAACAAGGAAACAAGAGCAGAAAAAAATTGTGTCTATATTACTCCGATACTTTTACTTATTCTGAAGTGATGATTATATTTGTCATCATCGTTGCAAACGCATTATTTTATTTTGCATTCTATGAAATAAAGGTACCCTGATATATAATTAACAAATGAAACATATCCAAGAAAATGTAGAAAGCGTGTAATTTATAGAGTGTATTTCTAAGTATGAAACTATCAACACATAGGCATATGAATGATTAAGTTAATGTAACATAATAAGTCGTGTATATCTATAGGTAGCTATAAATTTGAAAGTATGTAATTAAAACTGATTGTTTTCTATATTTGACGGGACATTATATAGGAATAATTGTTTTTGTGAAATATCTAACTATGTATACCTTTTCAGATATAAAAGTTATCATTATTTCTGAAATTGGTAGTGTTTATCTTTTATTTCTTCAAATAAATTTGTTACACTTATACCTAGCATCTAGAAACTGAGTAGGTAGGTACATAGTTTTTTGAAATACCTTTTCCAGGTTCAATTTTATTGAAGACAGTCGCTTGTCGACTTATGAAAATATCGTTTGTATTGGGGATATAAAAAAATTCTAATCAGTTTTTCATTTACCTACTTATTTCGTAAAAAATATAATTGTGATGTAGGTACCTAATAAATCGATTGATATTCATTTGAATGAAACACCAGTAAAATTAGTTAACGGGTTCAAAACCCAATCATCACAGAAACTTCGTTCAGATCTAACTTGGAGAGTTTTCGAAATAAATTGAGTTTCTTCTTATTATTTTCCAGGAATTCTCTAGAACAAAGATACCTACTTCAATCATAGCTAAATTGAAAAAATTTCGAAATAAATTGAATTTCTTCTTATGTTTTTCCAAGAGTATTCTATTCTGACAATAATTCAGCTACCTATAAATAAATATAGGTAGGTATACCTATATATATATATATATATATATATATATATATATATATATATATATATATATATATATATACAGTGGCGTAGATAGGGGGGAATCAAGGGGATCAATCCCCCCCCATGAACCTACAACAATTATAGTAGAATTGAATAAAAGTCTTCGTATCTACGTATTTATAAGTATACATGAAATTTACTGAGCACTAGCACCTTTTTCGATATTATGTATGTGCAATTATTGAGTATTGTATAATTTTCGCGCTTAGAAGAGGAGAACCAAAAAGTTCAAATGGCTCTAATGGAAAATTTTTATTCCCAAAGAAAGAAGTCAATCAAAATCTCCTCGCACTTCTTCTCTTTCTAAACTGTATACTGTACTTACTATTAAAAAAAATCTCGAGCTTTTGTTTAATAGTATAGTATTATATCTAAAGCAGTTTCGTTCAATAGTATAGGTAGTATAAAATTCAGAAAGAGAAGAAGAGCGAGAAGGTTTTGGTTGACATCTTCCTAGTAAATAAAATTTTTCATTTCATATACGTTTTCTAGTCCTAGTGACCGATTAAATTCCTGTTTACATTCGAGGACCGTGACTTCTACTCGTAGAAGATTTTCAATCAATATTTAATATTTCGAATATTTTTTGAGGTAGAGTAGGTATTAAAATATGACTAACTCTTGGCTTTGATTGTCAATTTAATTACTCCATAATATTTTGAAGTTAATAAAAATTGTCGAGTTAGTAAAAGTTTTCTTGTGATGGAGTTCAATCCGTTTCTGGACTTACACATCATGGATCTTGTGGAAAGATTTACAACTCATGAGAATATAGTCTAGTCAACAAGTGCTTTTTTTGTTTAACTTTTTTCATGAGTCTCGGAAGAATATGAACAAGGTGTCATTGGATTCGAAAGAGCATGTAGATATTTTTTGAAAAAAGTTAAGTTCCGTTTAAGAGAATTGTAAAAGTTATAATCAATTTACTGAAAGAAAAAATTATCTCAAAAACTAATTGATATTTTTGATATCTCAATAAAGATACAAAAAGAGGAGGATATTTTCTAAAAGAAAGTCTCCTGGAACTGTAGGATTAATATTTATAATTTTCTCAGAAGGGTAAATATACGGCCGAAAACGGGTAATCTGGCTTGCGAAAGTTGCGCCTATTTGGGACTTTAACAATTAACATTATTTAACTAAGTATATTAAATATTAAATTAAGGAATAAAAAATTTCAAGTTCTTACTGCATAGGTAAATGAACAATGATCCAGCCACAAAACATTTTTTCGCAGTTTTTCAATTCGTTATGCAATAGTTTTTTACTGATTAAACAAGAACATTGCAAGTGTGATAACTGTTAAACTATAAATCTGATATTTTTTTCCTTTCTTGGAGCTAGTTTCGAAAGTCTGCAGAATAGATCCCCGTTAAAAATTTAAAAATTTAATTTTTTAGATTTTTACTAACAATTTACTTAGTTGCAAAATTGAACACTTTAATTAATCATACATTTTTTCTTGATTCTCTTATGAACAACGCATTCGGTTATAACAATTTTCTAAACAATAGGAGATGAATATTGAAAAAAAAGATTTCCTTGTAGCTTCCGATAATAAAAAACGGATCATTAAAATTATGAAAATAATTTCATTTTGATGTTGCAAAACTACGTAAATTGTTAATAAACAACTGAAATTTCTTAATTTTTTTCAATGGGGGTTTACTGTGAAGCCAAATAATAATAGCTCTAAGAATGAAAAAAAATCCAAGATCTATAGTGAACAGTTGGATAACTATTTGAAAAATCGCTATTATCGCCAGATAACTGCTCATTCACCGATTTAGTAACTGTCTGAATTTTTTCATTCCTTAATTTTCATATTTATTATGGTGGAATAATGTTTATTGTTTTAGTGTCCTTAATGCTCGTGACTTGCCCAAACCAAATAACCCGTTTTCAGCCGTATTTTTACCTCTCTGAGAAAATATTGATCCTATACAGTTCCGGAAGTTGAGTCTTTCTGTTGGGAAATTTCCTCATCTTTTCGAATCTTTCTTCAGATTTCAAAAATTTCAATTAATTTTTGACATATTGTTGAAAAAATAAACCTCTTTTTTTCAGGATATTGTTTATAACTTTCACAATTTTCGCGAGCGAATTTTTATTTTTCTCAAAAAAACATCTACATGCCACTCCGAATCGAGTGACACCTTACTCAAAGTGTTCCGAGTCTGCGGAAAAAAGTTGAATAAAAAAGCATTTGTTGACTAGACTAAATATATTAGAAAGATTTTCGGTGTTTTCAAGCATGATTTATACGTTTTGTATAAAGCAGCTGATAAATTCATCGAAACTGACGAGCTTTATCAAAAATTTTTTATTGCCACGCCTGTTGTTCTCGTTAGTTGAAAGTGTGGAAGAAATATTTAATTCGTAGAGGCGATGTTAAGCTTAAAAATTGAATAAGAGAGCTGGATGATTGCCTAGAAATTTTTTTTTCGAATATCATGTTGCTCAGAATATTAGCTACGCTGACGATATCGATGTTTGAAGCGAATAAAAACGATTCAAAGGAGCACGCTGAAAGAAATGGACTTGTAATGACCCTTCTGAATATATAAAATTCATTGAAAATTAAAAACTCATGTTTGTCCAATTATTTGTCATTGAAAGGTTTGGCTGCTCTGGCAATTCATCGTGCAATGAATTCACAGCTGACGAAGTCATAATTTCAAATCAGATCATTTGAATTTTTTGCAATTCAATTTAACTCTTCTGCTTATTTTTTACTACCTACATGAAAGATTATTTTTATCAAGAAAACTAGAACTTTAGATGAAAAACTTATGAAATTTTGCACTTAGTCATATCCCCCCCCATCGCAAAAAGCTATCTACGCCACTGTATATATATATATATATATATATATATATATATATATATATATATATATATATATATTTAAAGATACCTATATACCTTTTAATGTATACTTAATGAATTTGTTACCTGTTTCTGTTATGATCATAGTATTGAACAAATATTTCACGTTGCAAAAGATAGGGAAGCGTTTAAAGAAGAGTGATCACCAACCTTTGTTAAGCAAGACGGCATAAGAAGAAGTTCTGTTATAGGTATAGGAACAATAAAGATAATGTCATTACCATATGCATATGACAGACATAGTTAGATTTCTGGGGGAGTTAAAATGATTTAATATATTAATGTTAGTCAATTACCGAATTGTATAGTGTATGTTTTTGACAAGTTTGTTTTACCAATCAATTAGTATGTTCAAGGTTTGTGTGCCTATCTTTCTTATACATCCAGGTTTACTGATTGTAATACGTTTGCAGTCTGTTTATCATATTTATATATCGAATTCTGCAGAAGGTGTATTTACCACCGAAACGTATATAAGTGTGTGTATATATATATATATATATATATATATATATATATATATATATATATATATATATATATATAAATATATATATATATATATACCTATATATATAATATATATATATATATATATATATATATATATATATATATATATATATATATATATATTTTTTTGAATTGTTGCCTGTGATTTATTTCTATCTTTTTGATATTTATTAGCAATAACAGGCTTGGTGAGTCTCAAAAAACTCGATTTTATTAAAAAAAGAAACGTGAGATTCACCAAGCCTGCTATTGCTAATAATTATCAAAAAGTTACATATATATATATATATATATATATATATATATATATATATATATATATATATATATATATTTATGTATATATATATATATATATACCTATAGCTAATTCTATTTTACTGTAAATAGTCAGTGTTGCTCATCCGAGCATTAATTATTATAATTGCGATGACAATGTTTGATGGGATGAGAGTTCAGTTATCAAATAAATTCCCTTGTTCAAATTTGTGATCGATCATTGATTTCGGTCAACAAGTATCTTTAACATAATTTTGTTGTATTTTGCCAATTGGCATCTATTTTCGAATACTATGTTTGTTTATTCTTGATTCTAGGCTCTAGAGTCTAGAGTCTAGATCATTGTAATACTATCAGAATTAAGCATTGAGACTTAGTCTCAATTTTCATCATTTACTGGATCGCTTATTCTTGGTGGTTTATACAGAATATTGCGAATTTCGCGAATTTTATCTTATCGCATAGGTACCAAGTTCTTCATTTAAACTGTTTATTTCCTTTAGTACATACCTATATCGAATACTATACTGAAAACACGCTCGTAGGCAGCGTTTCATACATATGTATTATAGACAAAACGAATGAACCTACTTTCTTCAACATATATCCAACTCCAACTCAATTTTCGTCTGTTGAGAAAAATTTTGCCCTCCTCAGATCCACTCTGATATTCGATTTAAAAATGCTGTCTTGAAACTCCCTTAAAATGCACAGATTTATATTAAAAATTATATTTTTATCAGAAGCGATCTTTAAATCAAGGGCCAAGTCTCTCAAAGTATCCCACGCAATCAAATTTCTCATAGAAAGTATGCCAAATTTATTATAGTTAGAAACGCGATATTCGGGAGAATGATATTTATTTTGAATTCTTTCTGGAAGCCGAGAGATTTTAATTTTCAGGGCTCAATTCCGGAAGAGGTGGGAACCTTCACTAGACGCAGTGGCGGATTTAGATATTTTTTGCTATTAGACTATTCAAATTTTGCCGCCCCTACCGACCTCTACAATTGGATGATACACTAGTTCAAAATCATATTAATTACAATTTTTTTGTCAATGAAATTGTTACTGTATTTTTCTGTAATTAGTATGATTAGTCAGTTCATAGATTATTTTTACAACCCAACGATTTAGGTAAGATTGCACAAGACATAATTTTTCTGGACATATTTCTGAGATAACGAGAGCTCATCCATGTAAGTACTACAAATAATGGAGAGATGGAGACAGCACTTCGAAGAACTGACAAAAACACAAACAGATAAAACAAGAGAACGAGAAGTAATGATAGAATTACAAGAAATAGAGGAAATACAAGAAAATGAAGTTATAGAAGCAATAGAAAAATTGAAATAAATATCCCATTGGAATGGAATATAGGTATCATACTACCAATACACAAAAAAGGAGATAAGAGAAACTGCAACAACTATAGAGGAATAACGTTGACTAGTGTTCCGGGTAAGATTCTAGCCATGATAATAGAAAAAAGAATGAGAGATAAAATCGAAGAAATAATAGATGACAGCCAATATGGATTAAGGAAGGAGAGGAGTACCCAAGATGCAATATTTATTCTAAGGCAAATCAGTGAAAAACTAATAAGCAGAAAAAGGGACATACATGTATGCTTTATAGACCTTGAAAAAGCATTCGACCGAGTGAGAAGAGAAGACATATGGATAGTACTAGAAAAAAAAAGGAATTGATAGAAGAACAATAAAGATAATAAAGACAATGTTCAAAGATAACAAGAACATAGTAAGAACGAATAATGAAGAATCGAGCCAGTTTAAGACAATGATAGGGGTAAAGCAGGGATGTGTCCTCAGTCCGCTACTATTCGCACTGATTCTTGATGAAGCCATGAAAGAAGCAAGAAAAAATATGAGACCACTGAAACTGGGATACTGGAAAATGGAACAAACACAGGTGACAGAATTGATGTTCGCAGATGACATGGCAATATTGGCGGAGACAGAAAAGGATCTACAGCATAACATCGAAGTACTAGATAGGAAACTGTCCCTAACAGACATGAAGATAAACATAGGAAAAACGAAAAGCATGGTTATAGCCGGAGAAAACAAGAGTCACAAAATCGAACTATATGGAAAACAGATTGAACAGGTGGAAAGCTTTAAATATTTGGGAGCAATAATTGAAAGAAACGGGAAAATAGACAATGAAATAAATGAAAGGTTGGGAAAGACAGGAAAGCTATTCAATATGATGAAGAAAACATTCTTTGGAGGAAGAGAAATAGTAAAAGAGATAAAAGTAGAAAAAGTTAAAAAAGTTATAAGACTGACGCTTATGTACAGTAGCGAAACATGGACCATGACAGATAGATAATAATACCTATTTGCGCGATTTTTTTATTAGCAAAAATCAATTATATAGTCGTATGAAATTTTTTTGCTCTTTGGGTCAATCGACGCAGTTCGATAAGGAAGAGAGCTGAGTAGATGCTGAAATTGATCGGTTAGGTATTCTGAGAGTTATCCCAAAAAACATTTTTTTCAATTTTATTTTAGCGATTTCTCAAAATCGACAGCGCCAAATCGGTTGCAATTCTCAGAAAATCTAAGTTTGGTTAAACTCTTTCGAATGCCTCAAGCTGCATTGCGATTGGTTGACCTGTTCAAAGTAATAAGAGGTTTACATAAACACACATACATACATCCAATCAGATATTATCGTAAAAATATTCATAATGGCTTCCTAGTGTCTCAAAACGTTGAGATCTGAAGAAAACTTGATTTTCGGATATCGGGATGAACACAATATCTTCCCAATTCTTGAAAGTTCTTAATTTTTTTAGCGAGAAGTTGAAAATTTTGGCGCCAAATTTGCCGCTCATAAAATCTGCCGCTTTAGGCTCCAGCCTACTCGGCCTGCTGGTGAATCCGCCACTGACTAGGAGGCAGTCATGCCGCGTAGTTCGAAAGGTGCTCTGAGTAGATTTTTAATTGTAGTGATCTCTACAAATATAGTTAATCTAATAATTCACTCAATTAAATATCCTGCATAAATCATTAAAGTTTATTCTAGTACATAGGTATTTGTTGCCGACAATGTTTGTTTCAACTGTGACAATTAATAACTCGACATCCCCCATTGTTCACGTTATGAATGCAGCGCGAGTAAATAATCCCAATCTGACGTCAGTTCTGACTTATGCTTCCTTTTCGATTCGGCGAATATAGAATAATATTTCCATAGAGAAATGTACGCTGCCGTCAACCAGCTTATTCGGCGTCTTTCGCTGCCCGCATTCAGAAGCGATCGCTGACCATTTATTAGGGCATATCCAGTCTGTCCATCGGCATGTTAGGCTCACAATTTCAGCTTTTCAGCCATCATACAGGAACATTTGCATGTCTAGCAAACGTCGCCGTTGACAGATTTATTGGAAGCGCATAGTACTCGGACCGCGGAACGGGCAAAGTCGATGGATATTAAAAAGAGGAATAAGGATTCCTTCATTCTTTATTGTATTGTTATTTTGAGTGACTGTCAGATTGTAATGTGAGGAATTAGCTTGCTGAATTTTTGATGAAATATTTCGCAGTGTATGGATGACGTAAACGGACAGAAGTCGAAAGTATTACACTCAGGGATGAATTCATAGATGTCACCTACTCTCAATCTACACTCAATACATGCTAGAATCAACATACTTATGCACAATATGGAAATCATAAAGATGAAACACAGAAATAGATCAAAAAATATATATTAAGTCGAATTTGGGACGATTCAGCATTAAACTTAAAAATTTAAGTGGTTTTTCTTTATGAGTTCCAGATATATGAGGAAGTTGATTTCGCCCTGTTACTTATCTATTCCAAAGTAAGCAGAGTTTGAGATGGAAAAAGCAAAAGGCATTAACAAAATGCTAAAATCTGAAGTTCGTTCTAAAATCACAGTTTTGATGTTTGAAAATAATATTAATAAAATATACCATGAATTAAAATCAACATCGACATTTTGAATTTATGATTGACATGATTTCTACCCATAATTATTAAGGTATGAGTTGAAGGTAACGATTAACGTAGTTATTGAATAAGGGCCAATCTGCAATTTTTTTATGCATATACTAATGGAAATAAAAAAAATATAATGAAGCCTTGCTCTTACTGCGCATTTGCATGTGATACCTATATCGAATTGATGTAAATCCCTAATAAATATGCCTACTGCCATCGTATGAATTTAAAATATCTTATATATATATATATATATATATATATATATATATATATATATATATATATATATATATATATATATATATATATATATATATATATATATATATATATATATATATATTATATATATATATATATATATATATATATATATATATATATATATATATATATATATATAATATATATATATATATATATATATATATATATATATATATATATACATTATATATATATATATATATATATATATATATATATATATCATATTTTATATTGTTTAAATTTTCCTAACTGCCGCAATTTTCCGTAGATAATTTTTGTTTTTTCATGGCTTTTGAAAAATTGCCGAATTTCACAGCTTCAGCAGATTGAGTTAGAGGGTTAAATTTTGGTAGGTACATTGAGTTCATGCTGTCTTAAGATCCTTTGTGGATGTCAACACTTTTTCTCAAACGCGCTACATTTCGTGGTGACTTTTCGGTTCGAATTGCATCTCGATCTGTTTCGCAATCAGAAGGTAGGTTATGCACTTCGCAATTTTTTTCACAATTGAGGGTAGAAATTTGGTAAGTGGATTGAGTAAGGTTTAAATTTATTTTAATGAAATGTTTTTAAAATTATATCTGATGATTTTTGGATGCTGCTCTCAGTCCATCATTATTGAAGATATCGGAATTTTCACTTTACTGTACTAGATCCCAGTCGCTTTCTCATTAATTTCCACTAACCTCCGCGAGATAGTGGGAAAAACGTGACAGGTCGCAGCCTGCGTCCATTTCGCAAATACATAAGTTCGGATATAACATGTGTAAACATGGTTCCGTTATGGCAAAATCCGCTGCGGTGACGGTCCCCATGGAGATTATGCTGATTCCTGTGATAACAAATATACACTCACGATAGTAGCCTATGGATGATGCACCGATTAGATTAGAACATCGAAATGTACTTGGCCGGCCTAAAAACGGGCAAATCTAATCCGTCAACTGCTGTCATAATCTGCACCATCTAATAATGTGTTGAATAGGATTTACGATGGGGCGCTGTGACACAAAGCCATCAAAAGGGTCCGTCTGTAAGAAGAATTTGCTGTAGTGTTGCAAATTCATCCCAAGATGTAAATACTAGCCATTCATTATTAATTGTAATAATTACTCTTTTTATTGTCAGAACGAATTTTGGTTTTCAAATTATATTTTTCAAAGCTCGAATTGCAAACATATGTGTTCTACTTTAGTTACGACTAATCAGTCATCGCTAAGATTGATTGTAAAGCTTAAGTTCATAATAATTTCATACTAGCTGACCGGCCACGTATTGCTGCGGTTCAAATTTATACTGTCCGTTCATGCAAAGTTTTTGATACAAATTATTTTTTTTAAAAAATTTATAATAAGCCTTGTCCATGAAAAAATTATAAATGGAAGTTCATAAACTATAGCGCCATCTAGCGGCAAGTGGATACGCGTATATATATATATATATATATATATATATATATATATATATATATATATATATATATATATATATATAATATATATATATATATATTATATATATATATATATATATATATATATATATATATTTATATATATATATATCTATATATCCATTTGTATATATAATATTTTATAATCATTAATAACATGTTCATTTTAATAACTCAAAGAGAAATTATTAATTGCAATTTTATTACTATTTCTTTTTATGTTTATTTTTCAATTTAATTACTCCCAATCGTTGTTAATTTGTTTCATTGTGACTGCATATTTATACGTATTAGGTTACCTTTATTGTGAAAGAAATTTCGTCTAACCAGGTGTCATACGACTTACGGCACCTCTCGTCTTGTTTATTATACTGTGACACAATTATTTGTATAGAAATAATCAACTAACTAAATAATATATTCTCGATTAATCCGTGACCAATTACAGAATGACCCATTTATATTTCATAAGAACATATCTAGTTTAATAAAGAGAAACTCAATCGCAGCGAGCTGCATTAGAAAAGCAGGTTTTCGAAACGTAACCAGTTTAAAAAATCTATTCATTAAATTATGATCTTTGATGCAAATCCTGAATACAAAAATTGCGCCCTCTATCGTGTGAACAATATTCATTTCCTCCTCGGGGGGGGGGGTCAACCCTCCAACCAATTTATATCAAAATGAATACCATCCAAGATACATACGAAACTACCTACATACAAAGTTTCAACCCTAAGGTCCCAAAATTGCACCTTCTATCGTGTAAACAAGATTCATTTCCTCTCCCCCCCAAGCAACTCGTACCAAAACTAATCCTATCCAATATATCATACGAAACCAACTTTAAATCTTATTGCTCCAAAATTACACCCTTTCTCGTGTAAAGAAGGTTTATTGCATTCCCCGAGGGGTCAACCCCTCAACCAATTCGAACCAAAACCAATCCCATTCAAGATATCATACAAAACTACCTAGATACAAACTTTCAACTTTATTGCTATAAAATTGCGCCTTCTGTGGTGTAAACATTTTTTTTCCCTCTGGGGGGTCAACCCCCTTATATATTCGAACCAAAACCAACCCCATCCAAGATATCATAGGAAATTACCTATTTACAATTTTTCAACCCTATTGCTAAAAAATTGCGCCTTTTATCGTGTAAACAAGATTTATTTTTCCCTCAGGGGGGTCAACCCCCCAACCAATTCGGACCAAAACTAATTCCATTCATGATATCATACTAAACTACTTATTTACAAACTCTCAACCCTATTGCTACAAAATTGCTCTGTTTATAGTGTAAACAAGATTTATTTCCTTCCCAGAGGGGTCAACCCCCAACCAATTCGAACCAAAACCAATCCCATCCAAGATATCATACGAAACTACCTATTAACAAACTTTCAACCCTATTGTTCCAAAATTGCGCCCTTTATCGTGTAAACAACTTGAAAATACATAAGCTCTTACATACAAACATATATACAGGGTGTACCAATCTCACGACAAACTTCGGTATATGGGTTATTTTAAGAGATATCAGAAAATGATATCAACAAAAATGGTAGATGTCTTTAAGGTCCATATTTTGAAATTATCTCGAACTATACAGAGTGTTGCATAACTCCGTTACAAACTAAACATATGGTTTTTCAAATGAGTACCCCTGTATATTATACCGAATTCGGATTACTCACATTGTTTTGAAGCTTTTGATTTCAGGTTTTGCTATGTTATACAGAGTACTTCAAAAGATATGGACACGTTTATATGAAAATCGTAGGTAAATCAACGCTCTGTAGCTTATTGTGCGTTGAAGAAAAAAATTTTATTTTGCCTAACAGAGTTTCGTAATATGATGCTATATCTCCGTATTATATTAAATTTGAATTATTTTTCATTTTGTATACAGGGTGGACGGAAACTCGAACCTTTAATTTTCTCTCTTATTTCAAATAGAACACCCTGTATTTTATAGCACAAATAGAATCTTCTATTATGTAACTTCAATTTTTGTGAAGCATTCCCTATACCCAAAAGTAATAAAATCAGAGTTATTTTGTAATATTTATTGTGAACCATAATTATTAACCTTAAATATGAAAGCAATACACGTTGAATGTAACAAAAAATCCTAAATAATAATCAATCTTAATAAATAATTTATTCTTAACAAAACAAGTCACCAAAAGTATAATTCGAACCGTAATATTAATCTAAATGTTCAAAGTGTTCATCGTTAACATCAATTTCAACGCAAACTGAGAAAATGTAATGGTTTCCAGCATTGCATTGATGTTAACGGGAACACTTTGAACATTAAGTTTAATATTACGGTTAGAATTATATTTTTGGTGACTTGTTTTGTTAAGAATAAATTGTTTATTAAAATTTATTATTATATAGGATTTTTTGTTACATTCAACGTTTATTGCTTTTACATCTAAGGTTAATAATTATAGTTCAAAATAAATATTACAAAATAACTAAATAAAGTTATATAATAGAAGATTCTATTTGTGCTATAAAATACAGAGTGTTCCATTTGAAATAAGAGATAAAATGAAAGCTTCGAGTTTCCGTCCACCCTGTATACAAAATGAGAAATAATTAAAATTTAATATAATACGGAGATATTGCATCATATTACGAAACACTGTTGGGGAAAATAAATTTTTTTTCTTCAACGCGCAATAAGCTACAGAGCGTTGTTTTACCTACGATTTTCATATAAACGTGTCCATATCTTTTGAAGTACTCAGTATAACATAGCAAAATCTTATATCAAAAGCTTCGAAAAAATTTTAGTAATCCGAATTCGGTATAATATATAGGGGTTCTCATTTAAAAAACCATACGTTTAGTTTGTAACGAAGTTATGCAAC
This sequence comes from Cynegetis impunctata, assembly GCA_030704885.1. Taxonomy (NCBI): domain Eukaryota; kingdom Metazoa; phylum Arthropoda; class Insecta; order Coleoptera; family Coccinellidae; genus Cynegetis; species Cynegetis impunctata. The sequence goes on along the minus strand of JARQZK010001447.1, from coordinate 199,464 downwards.
ACTCTGTATAGTTCGAAATAATTTCAAAATATGGACCTTAAAGACATATACCATTTTTGTTGAAAACATTTTTTGATATCTCTTAAAATATCCCAAATACCGAAGTTTGTCGTAAGATTGGTACATCCTGTATATATATATATATATATATATATATATATATATATATATATATATATATATATATATATATCTATACCATGAAAAGTCATGAAACGGAAAACTATCTTGGTCCTAGGTCCAACTTTGCTAATCGCACCCATTTTAATAAGTAGGTTTTCAAAGTGAAAACCTGCTAAAAATAATAAAGACGCGCGGATAAATCATTTTCTCAGAGAAATTTCAGATAACAAATACCAGACTTCGAAAGACAGATAAATGAAATGAGCTGTGTTCATGTCAAGTCAATGAAAGCTGCAGATATCGCTCAAATACTCCAAAGTCGTAAATAATAAATATTTCGTACGTCTTAAGGAAGTGTTGGAGAGGATGATCTGGATCTTAAGAGATAGAAGCAACCCTTTTACGCCCTACTGAGTCGCATAAATGACCGGCAAGCAACTGTCAACTGAGTAGAAAATATATTTACCTATTTCCGAGAAAACGTGCAAACTTTGCTCCATAAAGAATTTGCAAAAGTGGAACGAATGGACAAAAGATAGTAAATGTGCCATCCTTGTAATTTATGGAACTTTCAGAAGGATGTTATCATTGTTAAGGGCTGTTAGGCAAATGGAAAGGATTTTATTGGCTTTATGGACTAAATTTAAAATGATTAATTACTGACATCCCAGACCATTGAGTTTATTTTCTTGTTGAAAATTTTTATATATTAATTTCCAAATAAAATAATGTATTGAATGGCTTGAAATCATTTAGAACTTAATTGTCATTGCTATTTGAACTAGAAATCTACATTTGAACACAAAATAACAGAATAAGTATTAATATTATTATTAATTATTTTCTATTTCTTCAATTCAAATTTCATTCAGAGAAAAGTTATCAGATTTTGATTTTATTGGAATTGTCAATGTATTATGAAAAAAAACTTATGACCTTCACATAATGAACCATAAATGGAAATAATTTCTAGAATTGTAAGTTTGGTAATGGGACCATCTTTAAAGATATCTGTTTAATGAATAATTGAATTTTTGCCTTTTTAGTTTAAGTAAAATTAGAAGCTATAACAAGTCTTACACTTTAAACGCATTCTAGATGAGATAAAACATGAATTTATGAGTATATATATATATATATATATATATATATATATATATATATATAAATATATATATATATATATATATATATATATATATATATATATATATATATATATATATATATATATATATATATATATATATATATATATATATATATATATATATATATATATATATATATATGTATATATATATATATATATATATACAGGGTGTCCCAGAATTTTTTAGACAGGCTATAACTCTAAAACGGCTGAAGATAACTCCATAAAATTTGGTATGCAGCAATTGGATGGATTTTACAATATCGCGAATCCCTCATGACGTCAGCGAAATCATCACCGTAGCTATGACGTCATGTCATTATAAAATATCAAATGTAAAGGAGGTCGTGTGACTGCTTATATTAAAGGTCTTTTTATTCTTAATTCAACCATGTAATACACTTAGTATGTTAAAATTTATTAGTTGTGTATTTTCGATCAAAAGGAGTTTAACAAAATGAATAAAAAAGTTTAATAAACAAATTTAATCACATGAAAATCAGGTTTGAGGCTTGTGTTGAAATTAATTGTAGAATAATGGTATTATTGCCTTGATTTTCATGTGATTAAATTTGTTTATTAAACTTTTTTATTTATTTCGTTAAATTCCGTTTGATCGAAAATACACAACTAATAAATTTTAACATACTGAGTGTATTACATGGTTGAATTCAGAATAAAAAGATCTTCAATATGAGCAGTCACACGACCACCTTTACATTTGATATTTTATAATGACATGACGTCATAGCTACGGTGATGATTTCGCTGACGTCATGAGGGATTTGCAATATTGTAAAATCCGTCCAATTGCTGCATACCAAATTTTGTGAAGTTATCTTCAGTTGTTTTAGAGTTATAGCCTGTCTAAAAAATTCTGGGACACCCTGTATATATATATATAGATATATATATATATATATATATATATATATATATATAAATATATAAATATATATATATATATATATATATATATATATATATATATATATATATATATATATATATATATATATATATATATATATATATATATATATATATATATATATATATATATATATATATATCTATATATAGGCTTGCCATATTTTTGGTGGGTAAAACCGGGACACATTAATATGGGATGGCCTTACTGGAGGGGGTATTCGATTAGCCCCAGTACGGCGGATCCTCCCTTGTGAAATTTTTAAGAAATCAGTAGCAAAATGGTGAGTTTAAGGACTTTTTTGAACCCTGATAAGTGACAGGAGGTGGAAATCTGGAACCCTGAATTGTTAGTTCTACACAACTTTTGAAAATAAAAAAAAAATTTTATCTACTTAAAAATAAGTTTTTCTTTTCTACCATCTAGAAAGAAAATAAAATTTTGAATACTTCATACAATTGAATTATTACTAAGCCTTTAATTTTTAAACTACAACTTTTTGTCTAACTACAAAAACCATTAGGAGACATTTTTTTTGTCGAACTAAAAAATCAATGTATTAATAAGCTGACAATGTTGATCTTTGCCTTCAAAACAAAGCCCTCATGTCTCTCTGCCTGATTAAGTGATAGCGTATACCTCTCCACTAGGTAGCGCTCACACTTCTCTTAGGCCTGTTGTTATTATTAAAATTACAGCACTTTTTACATCTTACACACGGGACATCTATAAAACCGTGCGGGACACAGGGACAAACGCGAAACACCGGGACGTATGGCAGGCCATTTGAGTTCGAAAATCGACTTTATTGAACTGTTAACGTTTCTTCGCGAAATTCGTGTCTTTCTCAAAACTTTTGAAAGATAAAAAATAATTTGGAGTTTATAAATGCCAAATTAATTTCATCAATAATATCTTCAATAATATCATCAATCAAGAATATCTTTAGTAAGTATTGAGGAAGTCACAAATTTCGTGTCGAAACGTTAACTGTTCAATTAAGTCGGTTTTAAAACTCAAACGGCCTGATTTTGATAAGTGAATGATTTAATACGAAATTCCTGCCTTTGAAAAGCTTCAAAATTCAGGAATTTCGATCATTGAACATGCAAATAGAAGAACACTCCAAATAATAAGATTTCATTCAATGAATTCATTACTCCATTTAAATTCATTAACCTGAGCTTATAACATGAAACACATATTTTTTGAACGTATTATTCTTCAAGGTATTGAATCTAGGGCATTATATGAGACACCAAATTTCTATCTGGTATATAAATTAACTTAAATCTCTCTATGAGTTTTAGGTTTTTTTTTTCCAGGGACCTACAGTTTAACGCCGGTTCCGAACGGCTAATGGGCTTGTGAACGATTTACATTACCCAACAATGTTTCATCATAAATAACCACTAAATTCCGGACATACACAACACCCAAGAGCGAGGTGGGACTGGAACCCACAATCCTCGGTTTACAAACGGTATAAGGCGGTTCACCTTAGGGGGCGTTCAAGTATTACGTAACGCAATTTGGGGGGAGGGGGGGTCTTGTAAAACGTTACGACGCGTTACAGGGGCGGGAGGGGGGTTCGAACAACGCGCTACGTAACATTGATTTTTATTGAAATAAAAAACTAGAGAATTTGAATCTCCGAAGTTGTTAACTCTTTTCGTTTATTTTTTACGAGGAATCCCTCGATTGTATTGTAAGTCAGTTTTATTTTGTTGTCCCAAGTTGGCAACTCTATCCGTTTATGTTTTATGGGGAATACCTCGACTGTATTATTCGTCATTTATATTTTGTTTCCGTTGCCAGTTTTCATTAAGTGTTTTAAACACGTAATACACAGGAGCGAAACTACGAAACTATCTACCTACATACATACGAACATATATATATATATATATATATATATATATATATATATATATATATATATATATATATATATATATATATATATATATTTGTATATGTATCTGACTCATGAACCCTCTTTTATATATTTATGTGTTATAAGATCTCTATTTCCAAATAAAAAGTAAAACTATAATTTTTTTGTTTCTGTCAAGTTTGAACATTGTGATTGTGTTTTATAATAAGTATATGGTAAGATTTGAAACTGTTAAGTTATAAATAAGCATGATTTGAGTATTTATTTATTTTAGCGATGACATGACATAAGTTAATTTGATAAAGGTTAAAAAAGTAACCGAAACGTTATTAGAACAATTACAACATCAATTCTGTTTTAATTGAACCAGAAAACCCAATAAAAGAATTATTTACAATATATATATATATATATATATATATATATATATATATATATATATATATATATATATATATATATATATATTATATTATATTATATTATATACATATGTAGAGAAAGAGAGACTTTTGAAATTGGGTTTTTGATGCCAAGCATCCTGAAATGTCATGAAACGAAAAACTATTTGTGTCCTAGGACCAACTTTGCTAATCGCACCCATTTCAATAAGCAGGTTTTCAAAGTGAAAACCTGCTAATAAGCGAAAATTGAATAATGCATGAGAAAAATAATGGTGGATGAAGTTAGCTAAAAATGTATGCAACGACAGGGCTGAGTCAGGAAAACGGCATAATTAAATGTAAGATTAGTAGTAAAAGTTTATTAGGACAAATTTGAGCCCTTTTCAACATATCACATTATGTATGATTGTTTATTAAATAAAAATCTCTTGTTTTGTTTATTATTAACGAAAACACGATTAAAACAATAAAAAAGGTATTTTAGCAACTTTCCGGTACTTTGCGCAACATATTTGTGACTTTTAGGTAAAAATGGTCGCTTGGGTGTTAAGTAACATTAGTAGGGGGGGAGGAGGGGTTCATGAAAACGTTACGGAGCGTTACATAGGGGGGAGGGAGGGTCAAAAATCTTCAAAAATTGCGTTACGTAATACTTGAACGGCCCCTTACCGCTGGTCTACCGAGGCCTCGAGTTTTAGGTTAATAGCAAAGAATTATGCTCTCTAAATATAAATTACCTACATATAGATTAACTTTTGTGACGATCTTATAAAAATTGAGCTACTTGACGCCTCCAACAACACATTTTACGGTGGCTACCCGATCTACTTATAAAAAAAAAGATGTGGTGTAATGAGACACCAGGAAGAAACGAAGTTCCTTAGGATTCGACATTATAATATAATTATTGATATAATAATAATATCGCACTGAAGATTTACAAACAATACGAAAATAAACGTGCTCATTTACGAGTAAAATGAATTTATAATATGAGCATACACCATCACGTGCTTAGACAAGTTTTTCATGTTTATGCCGTGGCAGGAGGAACATATAGAAAGAATTACGCATGCGCGTTGCACTTCCGTTATATGTTTTTCTTACGGTTTTAGTCTCACATTTTTTCAGTTTGGTCGCGCAGCAAAAGCATCTCCTCCAAGCCTGCCGTAAGGAACTTCGTTCCAAAAATCTCAAGTTCCTTTTTACATTGATCCAGTTTGTCAACTAAATCAACAAATTTGCGATAGTTACCTAATATTACAACATCCAGCGCGTGAAATCTAATTTCCTTTCACTATTATATTCGAAACTACTGGACAACAGCGCAATAATGGAGATTAAGAGGGACACTTCTTCAATTTTTATGAACGTATAAAAAGATACGTTTAGAACTGAACCCACGAACATCCTCAACTCCTAACATAAGAAAGAAATTCTTTCTGTCTGCTGCAATCTTGGCATAGTCCAATTCGATACGATGAATTTTTCTGAAACCGGTTGAAATCGTTTTGCGGACCGATTAACAGGACTTCTAGGACAATAGACATTCTCGAAGAATGACGATAAAGTTATATAGGTCTAATGATGACCATTCAGGCCTAATTAGATAGCAGATATATTGAAAAGTATTTTTGGAAAAATTCGGAATTAATGGATCTATTATACATGTTCCAAATTTTAAATCGATAATTTTGTATGATATACAGGGTGGACCACGACGAACTGCATCGATCGATATCTTAAAAACTGAATGTAGGAAAAATTTGAAATTTTGGGACCTGCTAGATGTCTTGGGGCCTATTGAGCTAAAATATTTTCATCTATTGGGCACTTCCGGTTGTACCGGAAATAGACCCTAAGTCGCTTATTTTAAATGGGATACCCTATATATTATCACATTTTTGGATTCTACTTAAGATTCTAAGCAGATTCTTTGTTTCATGTCCTATACCTAAGTCTAAGCGTTTTCGACATATTTAGGTTTTTATGTCAAAAACGATGATTGCAAGCCCTAATATAATTATCAATTGTTCCTATAAGGAAGCCTTTTTTACTTACATTTATATTTTATACACGTTATTTTTCACTGTATCTCATAATAAAAATCGAGTACTAATAGGTCCGGGGAGCGAGATTGCCAAAGATTTGGTCCATTGTTGGCTATCCATCGATCGTAAAATATGTTTTCTAGATAATTATTGACCAAATGAGCATTATGTGGAGGTGCCCCATCATGTTGGTAGAAAAGGTTTCGAAGTTCAGCCAGAGGCAAGTTGTCTAAATAGTCAACTTCAAAATTCAAGATGTTGAGATATCAAAATTCATGTGTTTCTGTTTTTGAGGATATGGTGTCACAAATGTATCACATGTTCTTGAAATAACTTCATCACATTGTCCATAAATAATAAATAAGTTCAAATAATCTTCGTTTGCATAATATAACCGGGGTGCCATTACGATGATTTGAGATGTCAAATAAGATCGTGGCTATCCCAGATCTAATTGTTTAACGATTAAATGCAAAATCTTCATATAGAAATATTAAATTGGCAATATTTCGAAAACCTCAAATTTTAGGTATAGATAACCTATACAAAGTTACCTTCTTTTTGAATGCTAAATACTACAAAATAAGAAAAATGGGGGGTTTCCATTTGAGAAAATTGATATTTGTCAGTTTTCTCAATCTCATTTTAGATCTTATATTTTGAACACTCTGTATGATTATTTATCCAAATATTGTACAAAATCTATTGAAATAGGTCCTCTTCAACAAGGAATTTAATCCAAAGTGAGTAAAAAAGACTTCCTTATAGGAACAATTGATAATTATATTAAGGTTTGCAATCGTCGTTTTTGACATAAAAACCTAAATATGTCGAAAACGCTTAGACTAAGGTAAAGGACATAATACATAGAATTTGCCTAGAATCCTAAGTAGAATCCAAAAATGTAATAATATATTAGGGTATCCGATTTAAAATAAGCAATTTAGGGTCTATCTCCGGTACAACCGGAAGTGCCCAATAGATGAAAATATTTTAGCTGCATAGGCCCCAAGACATCTAGCAAGTTTCCAAAATTTCAAATTTTTCCTACATTCAGTTTCTGAGATATCGATCGATGCAGATCGTCGTGGTCCACCCTGTATACCGGGTGTAAATGAGTCATGGGACCCCTTTATCTTTTCAACGGGTTCTTCGATTTTATAGAAATTTCGGTGGTTTATCTCTGACATAATTTTGAATTTTTTCACATACGAAATCAATAAAAATTTCCATATTTCGTAAACAGGATCGGTCTCAGGAGCAAAGAGCATTAATAAAAATAAGAGTATGAATACTCTATGAGTACGATATTTAGGAATTGAGAAAACTGATGTGTGAATAATTTTGAAGGAATTTGAAGGAGCTGTTCAAGATATAGGGTGGCCCATGTATGTTTCTATCAAAAACTGAGTTTTGGTTCGAAAAAGAATTTGATCGTTAATAAACTTCACGAAAAGAAAATTTTACAAAAATTATTACTTTGGGCCATATTTTAAGTCAATTATCTATTATTTACACGACGTCGCAGCCATGTACGATAAAAAAAACAAAATGGAAAAGAAAATTGAAACAGCGCCTCAGAATTGAAATATGTAAAAATATGTAGGGTGTTCCATTTAAAATTTCAATTTCTATATCGTTTTCAGTGAAACCGGAAGTCAACCATATTGATTCCGTATGTCAAAAAACTCAGAATTAAGTCTGAGATAAACCATCCAAATTTCAATAAAATCGAAGAACCCGTTTATAAGTTATACGCCCATCACATATATATATATATATATATATATATATATATATATATATATATATATATATATATATATATATATATATATTATATATATATATATATATATATATATATATGGTTGTCTGGTTTCCCGGGTTTGTATCCGCGTATGGGCTTCGTCTTCGTTGAAGTCTGCTCGACGTTTCGGCAAATTCACATTTGCCGAATGTGACTTCAACGAAGACGAAGCCCATACGCGGATACAAACCCGGGAAACCAGACAACCAGATTATCTCCGCGAAAACCTGAAAATCAACATATATATATATATATATATATACAAATATACATATATCAATATATATATATATATATATATATATATATATATATATACTTATATATATATAATATATATAAATATTTCATCAATACAATTCACGAATTTCGTGAACCAAGTCGATATCAAGATTATTTGACAAATTAAATGATACCGAATGAGCTCAAAAAAAAAATACCCTCCATGCGTTTGACTTTGAAGGATTACGAATGTCAATGCTTTAAGAAGTGCTTTTTGTTTCGAATGAAAACCCAAATAAACATAGATATTAAAATACTGAAGAGAGATAGTTACATAATTGTAATGTTTGTCTCAGTAAAATATTGAGGTTACATCTCACATTTTTTTCATTGAAAAGACTTTTCCTGAAACTTGCAATAAACTTAAAATTGCGAATTTTCGAAGGCAATATCCCATTAGTCGCCGGGTTTACAAACGGGGCATTCTCATTATATAACGAGACATTAATTTCTCACTGAACAGAATAGTAAATGTAGCTCACCAACTATATCAGAACAAAGTTCAAATTTCTAACTTCCTATGAATGAATTCAATATCATGTAATATGGAATTCCGGCGGGAGAAACGCAAGTGGTTATATTGAAGTGTCTTGAGGGTGGATAGAAGCGACTAGCCCGTATTGACTTTTAAAAACTGTGAAGAGTGTTTTTTGTTCCCTCGTAATAGTGACCTTGCAAATTTATTTATTTAGTGCAATATTAAATATGACGAATGCTTTAAAATACAGTTCCCAGTCATAAAATTTTGCATTTTGTTAGTATTTTGTCATTCGATTGGCAAGTTTATTTTTACTATAATCTATGTGCTATCATAAACTTTACTACACCCTACTATAAATAGATACGTATTTTACAACTAATTCCCAAGAATGGTCCACTATATAGTACCTTGGCCATGGCAATATTTGTCACTTGCGCTAGCTATTTGGGGGTGCAAAAAATGCAGATGTCATTAAAAAATTATGAGTTTACTATTTTTATATATTATCTACGAGTACACGGAGGTGAAAACTTTTACAGATATAGCGGAATTGGTTTTACGGCGAAGAAAAAATTATATTGAAATGAGCAACTGGATATTTGAAATAAAAATTAACATTGTTATTTATGTATTTTAGAACTTCATCATATATTATAATAATTGCCAATGCGGAAAACTCTCTCTCTCTCTCTCTATATATATATATATATATATATATATATATATATATATATATATATATATATATATATAAATATAAAAACAATGGTTAAAAATAACAATTTACACTTTTATTTTAAGAAATAACGCATGACGCACGTTTCGGTGGAACTTCACCTTCTTCAGATGCTAATGGCAAACTAACTATGATTTTCTGTTATATCGAAAACAAGTAATGACAAATTATGTAGAAGGGGTAAATACAAAGATGGTTACAAATAATTATTAGAAAAGGAAAAACCAATTCTGAACTGCTAGTCAGGTAGTTCGGTAATTTTGAAAAGATTAAGAAGGGGGCTTGAAGTATGATCGATTTGGCTATTCAATAGGAGACCGGAATGCTTGTATTTATTTATCTGTGATGATTCTAAAAAATTAAGTTTAATTCCTTTACTTTCAGTATTTAATATTTTAAAATCGAAATTGAATGTGTGATTTTCTTGGATTAAATGGTTTGCATAATGTGAATCCGACTTCTGATTAACAAAGCTACGTTTGTGTTCTGAAATTCTAGTTTGAAAACTTCTGAAAGTTCTACCAATGTAAAACTTATCACAATCGCCCCAATTAATTTTATAAACTCCCGATTTATTATCTTTATGAACTTTGGATTTATTATTTTTTATATGAATTCCTAAATTATTACCGATAAGCAATGTTAATGTTGTGCTTAGATAAGAGAGATTTAAGTTTTTTACTAGAATTTCCGATGAAAGTGAGGCTGTTGTATTTGATATTATTTTTAGTAAGGTACACCTGGTTAATCGCATTTTTGAAAAACTTTTTTTCTATCATATTGTCTATAATATTGGGATCATAATTATTATTTACGGCAATTTGTTTAATTATATTTTTCTGGATGTTAAAATTGGCATTTGAAAGTGGAATATTCACTAAACGATGTACCATACTATTGAAAGCTGCCATTTTGTGTTGGAAAGGATGTAGGGAAGTACTATGTATGACGCTATCAGTGTGCGATGGTTTGCGAAAAATTGAAAAATTATGTTTGTTATCTACTTTTGTTATTTTCAAATCCAAATAGTTAATCGAGTTATCTTTTTCCATCTCTAAAGTGAATTTTATATTAGGGTGTAAAGTATTAATGAATGTTTGAAAGCAGTCTAGTTGTCTAAGAGTACCAGTGAAACAACAAATAATATCATCCACATATCTAAACCAATAAACGAATTGTCGACTAACAGGATGATTATGAATTAACTGTTCCAAATTATCCATGAATACTTCAGCCAACAAAGGGCTCAGCGGGTTTCCCATAATTAAGCCTTCAGTACTGCTGTAAATCTTTTCATTGAAACTAAAATAATTCTGTTCCAGGCATAATTCCAAAAGTGACAATATATCTGATTTTATGAGAGGATTAACAAGATTGCTAAATGATAGAACAGATATAAAACATTGTAAATGATAGAACAGATATAAAACATTTAAGTTCAATATATGCAGATTTAATTCTTTAATTTTTCTAACAAACAAACTCTAACCATAACAACTGATCTTCTTAGACAAAATCTATACATCTAGAATTTTCAATTTTTCTAAAAAAAAAGTATAGTTTAGAACATGTGATCTCTAAAATTACAAGTAATGTCTTTTTAAAGACAAATCCAACAATCAAATATTTTAAACCTATTTTGTACATTACGTGGGTGAAGGTTTCTGTGGTTCCCTTCCCATCTAATATCAACAGATATTGGACTAAATAGCACGTAATTAATAACTGAAGAAGGCCACAGACGTAATAAACACATTTTGAAAAAAGATAATTAGTACCCTATTCTTTGACTTTTCAAAATCAAAATAATTTCAACCTATTTCGAACATTACGTGGGTAAAGGTTTCTGTGGTTTCCCTTACCAATACAGATTTGAATGTTAATATTGGACTGAATAGCACGTAATGAATAAAAGAGAACGGCCACAGCCGAAAAAAATTTTGATGAAACATAGTAGTCTTTTTTAACTATTCAAATTTTTTCAAATCAATAAATGTCAAAGAAATTTCAATATTTCAAAAGTTTTGAAAAAGCCAAGAATGTCGTGGCGAAACGTTAACTTTTTAATAAAATCGAGTTTTTTGAGATTCACCAAGCCTGTTATTGCTAATAATCATCAAAAAGTTATATTTATATATATATATATATATATATATATATATATATATATATATATATATATATATATATATATATATATATATATCAATTGGATTAAAGTTTTGAGATCGGTTCATTCAAACACAACCAGTCAATTCATAAAATCTTTAGATCTCAGAATGCAAATAAAGTTCGAAAAGAGACCAACTGGTCGATACGTCAATACCATTGCTCCATTCTTGTACGAGAGTAAACGAGAGGCTGCGTCCTCCTCCAGGTCGACTCTGAGAGCAGGTAAATCCACCTATATTGGCCATTATTTATGTTTCTTTCATCGCACAATCAGATATAATCACACAAAATCCTAATCAATGTTAATTTATGACCATGGACCCTAATAAACTTATATGAACCCTTTGTTTTACTCTGTTTTTAGGAGACGTTTAATAATGAGCCGAAAAAGCACTCTTAACAGTTTCAAATTTCGGCCGTGGGACGACTTCAAACCTGAAATATGTTCCATGTCTTTTTGATATAAACATATCAACCAGTTCTCTGCTTGTTCTGTTTTTTCGTTCATTTTTTATGGTGTTTGCTTGGCATTAAAATTATTTTAATGTTCTGCCCGTTTCGAAAATTAAATCGTGAATGAGAAAACACGGACAGATTATTTTATAATATGGGTAATAAACTACGTTGATCATGGGTAAATTCTGCAAAAATATATACCACAAATTACTTTGAACATAGTGAATGTAATTTTATTCCAAGATTGTTTTCTGGATTACTCATCGAACAGAAATGAACTCACTTCCATAATATAAATCTTCAGAAAATTAACCTTGTACAACATAAAAGGTTTTTTCCGTACTTAACAAAGGCCTATAAATTAATTTATCTATAAATTTATGAGGTAAGTTTTCCAGAATAATGAACAACAAATGGACAAAGATGCTTCATTTTAGCAAGTATATAAGCCGTGAACTATATAGTGCATCAATATAACATATTTTTAGAATGTTTCATTGAATTGAATAATTAGAAGAATAAAATTGGAAAATCACTAAACTACCTTAGGAGTTAATATATTTTAAGATTTTTCTATCGCTGCTGACGATTTTTTCATCTTAATCCCTGGTAGTAGCCGATTGAGTTAAGATTACGCCCTAGATCCATCCCGATATGACGCCCTTTGCTTTGTAATAGTAATTATTATAATAAAATATCTAATTCATAATTTATCAAATTATTTTATTTTGTGGCATAATTTACCAAATTATTTTATTTTATGGCATGCTAATTGTACTTATAATCTTTTCAATAAATATTTTTAAAATAAAGAATGAATACATTTTTCATCAAATAATTATTACTGACATTTTTTCGTATTATGTCATACAAAGAAAGGCTAATCAAGCTTCAAATTTCAATCATTATTTTAATTATTTCACGGCGTTCCCAGGTCTCAGGGACTTTATCACTGATTACAATAAATAACTGAAAATTCTTATTCCATTATGGATGTTTTTAAAGAGTAGTCGAGTTGATAACTGCTTCAGTTGATAATGATAAAAATATTTGTATATACATTATTGTCATTCTTATTCCATATTGAATTTGAAAGGAAGAGAAAATTGCATGAATTTTATGAATTGATGGTTTATATACAGCAGCACATTTGAATTAAATGAGTAGTGACGAATGAACATAACCTGCATATTGAATTTGGTATGCTTATTTTATATATTTCGCAATATATATGTAGATAACATATATTTCATTTGAAATATTCACTATAAAATATATGTTTTTAGGTGGAATAAATATAATTTCGATATTCCCTGTATTTCTTACTTAATTATTCGTTCATTTTAAAACGCCAATATGAGGCTGGTTTTTTGTAATCTGTTCATAATACGCCTCCACTTTAAAAAAATTTAGGTCTATGAGCAATCATTCTTCTAACTTGTAGCTGTATATGTCGAAATAATTCTAGGATTTTTGAGGACCTTTGCACTCTCGAACCCAACTCGAATTGAGGTTTGTGAATTTGTACGTAGATTAATTTAATGTCAGAAAAGTACTATTTAGAGGTGAAACTTTTTCAAATTTTAATTTTTTTGTGGGTTTTGAAGATATTCGCACGTCCACATGTTCTGCAGGTTGAGTGAAAGGGTAGGAATTTAGTACATGCATTGAGTTGATGCTAAGGAATAATCCTTTGGGGATTTCAACACTTTTCTCTAACCGCCGCCATTTTATTATAAAATTTCATGAGTTTTAATATTTTGCGCACCTCCTTTGCACCTCAATATTGACTTAGGACCTCAAGAATTTGTATGTGAAAATTAACACAAGTAAGGGAAAAATATTACCCTACTGTCGAAGGTCGGAAGTTCCCACGTTTGTATTTATATTTGTGAATTGACGTTTTTTTAAAATTTATTTATTTATGTAATTCCAAAATAAATTTTGCCAAGGCACAAATGCTGGATACAAAACTTGCCTGTTGATTTTGTTAAAACTGAAATCATCCAAACTTAAAGAAAAAATTTCTACCTTCTCTTTTCCTTCCTATTTTTAGCTAAAATTAACTTACAATCCTAGTTTTCCATCTTTAATTGAGGCTCATGCAATCATTCAAAGATTATTCGATTATGTTCGCACCATAAAAAAAAACAAGAATTGAATAAATCAGGCCATTAATATAAAAACTATTTAAATTCGGTGATATAATAGCAGATATTATGGATTATTAATTCTATTTGTATTATAATCCGCTATTCTATACTAATTTCAAGATTCTTACCGAAACAAAAAGCCGACGTTTCGTTAGTAGTCAATAAAAATAGTTTCGACTGCAGTCTCGCACCTGATAACCGTTTAACCTAGTCAGTTTAAACTTGAAACTAATTAAATACGTCAGGTTCGCCATACAATCCCATCTTGAATCTCATCAAGTTGTATCAATCCATAAATTCAAGATCTCGTTCTTTGTTCAATATGGTCGCCACCGTTTGAAGATTCCTAAAAACTATTACATTTACTCGCGGACATTCTAAATCAAGTAACTTTATGAGATTTATAATTAATGTACAAATACAGAAAGATGCAATAGCTAGTTTCCTTTATTCGCAGAAGACCTCGTTAGCAATTATCTATCTTTTTATTTCCTTTCTTCAACGTTCAATTCTAGTTCCAAAAAGGAGCGAGCGAGGACATATTTTATTTCATAACGTTACATACCATTATGGTCACTTTGTTTAATTAACAGATGAAAATTATTATAGTTTCTTGGTTTGCTGAGCAATTCTGTTCATCCAGGTGTTCAGACTAGAACACAACTTTCAAATCTATGGGAATTTTTCACGTTCAGAATGTTTGAATTGAAATAATTGGTTTAACTGAGTATAGACATTCATTCTTTAGTTAGAAAAATATTGGAATGCATACATAGGTACATTAATAGAGTACATACAGCTATACAAGAAAAGCCATTTGATTACAATCAAACTCAAGTATCACCGAATTCAATGAAAAATTGTGAGAAAGTAGCACTCATATAGTTATATTATACCCATCGCATGGTGGTATGAATTTTGTTAAAATTATTTCCGACTAACTCTTATTCACCATCCTAAGTGAATAATCATGAATGTGACTGCGGAGTTGCAGTAACTTATAAAACAATAATATTTGTTAGATAGTTCCTACATCTTTGAAACCACTCATTGGTTTTCGTTATAATCAATACAAAACTCTAATGACCGAATTCATTATTTAAGCAATTTAACTTGAAAATCTATATCGAATGGAACCATGGAATGAATAACTTAATCAAAAATTGTGAACTCAATCTAGGTTATAATTTTTCTTGATGAAGACAAATGAGACAGGCTTCGCCAGAGCGTGGGATAAATTTTCTCTAAGTTAAATAATAATCTGAAGTAACGTCTGTGCATTTTTCCACAATCTGAATCTTGACACATCATCCAAGACAGAACGCTTCCTCTCATTCAATCAAGGAGCCGATGAGATTTCTAGGTCGTTCCCTAAGAAATCTTTTTGTTCGAACTACAAATAGTTTCCTAGTTTTCAGGTTTCTTATCTCGTACGGTAGAAAATTAAATAATCTATTTCCCAGATATTCGAAAGATCGGCGCCCCACACTACTAGAGAAAAAAGCCGTCCTAGTCTTTTGGTGCGTAACACACCTGGTCTCATAGTTGTGTTCCACATAACTCAATTTCAACCTTTCCTCATATTTTGTTATTACACTCTTCAGAAAAAAAAGCTGCCTTATATCCAAAATATCTGCTTCCCTATATAAATTATCCGATGGATAATCACTTGGCTTGCCAAGCATTAATTTTAGTAACCTCTTTTGGATTCTTTCTAATTTTATTTTATGACACCTTGCAGCTGAGCCCCACAACAAATTCCCATATGTCAATCTACTACTAAAGCATAATATATTATTTTCAATCTTGAATATATATATATATATATATATATATATATATATATAAATATATATATATATATATATATATATATATATATATATATATATATATATATATATATATATATATATATATATATATATATATATATATATATATATATATATATATATATATATATATATATATATATATATATATATATATATATTTATATATATATATATATATATATATATATATATTATATATATATATATATATATATATATACCTATATATTATATATATATATATATATATATATATATATATTATATATATATATATATATATATATATATATATATATATATATTTTTATATATATATATATATATATATTGAAAAATGTGAGTTCTCGGCAAAATTTAAAAGGGCCAACTAATACATAACCAATTTGTCAATCATGTCCATATTTCGGACAATGATTTATATCCTTCCTCAGGACTCTACAATAGCAATATACAATGTCAAAAAAATAAACATTGAAAATACAATTATAACAATTTACAATTAACGAGGTTGTATGTAAATATAACTATCATAAGAATTACAGAGTTAAGTTAGAAATCAAAAATTGCAAAAACAATACTAAACAAGTCCGACAGTGTTAAGTCATTCAATGTACATAGTCTCAAAATTCATAAAAACAAAACAGATGATATAACCTCATCAAGGGAACCATCGAAAAACGAAAAAATGACAAATGTCAAAAACAAAAACAATCCATCTAAACCACAGAAACACCACAACAGACAAAAACAGTAGGATCAACGAGAAATTTCAAAAACAACCACCCCAAAGATGCAAGATCTGCAATGCTTTCTTTAGCGTTTTGAATTGAAGATCTTGCGATTGGTTGGTTGGGGGTGGCTGTTTTTGAAATTTCTCGTTTTATGATCAGCAATACCTAGATAACATTCGCATACCCATCAACTTGAAAAATGGAACAATCTATATATCATCCCAATTACAAAGTGAATACATGCAAATTGATACGCTGTATTCCATCAAAGGAAGACAGTCACACTGGAATGCCGTATAGAGTGAATGCAAGATGACACAACGATCGAATTTAAATGATGTTCGGTCGACGCAATAAACCTGTCAAGTTGCTGCAACGTCACATCACAGAAATATCATCCGTTGTTATACAAAGCGAAGACTGCATCGAAATATCCCCGCCAGCCGAACCACAGAAATAGATATGCCTTTTTTGGTCCTTCGAGCCGGACAAAAGATTATTTAAACACATTAACGTGTGAAGAAGACTTAAGTAACTGCATAGCGGTGACGTGGAGGTCCCTTTAATTCTAATTTGATGATCTTATCGAGCTCGCGAAAAACGGTCCGTTTAGGATATGCGTCTCCGACTTGTGTTATGATCTTTTTTGACGTCGTAAGAATTTATATTTCGATGGCAATTTATGCATAAAAAACGAGTCTGCCGGCGGTAAAAAGCGGAACAAATTATGACATGAATTTATACGTTGAGGTTTATACATCAAGAGATAACCAGCGCAGAAGGAATCATAAAATAGATTTCTCATTGAAAATGATCATAAATCTCATAAAGCTCGAGTCCCCGTTACTTACAGCACCGTTATCTTGACGAGAAATATATTCATAACTCTTAGGTGAAATTTTCAAAGG
This sequence comes from Cynegetis impunctata, assembly GCA_030704885.1. Lineage (NCBI taxonomy): Eukaryota > Metazoa > Arthropoda > Insecta > Coleoptera > Coccinellidae > Cynegetis > Cynegetis impunctata. Next base: position 181,335 of record JARQZK010001447.1, on the reverse strand, counting down.
TGGATGATAATTGTCGATAATTTCATGAAAGAAAAGCTCGTGAACAGAGCTCCTTTACTAAAGTCGTATTTTTTTTTATTGCAACGAAGTTTTTTACGGCAGGCTTGGAGGAGATAGGAATTTTTCTGCGCGACCAAACTAAAAAGAATGTGAGACTAAAACCGTAAGAAAAACATGTAACGGTAGTACAACGCGCATGCGTCATTCTTTTCAAAAGCTTTCTCCTTCTTCCACGACATATACATGAAATTCTTTTTTAAGCACGTAGTGTATACCCACCATTATATTATAAATTCATTTCACTCGTAAATAAACACGTTTATTTTCGTATAGTTTGTAAATCTTCAATACGGTATTAAATATAGTAACAATGGCAAGTGAATAAACAAGTGGCTTAAATGAAATTGACAGTGAGAATAGTGGAAAATTAATTAGCGAAATAAAATTGAATACGTAAGTATTAGTTCACAAAAATATATGTTATTGTACAGGCTGTGCCATTTTCGATGTCCTTACGGGGTAACTCGCTTATTTTTAAAGATAGAGATTTGCGGTTTTCGCGAACGTTGGCTACTTTTTTGTGAATCTCACGATACCATAAACAAAAGTTTCATAGCTTGCTTCGTTTTTGAGATACAGGGCGAAGTTGAAAATATTGCATTTTGGCCCTCGTCTTGTATCACAGCTATCTTTCAACTTATAGGAAAAGTAAAAACTGTGTTTTATACAATTTTTTACGAAGAATCCAGTGGCGTAGTGAGATTTTTGAAATGAGCTGTCATTGTTCAGATATAACCCAAAGTTATATTTTTTTAAATGGGACACTCTATATATTTTTCCATATTCAAAACATAAATGCTTTGAGCTTTTCAAAAATATATGATACTTATATAATATTTCAAGTATTAGCCCTGTATTTAGAGAAATTTCATTTTTGTTATAGCAAGTCAAGACAAATATCACTTTAGTAGAACGTTTAGCGCAATGAACAAATATCACTCTCATTCATATATGGTAGCATGAAAAGTATTCATTAAAAAAATATTATTCAGTATGAGTCACTAAATAATTTGACAAAACAATAAATTTAAACTCTTATGAAACACTCTTTATCGACTATAAACGCTGTGGACCTAATTAGTAGGTAGCTATGGAAAAAGAGAAAGTGCAGAATGTATATAAGTCCTGTCACCTACCTGTCAAAGTTAATAAATTTTTCTCACAATGGCGAATGATAATCCAAGATATCAAAATTACGAAAAATTATATATGGTTGGGATATACTACCAAGTTGGTTTCAATCCAAATCAAGCGATGGACCTCTATTTTGAAAGGTATTTACAATTACCCATTTACTGTGTGTCAGTAAGATAATAAGATAGGAATTTTAGATTTCCTGAAAGGAGACAACCGAGTAGGAGAATATTTGGCAGACTAAAAAAAAATTTGGAAAATTTTGGATCTTTTGAAAAGCCTAGACCAAAAAGTTATAGGAAAGAAAATGCTGAAGATGCTGAAATTAGTGTTCTCGCAAAGGTAGAAGAGAACAAAAATACTTCTTGCAGAGAAATTGAAGATTCGATTGGCATTCCAAAGACAAGAGTTTCGAATATATTGAAAAAGCATAAATATACCCCCTACATACCTCAAACTATACATCATCTGCACCCAGGTGATGCTGAGAAGCGCATTGAGTTTTGTAGGTGGTATATATAAAAGACGGGAGAAAATATGAATTTTGGGCATCTAGTGGTATTATCCGATGAAAGCTATATAAGTAGCGCTGGCATTTTTAATCGAAATGATCATCGTTATTGGTCAAATGAAAATGAGCACGTAACGGTGGCACGTCAACAGCAAGGCAGATTCGGCTTTAATGTATCTTGTTTCGTTTTTGGAGGAAGATTGGCATACCGCATTTTCGACGGTAACTTGAATCACCGGAGATATTTGGAAATTTTGGATGATTGTCTTTGTGAACTACTTGACGAAATTCCGTTGGCTCAATACGGACAGAGTTATTTCCAACAAGACGGCGCACCTTGTCATAACGCAGGTCCCGTTAGGGCTTTTCTTAATGAAAGATTCCAAAACCAGTGGATTGATAATAATGGTCCCATTAACTGGCCACCAAGGTCCCCTGACTTATCGATATTAGATTTTTTCATATGGGGCTTTATGAAAAATAAAATAAACCACACGCGACACGAAAATCGAGATGCTCTCATGAATGCCACGAGAGAAACATTCGAATTCTTACGCATAAGACCTTTGTTCTTACTGCGGTCAATTGATGCTATCCTCAGAAGATGTCGGTTGTGTCTTCAACAGAATGGACAGCCATTTGAACAATATTTATAAAATATTTTCAACCGAAACATAATAGAGCTTTGTTTTGTAGCAGTGTTTCATATAAGTTTTAATTTCTGTTATAATAATTTTTAAATCAATCTTTGTTTAGTTACTTATATTAAATAATATTTTTTTAATGAATACTTTCCACGCTACTATATATAAATGAGAGTGATATATGTTTATTGCGCTAAACGTTCTACTAGAGTGATATTTTTCTTGACTTGCTATAACAAAAATGAAATTTATCTAAATACAGGGCTAATACTTGAAATATTATATAAGTATTATATATTTTTGAAAAGCTCAAAGCATTTATGTTTTGAATATGGAAAAATATACAGAGTGTCCCATTTAAAAAAATATAACTTTGGGTTATATCTGAACAATGACAGCTCCTTTCAAAAATCTCACTACGCCACTGGATTCTACGTAAAAAAGTGTATAAAACACAGTTTTTACTTTTCCTATAAGTTGAAAGATAGCTGTGATACAAGGCGAGGGCCAAAATGCAATATTTTCAACTTCGCCCTGTATCTCAAAAACGAAGCAAGCTATGAAAATTTTGTTTATGGTATCGTGAGATTCACAAAAAAGTAGCCAACGTTCGCGGAAACCGCAAATCTCTATCTTTAAAAATAAGCGAGTTACCCCGTAAGGACATCGAAAATGGGACAGCCTGTACATGGTTAATATTGTTTATACAACTCACATGTGTACATAATATGTATTCTACACTCTCAATACCTACATTATTTATTTTATTTTTATTATTATTATATTAGTAATTATATTATAATGTTTAATCCGAAGGAACTTCGTTCCTATCTGGTGTCCCATGACACCACATCTTTTGTTTTATTACAAATCCTTAACCTGCTAAGTCAATTTGTAGAGGCCGGATAAATGCAAAAATCTTAAACATCTGCAAAAACGCATGAAATTCGTGCATCCAAATTGCGGCGGTGAGAACAAAAATTTGAATATTTGAAATAGCACCTCCCTAGCATCCATCGAACTGAAGTGAAATTTTTTTTTCTTTTTTCTTCCTAACTTAATTTGGAGTGGTTATAGAGGCGCAATGCTCGAAAACCCTCAGAAACGATTGAAATTATAAAATAAAAATTGTGGCGATACAAGACACCCAACAAATTTTTGAACTACTAAATTTCATGGGGTATCTACAACACCAAAGCGCAAGGTAGGGCACGAACCCACGATCTTCAGTAAAAAAAAATGTTAACTCTATTGCTCTGCTACTGAGGCATATGAGAAAAAAATTTCATTCGAGACAATTTTCCTTCACTAATACTTATTGATAAAGCTTTGCCGTTCACGCGTTCTTACCAAGCTAGTTAGTCGAGTATTTAGCGTACGCTGGCTAGTATTTGGGAGGTCTCGGGTTCAAACCCCGGGGCCGACTGGTCTGCTATGAGTTTTTTTCAGAGGTTTCCTCATGGTAATGTAAGTCACTGCTTGCAAACTTATAAGGTGAATGCTGGGCCAGTATTAATCCTCTGAACCCTACCCACACTTCCCATGTTCCATAAATATCCTGTATCACCTATCCTTAATGCACTTGTACATACAAGTGTATCCTCTGATCTGGCTGAAGGAGTTAATCCCAAACTCAAGCTGCCCGCCTCTCTGACACATACTTCAGGGAGGAATGAAACACTTGTGTTTCCTTTTTTCCTTTCCTCCACGCGTTCTTATGACTTATCAGGGCCGGATTTACTAATAGGCTGGCGTAGGCTGCAGCCTATAGGCTCCTACCACTTGAGAGACCACCACCAAAATTAAAATTTGTAGAGAGGAAATTTTGAAACAATTACCTATGTACTACGCTGACTAATGCAAAGTTGAATGATTGAACTATACTCAGCATGGAATTCGATATTATGAGGGAAAATGACGTTAGCGATTAGTGTTGCGTTCGGGAGTCTCGTACTCGAGAGTCTCACATGATATCGTCTCGTTTTCGAGACGAGACTCGGGAGGATACTCGGACAAGATGAGATGAGACTTTCATCGGTCTCGTCTCAAGCATCGTGCATGAGATTTGGCGTCTCGAACGAGAGTCTGGCAGGTGAATATGTCTTCGTTCCGACTGAATGAAGTAAACAAATTTTTCGTTGAAGATATTGTATCCACTATATTAATTTGTTGTGATGAAAAAGAGTTAAAAATTATTATATAATATACAGAATTGCTTTCAAAAGCTGCTTCCGGCTTTATGGGTTGACGGTCATTACTTTGTTTACTTATGTGCTCTGGTTTGTCTATCTAAGCTATACTTTTTGGTATATGTATGTTTCGGTTGTCCTATTGTGTTCGAAATAAATGAAGATATTATTGAATATTGAAGCTCGAATTTGTCCCAAGTTTGGTTATTCGTTGTTCGGTGCGTGAATAGTAGTTTTAATCGTGCGGCATTGTGACAAGTTAGAAGTTAATCCAAAATAAGCAGATTCAAGAGAAAAATAAGCGAAATTTTGGCTTCAAAAGATGAATAAAATTCCGGTGATTTTCTAATGAAAGTGAGGATATTCACATACCAACCCATGTCAGTTTGAGTGATAATGTAACTGAAAGGTAAATTCGATACTTATTTTAACATTTATTTGAAAGGGGCAAATCGAGTTAAAATAGCCAGGTGCAGAATAGGTTAACTATAAGAAAAAATCGTAATCGCCTTAATAGTGGATTTGCACGATATTTGTTATGCCTAAACGACTGGATGAAAAACAGAATTAGTTGCGACCGACAGGGCTGAGAGCTGTTTCTTTTTTTTTCAATTTTTTTTTAGTTATTTCATTTGTAAAATAATAAAATAATGATGAGTTTTAATTTTTTTTCGATATATTACTCTCAAATACATAGGTTTTAACCTATGATATTATCATCTTTCAAATATTGTATTTTTTTCTTCTGACTCTTACATTATAGCAAGTATTTAAGTATTCCTTTATTGCACTGAAAATATGAGATTATGAATGATGAGATTTCGATACTTTTACGAGACTCTCGTATGAGAAACGAGACGAGACGAGAATGGATAATACGACGAGACTTGATATGAGACTTATTATTTCATATTATTTCGTCCCGTTGGTACCGTGAGAACCACTATTAGCGATATAATTGAAGATTTTGCTGAGAATACATCTGAGGCACTTATGCCCTATTTCACCAACTTATTCCTAAAGTTAGGCACGACTTAAATCGGATTTAGGAATTCCTAAAAGCAGTTTGCGTTTCACCACGCGTTAAGTAATGCATAAAGACGATAGGAAATACCTAACCTTAGGTCTGCCTAGAGTATTTGGGAAATGCTTAACCTCAAATTGATATAATAAAATTGAATGGAATTGGCATTTACTTGGTGAAAGTTCATATTCATAACTTTATAAAGAAATAAAAAACTAACTTTTCACAGGTTAAAATAAAAATCTATTGAGTAAACGCGTTACGTCATAACATTGACTTCATCTCGTACTAAACTATGGTATTACAAAACAATCTATTTATACGAAAATTGAACATAACAGAGGGGTACTTAGAGAAACTAAATAACAATAAGCAATTCATTCCGAGCTATTAGTAGGTACCTACATTGAACAAATTAAGGAGAGGAAAAGGGTTTACTTCAATCTGGTCGTTAACTAAATTTCCGGAATTTTTATATTTATTTATGTATAGGGATTCCCAACAGTTGGTTTTATGGAGACTATTTTCAAATTGTAATATATTATAATTGTGATTAAAGGTATGGTTTTCTTGAATAAGATGACACGCATAATTAGAATCAGTTTTCTGCTTAATATAGCTACGTTGGTGTTCGTGTATTCGAGTTTTGAAATTTCTACTTATACGTCCTATATAGAATTTTTCACAATCGTTACAGTCGAGTTTATAAACACCAGTACGTTCATCTCTATGAATTTTTGATTTGTTGTTTTTAATCAATTTTCCAATGCTATTATTGGTTTTATATGAAATTTTGAAATTTTGTTTTTGAAAAAACAATTTCAGGTTTTCGGAAGTTTTGCCCAAGTATGTTAAACTGCTAAATACTCTACTTTTTTCGGATATAAGTGGGTACAAAATGGCAATTTCAGAAATTTACCCACTTATATCCGAAAAAAGTAGAGTATTTAGCAGTTTAACATACTTGGGCAAAACTTCCGAAAACCTGAAATTGTTTTTTCAAAAAAAAAATTCAAAATTTCATATAAAACCAATAATAGCATTGGAAAATTGATTAAAAACAACAAATCAAAAATTCATAGAGATGAACGTACTGGTGTTTATAAACTCGACTGTAACGATTGTGAAAAATTCTATATAGGACGTACAAGTAGAAATTTCAAAACTCGAATACACGAACACCAACGTAGCTATATTTAGCTGAAAACTGATTCTAATTATGCGTGCCATCTTATTCAAGAAAACCATACCTTCAATCACAATTATAATACAGTGATTTCATGATGAAAGGAACAAATTCATTAAAAAATTAGGTTTCTATTTCATGTTAAAATCCTCGGACAGGTCGATTAGTATTTTTATTGGGGCATTTTTCGCAATAAAAATTTTGTATACACGGTGTCTCATTCAAGAGCTATGGCTTTGTCATTAGTTTTTTTAAAGGTAATACCCTGTATATTATTTCACTTTACAATTCTACGATAAATTCTTATCACTTTTGTGAAACATACCATATGCCTCAAACTTGATGGATTCCCAGATTATAACGGAGATAGTGGAGCACCTGAGATTTAAAATGTGGATTAAAAGTACCAAAAAAAAATTTAGGTAAACATTGTCATTAAATCTGAAGAATGAAATTTCACATGTACCATCTGAATTCATTCACTGGTGCTGTATAGTCCGCAGTTTTCACGTTTTTAACGCTCCAGGCACTACACTACTTCATTGTTTAAGAAAATGCAATTACTTGAGAGAGAACGTATTGAAGTACTTATGATGATTGGTTTTGGAGATAGATTCACAAGAAGAAGTCTGCAATCTATTCAATGAAAATCATCCTGCCTCAAAAAATTAATACATGGGCAGCGATTGTTCGAAATCGTATAGTTGGTCCCTATTTTTTTGAAGGAACACTAAACGGAGAGGACTACTTGAACTTTCTCCAGTTCGAACTCATTCCGGCTTTAGCTGTTTTGTTTCCTAACCCACAAGATCCTGACATACCTAATAACGAGATATGGTTTCAACAAGATGGGGCACCTCCTCACTATTCAATCGCTGTTCGACAATTTCTTGATGCAACTTTTCCCAACAGATGGATAGGACGGAGAGGTCCGACTTGAAGTGGCCGACAATATCACAGGACATAACCCCATTGGATTTTTTCTTATGGGGTTATTTGAAGTCTAAAGTTTATTTGAATAGACCAAATAATATTGATGATCTAAAAGAGAGAATCAGGCAGGAAATAAGACTTATCAGTCCAGAAGTAATTGAAAATGTGCAACGGGAAACATTGAATCGACTTCAAAAATGTCTCGAAGTAAACGGACAACAGATTGAAACATATGTAAAAATTAAATTAGTAATTACATTTGTGTGTTTTCATATAATCGTACCTCTCATTACCCACTATCTCCGTTTCTGGCAATCCATCGAGTTGAGGCATATGGTATGTTCACCAAAAAGTGATAAGAATTTTATCGTATAGAATTGTAAAGTGAAATAATATTAACAGCGGTATTACCTTTAAAAAAAATAATGACAAAGCCATAGCTATTGAATGAGACACCCTGTATACAAAATTTTTATTGCGAAAAATGCCCAAATAAAAATACTAATCGACCTGTCCGAGGATTTTAACATGAAATAGAAACCTAATTTTTTAATGAATTTGTTCCTTTCATCATGAAAGCACTGTATATTACAATTTGAAAATAGTCTCCATAAAACCAACTGTTGGGAATCCCTTTACATAAATAAATATAAAAATTCCGGAAATTTAGTTAACGACCAGATTGAGGTAAACCCTTCTCCTCTCCTTAATTTGTTCAATGTAGGTACCTACTTATAGCTCAGAATGAATTGCTTATTGTTATTTAGTTTCTCTAAGTACCCCTCTGTTATGTTCAATTTTCGTATAAATAGATTGTTTTGTAATACCATAGTTTAGTACGAGATGAAGTCAATGTTATGACGAAACGTGTTTACTCAATAGATTTTTATTTTAACCTGTGATAAGTTAGTTTTTTATTTCTTTATAAAGTTATAATAAAATTATTATATTTCTATCATTTTTCCTCTTCTTACTATCCTTTGTCAAATTTACAGTCTAGTATTAAAGAGTGGTACCAATTATATGTACAAAACTTTCCAAATCAAGTTTTTAACAAGGTATTTCTTAACTAAGAATTTCTTAGGTTGGTGAAATCCGATTTAGGTATTTCCTATCGTAGGAATTACTTAGTTAGGAACTTTCTTACATCTCGTTGGTGAAATCGAGCATTGGATACTTTTAAATCTCTGAATTCAATTTTTTTCGCTATACTATATAAAAATGTAATAATCTATGAGCCGCAATTCACACTGAATTATAAAAATCACCTGATAGCGAACCGTATAATTTGGGGATTTTGGTCCCCTGAACAAGGTCCCCACCACTTCTCAGCCTAAAGGCCCCAAAAACGTTAATCCGGCACTGATGTGCTTATTACCACACATTACTATTACGTTATTGCAAATTATGCATTATATTGTAACTACTTTCTCTCGATAATCAAATCCACGAAAGCCATTTCATAGAGATTGTAGCAAATATTTATTGTTATTGTCCATTTGGAAAAACAATACTTCAGAATTTTAAAAAATATAATTGCTTGTAGCTCTAACATGTCATAAAATAGCAATTTGATTATTTGAAACTATGTTGACTGAATATTAGTGCGGAGTCAATACTTAATTTATTGATAGCAATCAGACATACCTTCATTGAAGTTTAATTGAAAAATATTGTTATAAACAACAATTATTACACGAATTAACGCATTTTATCAGCTTATATAATAAAAATATGTTTGATTGCATGACAACGTTTATATTATTACGGGAGAATTTACATGAATTATTGCTTTTATTTTATAATTATTGAGACCGTTTTGTAGTTTGAAGTCCAATAAATTTATTATGGCTGGCCGTGAGCCAACGTTTTAAAAATACAAAGGAGAAATCTTATGATTTTCTACCTTAAAAGAAAGTCATTAAAGACGTGGAACAAGTATCTACTCACAATACAATGGGCCTTATGAACAAAAATGACCATATAGTTCATACTCAAACATTTGGAGCAAATACTTGAATGAATAAAAACCATAAGCAGATACTCCGTTTGAGTAAGCACTCTTATGAACAATTTGCTGTGAGTATATTCTCATTTTTGATTAGAATACAAATGTGTTTATGCTCTTTAGGATGAGAATCTACTCCATAATTTTGGAGTATGATAGTCATCAGACTTCAGTTTGACCGCGGCAGAGCTATGGCATTCAAAAAAATATTATAAACCTAGAAGAAGTAAAGAAAATGTCGAGTGGGTATTATATAACTTTCAGGTGTAGAATCGGAAGGAACAAGAAGTTATGCTATACGTAGCACTGATAAAATGAAAATACTTTTGAGATATGTGGGTGATCCGGGGTTTCAAACATGAGTAGGGGAAGATATTGGTGTTCACCAAACTTCTGTTTCTAAAGTTGTGACGCAAGCAGATGATAGAAAAATGTGGAAAGTGGATAAAATTCCCTCGCACTCCGGCGGATGTAATAGAAGCCAAAGAAAAATGTCAAACAAAGTACACTTTTCCATGAGCCGTGAGTGTGATCCATTGCGCCCACATAATAAACAAGAAACCACCTCTTATCGTGATTAATATATTAATCGCAAAGGATATCATAGCATCAATGGTGAAGCCACTATCGAACAGGCTCCGACAACTTTGGAAATTAAGCAGCGAGTATCTAATGTAGGAGCAGAAACTCATACCACCCATTAGGTGGTATGAGTTTATGTTCCTTCCGAACTTGAGCATAAAGTATTAGTTTGTACTACATTTCATATGAATAAAAATATTTCGATTTGATGACTCCTAGTACATATAGAGTAGATACTCACTGTTCAATCTCCAAACTTGTCATAGCCTGTTCGATAGTGGCTTGAATATTGATGCTGTGATATCCCTTACGGTAAATGTATTCATCACCAAGAAGAGGTGATTTTAGCAGGTTTTCACTTTGGAAACCGGATGCTTGGCACTAAAAACTCAATTTCATATACCTATCTCTATCTATATATAATACCTATATGCTCATATGTATGTATGTATGTGCTTGTGTATTTTTACGTCGTTCACACGATGAAGGGCGCAATTTTGGTGCAATATGGTTGAGAGTTTGTGGGAAGGTAGTTTCGTACGATTGACTTGGAATGGTTGCGGTTCGAATAGGTCGGGGGAGAAAATAATTCTTGTTTTCACGAGAGGCCACAATTGTGGGGTAATAGGTTTGAACATAGGTAGTTTCGTATGATATCTTGAATGAGTTTACTTTTGGTTCGAATTGGGGTTGACCCCCCGGAAAAGGAAATAAATTTTGTTCATACGTTAAATGGCGCTATTTTAAAGCAATAGGGTTGCAAGATTGTAAGTTTTGGCTTCAACTCTTTTTCTCAATCGCACCGCATTTTGTGGTGAATTTTCCGTTCAAATTGCATTTCGATCTGTTTCTCTATCAGTACGAGATGTAGTTCGCGAATTTTTTTTCACGATAGAAAGTTGATATTTGGTATGTGGATTGAGTTGATTTTGAGGTAAGTTTCTTCATTGGTTTCAACTCTTTTTACCTATAAAATACCATTTGAGCTTGAAAACCTGCTTTATTAAACGTTTCGTCAGAATATTCTTCTTTCTCAAAACTGTTTCAAAAGTTTGATTTTTTAGTTGGTAGTTATTATTATTATTCAGTAATCAACTTGTGCCATGTCCTCGTTCAAGGAGCAGGTTTTTCTCAGTAGAATATACCTCATGTAAATGGTTTGAATAAATAAATATCAAACATATAGGTATAACCTCAAAAACCGTAGTTCAGGATGTTTCCACGGTTTTGAAATCTACGGTGGTACCTTACTCTTGACTTTCAATGCAGTATAGTTTATTATTTTCGAAAAAAATACGATTAGAAAGTAAGTCATTAGAAATTTTTATAGCCCCGTCATAATAAAGATAATAATATTTTGAATGACCATACCGATCTTTTTGGCTCCATGATTTTTCGATATATTCAAATAATCACTTAATATTACTTAATAATTTTCAAGTGAACGTAATAAACTCAAATAATAGATATAGATTCCAAGTATCTCTGATTTGTAAATATCTTCAGATGATCAAATACTTCATCTTTTCAGTACCCCCATTGTTAAAGTCTCGTATAATATGTAATTGGGAAAAAAACGATGTTACTCTATATATTATGGAATATTTGATTCAAGTGATTAATGTATTATTCCATATTATTGATAGAATTTACATGACTCATACATACCTTTCATGAAATAATATCGATGACATATTTTATACATTCAACACAAACATCCTAAATCGCTTAAAATAAATATACTTTTAAGTTTCCCAATGTCTAAAAAACTGTGATAAAACCTGGAAACTCAAACGAAGATTGAAGTTTATTAAAAGTTATCTACAATCAAGGAGAAACATCGTTTTATGTCTATCTGCTCGGTCTGTTATCATCGGCAATCTCTCTTCAGCATAATATAGCCATCCATTTTTCGGTAGCCCGGCATCTTCAGTCATTTGAATACAGATTTTAATTATAAGAGGAGGCGGTCCCTGATTAGGGTTTTATCTAATAGTTTGGAGATAATATGAGCAGAAGTGCGAGCGTTGCCTTCCCACTCACGTACCAAACATGCACCCATAAATTATAGCAACATCGAATGGTCATTAATGCTCTGGTGGCGCCCTGTCGGTGGTCCGGTCCACCATCTACAGAAGGAACAAACACCGGAATATCTGATACATTTGAATATCGTCTCGAGTGAACCAATCGAAATGAGCCGTACATGATGAGTTAGTGGAGTAAGAGATTTTTTTCATGGTATTTCATCCAAGAAATCGTGAATGGGTTGGAAATCTGATCTCGACGGATGAAGCACGACGAAGACACCTTACCGCTGAAGGAAATTCATTTAGAATTTATCTTTTGGTTAAATCGTATTCTGTGTCGGAATGTGATTTTGGAAAATGACAACACTGAAAGATTTGAATTCGGCCTTTATGAGTATCTATAGTTTCTAACCGGTTTATCACTAATGACAATAAAGTAGTGATTATTAAAATGAATAATTTTGGTTGAGTTTGAATAAGCTATTGGAAATTTTTCATATGATTTGAACTATTCAATAGAAGATGTTGATTTATGTTCTGTAGCAACTGTTTACAATAAGTAGTTTAGAGTGGTAACCTTACTTTTTCTTAAGAGAAACATGATTCGCATAATTTAATTTATGCTTTTTTATATACTTATAATTTTTTCGAATTCACTGAAAAAACAAAAATGCTCGAGCAGCAGAACTAAGTCACTACGGTCGTATTTTCCTTTAAAACTTCAAAACCCTTGATTGAACATGAATCATGTACCTTGAAATCTGCGGTTGAGAAAAAGAGGTGGAGCTCCAAAATATACTTTCTTAATATAAACTCAATTTACGTAATGAAAGTCAACAAGAAATATCTTCCATTATTTTATTAACTTCAATCATTTAATAATTTTGTTACTTATGCACAAATATGAGTATCACTACATATAAATGAATAAATTACACTCTAAAATCGAAACGCAAATCGACGGTTAGGTTGTTGTTGTATGATTTTAATGACATAATATATAATATAAATATAAAAGATATATTCAATTAATCAAACATACATACCTACATACATTAAATAACAGACAACTGTTCATTAGTTCAATTAATAATAATAATAAAATAAACCGCATCAACGTGTTTTTCGGATTCTTCTTCTTTGTTATTTAATGCCATTCAAAGCAGTTGTTTTTTATATGTTTCAATATTTTATCAACTTCAATCATTTACTAATTTTGTTAACTGTGCCTCAAATATAAATACGTGCCATGGTCTTTGTGCGGTAATATTAGTAAGTATACATTTTAGTTTTATTCAGGAAAACAATGTTATCTAAGACTAATTACTTTGTTTCTTTTTATAATATGAATGTGTTTCCATTGCCAAATTTTCATGAATAATACATATACAGTGTGTCCACGGATGGGGTGCCCAAGGGGAAAAACTTTTTATTTTCAGTTTTAGTGAAAAATAATATTTTTGATAAAAAGTTTTGCTTGTTCAAAAACTCCATAAAATTAAATAAAATTCAAGTTCTGCAAAACCTGCTTCATTTTATATACAATTTTATGTAAAACCTCATGAATTTATGCACTTGTTCGGAAATGTAATAATCATCTAGTGAGTGACTTTTGCGATTTCCTAGGTAACTGTCAATATCAGTGAATAATTTCATAATTGTCAATTTCTTTCAAAAATGCTTACTCTTCAACAAAGAATATTTATCTTGTGAAGTGCTATGGTATTGGAGATGTTTCGAATAAGTACGCAATTCATTTGTTTAATGAAAAGTATCTGTGAATACCATTTACGAGGAATGGATTGAAAAATCTGATGAAGAAATTTGATGAGACAGGATCTGTTGAAGACAAAAAAAAATCGAAAAAGACGTACTCTGAGAACGATGATGCACCTTCTGCCGTAGCTATGAATTCAGTATGGGAAAATTCGAAGTTGTTTATACGAAAAAGAGCAGCAGAAATTGGTTTCAGCAAGAGCCACTTACAAAAAATATTCGAGCAAAAAAAAATTCACCGATTTTACAATATTGTGAATATGGCACGAGGCTCGACTCTTGTGCAATCATTGGTGATCTGAAAGAAGCAATTAATGCCGTAAAGGAAATCACCCGAAACATGCTAAGAAACGCTTATAAAGAATTTAGAATAGAGTGGAGAGATGCTTTGAAGTTGGTGGCGGCTATGTAGAATAGTTGTTTTCTTATTTACTGTATATTTTCCCACATTTTTCTGTATTATTAGTTTTGTTAATAATTATAGTTAAATTACTGAATGCATGTTGAAAAGTAATGACCGTTATGAAATTATTCACAGATGTTAACAATTACCTAGGAAATCGCAAAAGTCACTTACTAGATAATTATCTCATTTCCGAACTTAGTGCATAATTGAAATCATGAGGTTTTACATGAAATTGTATATAAAATGAAGCAGGTTTCGCAAAACTCGAATTTCATTTAATTTTATGGGGTTTTTGAACAAGCAAAACTTTTTATCAAGAATAACATTTTTCTCTAAAATTGAAAATAAAACAGTTTTTCCTCTTGGGGCCCCCCCTCCGTGAACACACAGTATATATAAATATATATATATATATATATATATATATACATATATATATATATATATATATATATATATATATATATATATATGTTATGGTTTAAATATTATTGTCATGAAATATCTAGAATGTCTCTCCTTAAAAATAATTGATAAGAGTTGTCATAATAATATTGTACGTCAATATATAGTTATTAAAACTTTCTCACAAAAATTGTACTTATTCTTAAAACACTGTGTATATTCAAATACTTAAACTGGTTATGGACCCAGTAAATCGTGTATAAGAATAAAAGAAGCAATTTGAAGAAGTGAAAAAATTAATTTGGTGAATTTTTGAAGTTAGTAGCAGCTTTCGAGAATTTTCTAAACTTCAAATTGAAAAATTAGAAGGAAACTCAAATTGGGTTGACTGGAAATTCCAGGTCAAAATTCAACTGCAAGCTAATGGTGTTATGGAAGCAGTTGAAGGTAAGCTGAAGTATCCCAAAGAACCTAAGGAAGATGCAAGTGAAAAAGAACTTGAAGATCATAAAAAGAATAAGGAACCAATTATTAAAATGGAATATATGGCTCAGAATTTCATTGTTTCAAGTTTGACTTCACAGGTTAGACAACTTATTAATATGTGCAGCACAGCTGAAGAAATATGGCTAAAACTCCATAGTATTTTTGAGCAACGTACTGAGCAGAGACAGGATCGCTTGTTTAACCAATTTTTCAGTATTAAAGAAAAGGATCCATTTCAAAGTATTGCCAAACATATAGCTGTTTTAGAAAAGTTATGGGTTGAATTACAAGATGAGACATGGAATGAAGACAAAGTTAAATTACCAGATTCTTTGTTCCTTAATCGAGTGCTAAATACATTGCCCTCCCAATTCTTTGAATTTGTAAATGCATGGGAGTCAGTACCGAAAGAACAGCGAACAATCACTCTTCTTCGAGAACGACTGTGTACCGTTGAACTCCTGCATCTAAGAAAAATACGGAAGAAGTTAAGAATAAGAAGAAATTCTTCAGATGCTACGGATGTGGGAAAAGGGGCCATTTCAAGAAAGATTGTCCCTCGAGTAACAGTGAAGGCAATGTCTGTGAAGAAGTTGCTTTTGTACATGAGGATTTTGTGGTAAACCTTAGTAACGATGATGCTTGGATAGCAGATTCTGGCGCAATTCACCATATGTCAACGCATAAACATTGGTTCATAAGCTACGAATATTTTTCTTGTCCTCAGTATGTGGTGGTTGGTAACGGTGATCGTATGCAAGCTTATGGTAAAGGTCAAATAAATGTAGAAATGTTTGTTAATAACTCTTGGTCACAAAACTATCTTCAAGATGTCTGGTATATACCTAATATAAAAAGAAACTTATTTTCAATTTCTGCTGTAGCTAATAAGGGAATGAGCACTATATTAAGCTAAAATGAATGTAGAATTCTTAAAAATAGTGAAGTCTGTGTCAAAAGAGTACGAAGAGACAATTTATACATTATGTACATCAGAGTTGTAGTTCCTAAAGCGAAAGTTGAAGCAAACGTATCAATTTCTAATAACCTTCAGATATGGCATGAGCGACTAGGACATCAAAATAAACGTCATGTACAAACATTTTTAAAAAGTATTGGTGTGGAAGTTACCATTGACAAAGAATTCTGTGATGCATGCATGTTTGGAAAACAACATCGATTAAGTTTTGGACATCGTAAACAAAGAGGAGAAGCACCAGGTGAAATTATTCACGCTGATATTTGTGGTCCTATGAGAATGAAGTCAATTGGTGGATCAAAGTATTTTCTTTGTTTGAAAGATGACTACAATAAATTTCGAAGTGTTTATTTTCTGAAAGAAAAGTCAGAAGTTAAAGATAGAATCAAGGTGTTTATTTCTGAAAGCAAGACTCAGGGTCATGTTATTAAAGAGATACGTTCTGATGGAGGAAAGGAGTTTGTTAATCAAGATGCAAGAAGAATTCTTGAAAAGGCTGGAATACGTCATAGAATTACTATGCCTTTTACACCAGAGCAGAATGGATCTGCAGAGAGAGAACACAGAACTTTGGTGGAAGCAGCTAGGTCTATGCTTCATGCCAAGAATCTTCCGGAATACTTGTGGGCCTGAGCTGTCTTTACAGCTGCTAACGTACTTAATAGAACAGGTCCTACAAATATTAAAGAAAAAACTCTTTTAATGCTTTGGTCAGGAGAACAGGCTCCAGTAGATCATTTAAAAATTTTTGGTACTGAATGTTTTGTACATGTACCGAAGCAAAAACGGCACAAGTGAGACAAGAAAAGTGAAAAAGGCAAAGTAGTAGGTTATTGTGGAAATAAAGATGGTTTTAGAATGTGGTTACCTGAGAAAAACAAAATTATTTTTAGTCGAGATGTGGTCTTTAAACCTGAAGAAGTGGTGATAGATTCTATATCAAGCAATTCTATCGATCACATTGATTGTATAAACTCAAAAGAAAATTTTATGTTACCTGAATCTTCTAACAGTGATGCTTGCGCTACTTTAGCAATAGATGAGCCAGATACTTTGGAAGAAGCAATTTCTTCTGAATCCTCTGAAAAATGGGTCGAAGCTATGAATGAAGAAATGCAGTCTTTGATAGAAAATGAAACTTGGGAAATGAGAGAATTATCTGCTCAAAGAAAACTTGTGAAAAATGAATGGATATTTAAAATTAAAGAAAATCTTCAGGGTGAAGTGAGATTCGAAGCTAGATTAGTAGCAAAAGGGTTTTCGCAAGAGGCTGGAATAGATTACAAAGAAATATTTGCACCTGTAGCCAGATTTGATACCATAAGAACTGTGTTGGCAGTTTCAGCAGCTGAAGGTCTTCACCTTTCACAATTCGATGTGAAAACAGCTTTTCTTTATGGTATTTTAGACGAGGAAATATTTATGGAGCAACCGAGAAACTTTGAGGATGGTACAGATAGAATTTGCAAATTGAAGAAAAGTCTTTACGGCTTAAAGCAAGCACCAAGATGCTGGAACTCAAGGTTTACAAATTTTCTTCAAGAGTATGGTCTACGTCAGAGCTCTGCTGATTCATGTTTGTTTGTTAGATGTCATCCAAAGAAATTAATTGTTATATTATATGTCGATGATGGTCTTGTAGCTGGTGCTGACAAAGAAACGAATGAAGAATTTTTAGTGAAATTAACAAATGAATTCAAAGTTACAGTAGGATCACCAAGAATGTATCTGGAAATATAAAATGGAAGAATCAAATTCAGCTTCTACTCCCATGGAAAAAGGTTTGGTGTTAGATTTGAAAAATTAAGAGTTTTATTTGGTATGGTTAATGGAAAAGAAAATATTATTTAAGGGGGGGTGTTATGGTTTAAATACTATTGTCATGAAATATCTAGAATGTCTCTCCTTAAAAATAATTGATAAGAGTTGTCATAATAATATTGTACGTCAATATATAGTTATTGAAACTTTCTTACAAAAATTGTACTTATTCTTAAAACACTGTGTATATTCAAATACTTTAACTATATAATTATATATATTTATATATATATATATATATATATATATATATATATATATATATATATATATATATATGTGTGTGTGTGTATGTATATTAGACATAACAAAAATTTCGAAAACCCTTGTTTAGATGGTCTACAATGGATTAAAAAAACTACTCCCGCACTAGAATTTTTACTTTCGATATACTGCAATAGTCTAATATTTCCTTGGAAAATGGGACTAAAATCACTGTTGGTTAATTCATTTACCCCAGACATCTTCACGAAAAGTCGACAGAGAACGAGAAGAAAGAGTAGGAGCTGAAATCTGCGAGTGAGAAATCGGGTGGCATTCCGGGAGATCGCTTAGCATATTCATCGAGAACAATGAGATGAGCCTTCTCGAGCGGCGTAAATTTCGCTCAACTATTCGCGACAGCCGCAGCGTTATTCGTTATTATTCTCTGCCGCATAAAATAAAAGAATTCAAATTATATGTATGCTATTTTTTCGTCACCACTGTCCGCTGGTATGTTTATGTCCACGTATCGCTAGGAAATATGGCAGTGGCGGGCCGTTCGTTAGATATGGGGGATTCTATTCATAGCTTTTCACGGATAATATTTATTTTTACAATAAGAAAACTCTTCTTTGCACTAGTATAAATGCTATGAGCAAATGGATGTACACAGCATACAACACTCTAATATTTTCGAATGATATTTTGAAAAAAATATTTTTTCTGTAAATGACATTAAATGTAGCTTTTTAATGATACTACATAGGTCTAAAAGGGATACTTTTACTGTCTAGGAAGAAAAAGTCCACTTTCTCTGCCTAGGCAGTGAAAGTAATTGACTTTCAAAGGAAAAAATGACAAAAAACTGATTTTATTACAAAACGCCATCAGCGGTAAACATAGTAACGAAAAGCCAGTTACCTTTGATGAAACGCAATAATTATTAAAATAAGTATAAAAAAGATGATTTTTCGTGAAATTTGGAGAAAAAATTATTTGTTTCACACGGCACTTGGCTGGTTTCCTAGCCTCGGCTATGAAACACCAGCCGCGGCATTAAATCTCGTGCTTTTGTGTCTAGTAAAACAAATAACTATTGGTTTACCTATGATAAACTTGTTTCCCCAATACGTCAAAAATGTGTCATTTTTAATGATGACTGCTAAGTGTCAAAAGTAGACTATTTTTGAATAGGCAGCAAAAAAGTTACAGACCTACGTTGTTCAAAAACAGGTAATACACAGTATCTATTTTTCTCATTTAAATCATTTTTTATAAGCCGATAACAATCCTATTCCATATATATATATATATATTTATATATATATATATATATATATTTATATATATATATATATATATATATATATATATATAAATGTTATATATATATATATATATTTTTTCTGAGAACATCAGGTACCAAATGCATCATATCCTTTTTCTCGTAGTATACTAGACTTTACTAGTAAAAGTTCTAAGCTTATGGCTTCCACTGACTCCATCACATCACATCGGATTATTAGATGTATCACTAAAACCACTTTCTTTGTCTATAATTGAAGCTATATTTTACAAATTTATTGAAATTATCTAATTACAGTTTTACAGTAATGGCACTTCAATAAATGAAATTGTGTCTAGTCACCCTGACAACATAATATTTGTTCTAATGTTTTCAGCCTATGTATTGCAATTGACTGAAATAATTTTGCTTGATGTCACTGTCATTGCCAAAACAATAAAAACTGATGGTTTGCTTTCAAAACGTTCATAATAATGATTATTTTCATTTTTGATTAGAGAACCAGAAGCACGTTTTTCGGATAGCCAAAGGTGTTGACAAGAAATTCAATATTTTAAATTTTATCGGTAATCCTAGTAGGAAACTGACATCTTATTCTCCATATAAAACAACTCTTTAACCCAATTACAAAAAACAATAAATAAAAACAAATAAATTATCAAAATCGAGGGTCTATAAATTGTCATGTGGTGATTGTAACAAAATATAATGTCGGTAGAACACATAGAAACTTCGGGAATGAAATAAAAGAATATATGCACTGTTTTGAAAATAATCAGAGAGATGATATTAAAATTATTGATTAGGTATATGATAATTATTACAAAAAGAGGGTAGAGGAATGAAATCTAATTTTAGGGAAGCCTTAGAAATTAACAGGTAAAAAAATTTTGATTTATTTAATGAAGAAAAAGATTTAACTGCTGTATACATATATGCAATATCTGATAATTTGTATTTCTTCTGGTGGGTTTAGCTACCCATCAATTCACTACAAATAAAAATGCATTAGTCTAGCTCGTTTTTGGGAGCCAAAAATTTCCTAACCTACATCTTTCACGGTAGTGATTAAATGAAAAGTACTGAAATTTATAAACATGTATAATGTTAATATTGGTTATAAATATCAATATGTTCTGATTACATGAGTTGAATTAGGAAGTATCAGCATTCGTATTCAGCAATTAACAAACAAGTTGATCTTTTTGACATTTTTTCACAACAACGAACTACCAAAGAGACAAATTGGAATCATATTTACTTTTCACAATATTCATACCTAGTAAAGTAAAATCTTACACACAAATAATGCCTGAATATAGATTCAAACAAAAATGTTTGATCAATGAAAATTGAAAAAGCTTTTAAAATGATTGGGAATTATGCATATCAATTTTTATTCTGAAATTTTGTTGTACTATGTCTCGAGATATACAAAAGATTACCATTCCTGGTAGGATAATCGCGGTAATGTGAATTCTTCACAAACTTCGGGTAATTTTCCTTGATGAGGATTAGACATTTTAATATGTACAAACATGGAAAAGCCAGAATTTTGTGAAAAATAAAGCATGGCCTACACGATTCCTGCGAAGATAACCCGAACACAGTGCGAATTATTCTCTTCTGTGCTGTGAAAATTCTTCCACTGTCTACAGAATTTCCCCAGAGAATGACATTGTAGGACATATGACTGTATACAAGACTGTAGTATACTGTCAACAAAGACTCAGTTGGCATTGAGAACTTCAGACGTGAAATTGCAAATCTTGATTTATTCAATTTTTTACTGAGGCTATCGATATGATCCGTAAAACGTAAGTTTTCATCTACATGTATACCCAAAAATTTTGTGGTTCGAGTGGATACAATATTTGCTCCATTCATGTCGAATTGGATAGTGTTTGGAGTGTTTTTCGTATTAAAATATATACACTCTGTCTTGGAGACATTTGAAATCAGACAATTTTGCTCACACCATCTATCGAAACATTCCATAATTTGTATAGTGGATATAACTAATTCTTCACGATTACGACCTGTAACCACTAGTGAAGTATCATCAGCAAATAGAGCCAATAGTTCAGTATTGATATGTTGGGGCATATCATTGACGAATAATAAAAATATTAATGGCCCCAATACTGAACCCTGTGGAACACCTATGTTCAAGGTATGCTTTTCAGAAAAACTGTTTTCCACTTTAACAAGCATTTGTCTATGATGGAGATAATCACACACCCAATCTAAGTTATACTTTTTCAAAACATTAAGTAACAAATTGAATTAGTGTTTGATTGTAAAGGAAAAACATTGTTTTCGAAGTAATAAATTTTTTTTGTTGAACAGGTATGTATGTTTTACATGATTCATGAAATCGTAATTTTTATATACATAATATTAATCTTATTTTACCACAGATTTAGTAACAGTTAATGTTTGATACTACTGACTATAAAATAGAAATCTAATATCAGTTATATTCAATCTATTCCTACAATGAAGCAAATATTGTTCTGAGACTTCCGGTGAATCTGTCGTAATATTTTCAATATTTTTAACTTTTTCTTGTTCATCTGTGTATACTACAATAACTACGTAATTTCCTAACATTACTTGTTTTTCATATCTTCTATGAACTGAGTCAGAAATTGGAAAAAAATTCATTTTACCACAACAGTTTTCGATGAGCTCTCAGAAGAAATCATATAAAAATAGCAGTCAGAATTTCTAGTTTGTTTTGAAACGGAAATGACTTTTGCACATATTTGACTGATGTGTTCTATTATTCGAATTCTATGATAAAACTATAGTAGTCTCTATCTTCCTCGAATAATGTATTACCTTTTTCCACTGGAATACAGTTACGAACTCTAAATAGCTAATTTCCGATATACAGGGTGTTTCCAAATAAGTGCAAAGTTTTTAGGGGGTGATTCCTTGTCTAAGATTGAAGAGGGTCTTTCATGTAAACAGAAACTCTCAGACCTGTTCTTGAAAAAGTTCTACGGTACCAATTTTTTTTTATTCTTCTTTCTTGAAACTGAATTACTACTGAGATAGTATTTTGTCTGGTATTCAGTTGAAAGCTTAATTGTGCATTTTGAATCTTTCATATAAAAAATGATACTAACTTTTATTTTTGAGAACGTGTAACGTTTCAAGTACAGGCCTAAGAGCTTTTGTTTACATGAAAGACCCCCTTTAATTTTCAGTAACCACTAAGTATACCTTTCGCACTTATTTTTAAAAATGTGATTGACAGGTTACTGTAGTCAGTGAAAACTTTTATCCGTAAGGTGCTTACTAAAAAGTTGGTTGTCTAAGAGGACCTCACAAAAATACTCACAGTGTTAACCATTTTGAGTAGTAATGAAATATGATCGATTTCAATATTCGAATGTGCAAAACTATATATTCGTTTAGTGATATTTACAACTGAATATTCTTCGTTTCCAATTTTTTTCATAAAAAATGGTTCGGCTACACTGAAAACTTTGGAGTGAATTTAGAATCTCATGACGTGTACATTCCTGTATGATTTTGTACATACTCTAATATTGTTTCAATAGAACTATTTATTTATTTATTTGGAAGCAGCCTGTATTGCAGTAGCGAACAACGGGTGTAGGGTTGCCAGGTCGCCAAACCTAATAACCGGACAGACCAGCCAGTTTGGCCGGACATTTGGGTAAAAAGGCCGGACAACCAACATTATTGAAGATTTGGTGTCTTAGTATTAATAGGTACGATAAAAGAATTGTATGTAAAATCAAGCTTTTCTAATGATTAACATCATCAATCTTGTTAAATTCTAATGAATTATTAATAAAATCGAAATGCCAAATCAATCTAAGTAGGTACTTTATGATTAATCAGTCAAATGAAGGCATCAGTTAAAATTAAATTCTAGATAAACATTTTTCAACATTTTAAAACTCTTCTTAAATTCTAATGAAAGGCAATTGCACAGATAAGTCTCCTTTACCTGCTATAACTTTTCAAAACAAAATGAAAGAACAATCTGAACGAAATAAAACTTCTTCTCTTGTTAAACAAAAGTTAAACAAAAAAAGTAATTATTCATTATTTTTGGTGGGCAGAAACATGCTTTAACCCAACACCAGCCAACGTTCTATTTTTGGGACGCGCCATTTTTGCCAGATTCCTTCAAAGCTATCACAGAAAACTAGAGTATTTGATAATGTCATTTAGGTCAAAGTGTGTACTTCATATATTTATAGTCAGATGTCTCACAGGAACAATAACAGAAATTAGACTGATTCAACAAGTCGGCACTTGCCTGGCGCGTTGGGGTTGTCATACGTTAAGTGATTTCAATATATTTCTGTCGAGAAAATTATAATTATACCATTGCAGTTTTATTGTTCAATAGTCTTTTTTTCGATACGGAACGGAATTGAACTGACTCATATCATTATCTGTTGCCAATTTGTTGCTAATTTTGTTGTCCCAATTTCGGGACATTGGCTGGAAGTGATAATTATGAGTTTTGGAAAGATATGGATATTGAAAATATTATTGTAGCAATAATTCCTCCAGACCGGGATATTCTCACCGACACAGAAATTTTTTAAGAGAATGACCTAGAAGGAGAAGAAATAGTGGATGTTGCAGGTACTATTGAATTGTACTTCTAACCCTGCTGACGAATCCGAGTTTGAGAGTGACGACGAACAATTATCAGAAAAAATAGTGAAGTGGACTGAATAAAACAGCACAAACGGTGAGAATTCCATTGCAATAGTGACAATACTCCATCGTAAAATTGATACAAGAATACAATTCGCATATGGACGGAGTAGATATGTTAGACAAGCAAGTGTCTCTTCACCGAACAAGAATTCGTTCAGGGAAATGGTGGTGGCCTTTATTCACCCAAGTGTTAGATATATCGGTGACAAATACTTGGAGACTTTACCAAATTGTAAATCACCAAGAAATGGCTACTCTGCTAGAAGTACGTAGGAAAAGAGACCGCACGCCCTCAAAAGTCCAAATTGATGGGAGGAAGAGCAAGTGTGGACATAAGATATGACCAAATGGGTCATATAGTTGTTTCTATAAAGAAAAAATGAGATAAGCATTTTGTGAAAAAAAAAACCACCAGAATTTGTGGAGAGTGCAATGTACGACTACAAGATATCTGCTTTCTACCAACCCATAAAAAATAAATTTTTACCAAAAAGTTTTTATTAAAATTTGTTCTGTATATAATTTATGTGAGTCTATTGAACACATTTTGTTATTAAAGCAGCTGAAAGTCCATTTTGTCTTGTTTTTTCTAAATATATTATTTTATCCCCTTTTAGCCATCGTCCCAAAAATGGGACGCTATTTTTCTGCGAATTGAAATTTATTTTTTTCAGTGTTCAGTCTTTGCTGAACACTCAACAACCAGTCTATACAAAAAAATTCAATTTTTTAATCCTCTTTGAGTTCTGGCTGGTATTGGGTTAAAAGCTCAGTTTCTTTCAGAAAGCAGTTGAAAAATCCTTACACGTCAAATGTTTCAAATTAAATTCTTCAACCAACATTTTAGCTACAGTGTCAACATGCAATCTATTGCGTTCTTTTGACCATTGGTGACATATCACACTCTTTCAACGTTTCGTTATGTCCTGGGATCGCAAAGTAATACTGACAAATACTTAGGAATTCTGAAAAGCAATCTTGACTCAGCTTCTTGAAATCAACGTTCTCTTTGTTATTGTTCAGAAAACTTTTAAGGTTTTCTGAACAATAACAACAATAAGTTTTCAGTCCAAGATCGTAAATATTGTAATGCAATA
The DNA here is from genome assembly GCA_030704885.1 of Cynegetis impunctata. Classification (NCBI taxonomy): domain Eukaryota; kingdom Metazoa; phylum Arthropoda; class Insecta; order Coleoptera; family Coccinellidae; genus Cynegetis; species Cynegetis impunctata. The sequence continues at coordinate 155,838 of JARQZK010001447.1, read as the reverse complement.
ATGTACATGTTTTTTTAAAAAGCCTAACAAAAGCCGGACAAGGCGGACACCGTTTATTTTGGCCGGACACGCAATCAAAAAGCCTAACTACTTCCGGTTTTTTCCGGACGCCTGGCAACCCTAAACGAGTGCAATATGTTCTTCCTGTTTTTATGTCATCATATCAATTGCTATAAACATACTCATCGATCATTCCTGCAAGCATTACGGCTTCCATACTTGGTATATACCGCAAATATATCGAACCAAATATTCTAGCAGTATTTTCTCAGATTGAACCGTATCCCGGATAGCTCCATCAGCATGCTCGTTTTTCTTTCGTCACAATAGTCGCCACTGCATTTTCAGCGAGTCGCAAATAAATATCGTCCTTTTTTAAGGACGCTGCGCGGCGGACAAGTCGGGCTCTCTCGGATATGCAAGTATGTTAGTTTATTACCGCAATTAGAGGATTGTGTATGTGTCGACTGTTACACGGCCATCTGGTTAAAAAGTAAATGAATATGACGGCGTGGACGAACGCGACTTGTACCTCTCGACATCGCTGACTATTTGGAAACGACGCGTTAATTTCTTGTCTACCGTAAAAATTCTCTCTATTTGGAACTGGATGTCTTACAAAGAAACACTACTTAAGCGAAATGATTAGTAGTATTGCAGTAAACCAAGGCAGTTATCTGAAAAATCGAAATTTATCATATAATTCGCCCAGTGGAACTGGCTAATGAAGTCGCGACAGCTGGAATGCCTTAATCCATTTTTAAAGCGAAGAATTTTAGAAACATCTAGATTGTCACTGCACAGAATTGAAGTAATGGACGTTCTGTATTTTTCATACGTATATAACGTAAGACGTGAAGTATCCTACTCTGCCTCTATATATATATATAAATATATACAGGGCCGGCCTAAGGCGAAAATTGCAAGTGTGCTAGACTCAAATTTTATGCCCCTGCCAGGGGGTCGTCTGGGGGGTATGGAAGTTTTTGAAATTTAAGGCCCAAAAACACAGCTTTTGTGCACTTTTGCGCCTTGTAGAACATTTAATTTATGTATGACAATTTGATTCATTATTGATTGACTTGATATGTTCAGTACTCTTCCTTGCACTATAACCACTATTATGTCAAATAAACTAATGAAAGCTTAATTCTAGGTAACGTTGCAATGTTTTTATGCTTATACTACAATTACTCTAAGAATAAATACCTAGCTAATGCGGGAATCACCGTCCACCGGACCTAAGATAAATTTCCATATGTCATGGGTAAAAGAAAATAAAGCAACAGAACATAGTGAACCAATAATTACAGTGTTCATTAGTGGCGCAAAGACAAAAAAAATTATTAACTATTAGGATGGTACATAGTCTCTTTTATTATACATTTTATACAAGGGCTTTTCTTGCTTTCATTTCGGAGAATGAATTTACTATCTTAATTTCAGACGCCAATTGGCTAGAAATTGGTCAAGGGCATCAGACTTACTGTATTTCAGAACTCAATGGGGTAGCCGGGTAGATCTTCGGTTTTACCTTGAATTCTAACTGTAATAGTTTGAAGACAAAATTCCTTCTATAGTCGGCGGAAAATCATTGGAAGCTTGGGATTTTTAGCTGTGTGAATTAATTTTTCAATCCACAAACTAGCAACGACGCTGGGCGAGGGGTGTAGAGGGGAGTGTACAGCTGTTTATATATATATAGTTTAAATATTTCTGCCCAATATTTAAATCAGTTTCTAAAAATTTTCCTAATTTATTATTTTTTTTTTTTTTTTTACAAAAATTGGTCAATTTAATGCCCCTCCAAAAGGCTTGAGTGTGCGGCTGCATACTTCGCACACCCTTAGACCGGCCCTGAATATATATAATATATATATATATATATATATATATATATAATATATATATATAATATATATATAAATATATATATATATATATATATATATATATATATATATATATATATATATATATATATATATATATATATATCTATATATATATAATACAAGCCGAAAAATTGAATCCAGTCTACAGCAAAAAACATATTTTTTAAATTTCTGAAATTTGGTGGGAAGTTAAGTCTGATCATGTAGATTCCCACTAAGACGGGGTTTTTCAAAATTCCGCCGTTAAGGGGTTGAAAAAGGGTAAAACGTGTTTTTTGATGTTTCTCGCAAAATAATGGACTTAGCGATCCCGTTCTTCCACTAAAATGTTAAGTAAAATGAACTCTAGAAAGTAGTTTCTCAGTTTTTTGAAATTCCATCATTTAGGGGTGCAAAAGGGGTAAGCCTGTTTTTTTTATATTGGCTATTTCCGGCAAAATAATCGACTTAGCGATTCCGTTCTTCCACTACAATGTTCCTTATAATTTTATTAAAAAACCATTTTCTGCATTTTTTGATGTTGTATCATTTAGGGGTTGAAAGAGGGTGAAATGTGTTTTTCGTATATTGGCTATTTTTGGCTGATTCTCGCAAAATAATGGACTTAGCGATCCCGCTCTTTCACGAAAATGTTAAGTAAAATGAACTCTAGAAAGTAGTTTCTCAGTTTTTTGAAATTCTATCATTTAGGGGTGCAAAAGGGGCAAGTCTGTTTTGTTGATATTGACTATTTCCGGCAAAATAATCGACTTAGCGATTCCGTTCTTCCACTACAATGTTCCTTATAATTTTATTAAAAAACCATTTTCTGCATTTTTTGAAGTTGTATCATTTAGGGGTTGAAAGAGGGTGAAATGTGTTTTTCGTATATTGGCTATTTTTGGCTGAATCTCGCAAAATAATGGACTTAGTGATCCCGCTCTTTCACGAAAATATTAAGTAAAATTAACTTTAGAAAGTAGTTTCTCAGTTTTTTGAAATCCCATCATTTAGGGGTGAAAAAGGAGTGAGTCTGTTTTTTTATTGGCTATTTCTGGCAAAATAATCGACTTAGCGATTTAATTCGGCCACTAAAATGTTCCTTATAATTATACTGAAAAACCACTTTCTCCATTTTTTAAAATTCGATCATTCAGGGGTTGAACGGGGGTGGAATAAATTTTTGGTATATTGGCTATAAAGTGTATCTATAGAATTTTTGAAGTATAAAAATAATGATAAGTATTACGTACGATACGCAATATGTACGAAATTTAGAGCATACAAAAAAGTAAATCTTAAATATTTTATTTTATACAAACGTTTTAACCTAGCAGGAAAAAGATTATTCTATTTAATTAGTATTACATACGAGTACGTGCTTAAAAAAAAATTATTAAAATATGAATTTTCCCAATTACGAATATGAACTATATCTTAATAAATTCATACGTATACATATATGGATACGCGGGCGAAGCCGCGACGGGTCCCGCTAGTATATATATATATATATATATATATATATATATATATATATATATATATATATATATATATATATATATATATATATATATATATATATATATTTATAGATATTTCCTCTCCGGTACAAAAGGAATCTCCATGGGCTTCTATCGAACAAGACGAGCTGAAATTTGATATCTGGGATTTTATTCCATGCAGAAAGAAACTATCAAAATTTTAGTAAATGTCTCCAACCGTCACCATCTTCATATACTTATGGTAAATATTTCTAGTTTTGTCATGGTTTTCAAAAATTTAATAAAACTATTATATATATATATATATATATATATATATATTTATTCGAATTGTTGTTGCCTGTGATTTATTTTTAATCTCTTGATAATTATTAGCAATAACAATAATACTCCGTGGCAAAGTTTGACCAAATCTCCCATACCGGAGAGTTCAAACAATAAACCACAAATAAGTGATTTTCTTCCATAACAGAGGATTTTATTATAAAAATTTCATTAAAAACAGCTACTTCCATATAAACGAACTATACCGATAATTTTTGCTTTACTTGTTTAATATATTCCCAGAACTAATTTTCTTTTTTAATATTAATTTACTCTTTCTGAGATCTCTCGAATGGAATTAATCGCCTCCGTGGCAAAGTTTGACCAAATCTCCCATACCGGAGAGTTCAAACAATAAACCACAAATAAGTGATTTTCTTCCATAACAGAGGATTTTATTATAAAAATTTCATTAAAAACAGCTACTTCCATATAAACGAACTATACCGATAATTTTTGCTTTACTTGTTTAATATTTTCCCAAAACTAATTTTCTTTTTTAATATTAATTTACTCTTTCTGAGATCTCTCGGATGGAATTAATCGCCTCCGTGGCAAAGTTTGACCAAATCTCCCATACCGGAGAGTTCAAACAATAAACCACAAATAAGTGATTTTCTTCCATAACAGAGGATTTTATTATAAAAATTTCATTAAAAACAGCTACTTCCATATAAACGAACTATACCGATAATTTTTGCTTTACTTGTTTAATATTTTCCCAAAACTAATTTTCTTTTTTAATATTAATTTACTCTTTCTGAGATCTCTCGGATGGAATTAATCGCCTCCGTGGCAAAGTTTGACCAAATCTCCCATACCGGAGAGTTCAAACAATAAACCACAAATAAGTGATTTTCTTCCATAACAGAGGATTTCATTTATTAAACTATTTTCATTTCCAAATTTTCAATCCAATACTTAGCTACGCCGTTCTGATGAGGACCAAAGAGTCCGAAACACGTGTCAACGGCTGCTTCCATATAAACGTTCTATACCGATAATTCTACTCTACTTTTTTAATATTTTTCCGTGACTAATTTCTTTCTGTTAAATAAATAGTACCCTATTATTATTATTTTCGAACATTACATAGGTAAAGGTTTCTGTAGTTTCCCTTGCCTTCTAATAATAACAATTTTGAATGTTAATATTAGACTGAAAGAATTTTTTAACAAGACAGATCAATCTTATCTATTCAATTTTTTCAAGTCAATAAATGTCAAAGAATTTTCAATTTTTTTCAAAAGTTTTGAATAACTATGAATGTCATAGTGAAACGTCAACTTATTAATTAAATCGAGTATTTTAAGATTCAACCAGCCTGTTATTGCTTATAATTATCAAGAGATTATATATATATATATATAAATATATATATATATATATATATATATATATATATATATATATATATATATATATATATATATATATATATATATATATAATATCGTTCTTTGAAGCAGTTCTCAATAATTGCGCGAATTGCATCGCGTAGAGATGCGATTCGTACGTAGTACATTATGGTTTGAAAAACCATACTTCAATAGTAACCAAAATAAGAATTTCAATGAAAAATAATTCATTTTCATTAAACTTATGATTAACGTACATTGTCGCAATGTACGAGTTCATTAATATAAGGAAAAAGGTCCCAAATCCATTTAATGTACACGTTCATATTATTAATGAAACTGTTCATACATTAATGCAGTCCTGTTCATTAAAACAATGAACTTGTTCATTGGACCAATTTTAATGATTTTGTTCATTGAATCAATGAAACCTTTCTTTGTATTTATGCTACAATTTGGTTGAGTGATATATATATATATATATATATATATATATATATATATATATATATATATATATATATATATATATATATATTAGACAATCAAAAATCTTGGTCACGGATGAAAAAACTTAACCCGTACATGAGTATATAACTGTTGACTTTCGATACCATGCAGTAGTATTTTCGTGGAAAATACGGCTGAAAATTATGAACGAATGTAATAATTTCTTCAGACTATATAATTCACTTGCTTCAGTCTTTCTGCAAAGAATATATTGACCTCAAACATTGCAATTCCTCACCATCTATTAATATTATTATCTTTTCACGTCTTGGGCCACACCACACCACCGTCTATAAAAGTAGTATCGTTCAAGGATTGAGATCGAGAGTTGCATTGCACGCAACGAGAAACAGGAGGGTAATACCAATAATTGGAAAGTGTGTATGCGATCAGGGATCAGGTTATGACCCTGAAGCTAGTCTTTCCCCAGCCTGTCATTACTTAAATACACCACCGGGGCCTGCTCCGTCACTCATCTATCTGATACCCCCGGATTTAATCACTATGACCGTTTGGGCGGTCATTATTGCTTCGCTTAGAAATACATCATTATCGTTACAGAACGATTATTTTGTCTACCATCTGAGAACAAAAACTGCCAACGTCAGATGTTACTTATCAAGAGATGGCAGTCATGGAAACAATCTGTTCTCCATATTATATTTAAAAATTTCGTCGGTTATATTATTATATAAATTTAACATGCATATAGCTGAGAAATATTTTTAGTCCAATTTTCCCCGAATAATATAGACTATTGCGGCGTATCGGAGGTCAGGTGCGGGACTAGGTTTTTTTATCAGCTTTAGATCTCCTGTAGTACGATTTCGAAGTTCTTTTGATGATAAAGGTATATATATATATATTATAATAATATATATATATAGTATATATATATATATATATATATATTATATATATATTATATATATATATATATATATATATATATATATATATATATATATATATATATATATATATATATATATATATATATATATATATTTATATATATATATATATATATATATATATATATATATATATATATATATATATATATATATATATATATATACAGAGCCGGATTTACGAATTTGCCGCCCATGGGCCCAAAGTATTTCTCCGCCCCCGCCTCCCAATTTGCGACAATTTGCCACATCTAAAATAATAGTATTTGAACATCAGTTTCTTAAAAATAAATTCGAATAACACCTTAATAATGTCATAGCTTTATATAACCTCACTATGATTTAGGAATAATGCTAGTTAGTACTTTGTTATGTGGAATATTTGCAGAGAATCTATGATTTCCTTTTACACATCAAGATATCGTTTTAAGTGTTAAACTAAACATAGTACAATTATTGTTATGATAATTAACGGAGAAATATTGACTAAAGGAAAAGTTACATGTTCCGTCACTTGTTGCCGACGAGATTTGAAAAAAAACCCAGTAGTCCTTTATTTTGTTTTTTGTCTCATTATTGTTTACCAACCATTCAGAAATTAAAATTTTTTTCACTTATTTTGAAACCACATAAACTAAAAAAAAATCAATTTGGTTTTTTCAAAGTGGATTGTGACATCAGGAAATTAAGAAATCGAAAATGATTCAATGATAAAACTGTTTATTGAGAGCTAACACATTCAATTCATAGTGAAACTTTTCAAAAAGTTTAGACTCAAGTTTTCAGATTTATTTACGCCTAGCTTTAATATAAGCGAATGTATCAACGACATCATTAAAGTCTAGCTTACACGTCAAGTCTTTTTTTATGCTTAAAATTGCTGAGTTAACTAACCTTTTCTGGCCAACATTTGATCTTAAATAATTCTTTACTCGTGAAAGAGTAGAAAATGAACGTCTGCTGCACAGTTGCTGGCTGGTGTACACAAAAACATCTTAAGAGCTACCCTTATATTTGGTTATAAGTTCTGGAGATCTTCGGAAAAAATATATCTGTTCAATTGTGACAGCGACTTTTCTTCAGTACTGGATGCCTTTTCTTTATACAGACCTTTCAAATGATGACATTCAACAAGAAAAAAAAAGGAGCTTCAATATCTGTTGAGTAATTAGTATATAAATCTGAGTGAAAACAAAAATTCTGCATAAAACGCTCTTGATTTTTTAGCAAAATTTAACTGGCCTTCAAAATTTGCCGCCCCTAAAAATTTGCCGCCCTGGGCCCGGGCCCATGTGGCCCATGCCCAAATCCGGCCCTGTATATATATATATATATATATATATATATATATATATATATATATATATATATATATATATATATTGTTTCTTTCTCGGTACATATAGGCATCTCCAGCGGCTCACATAGAAAATTTGGGTGAATTTCTCCAACTGCCGCCATTTTCACGTAGACCTTTTTTTCGTTGTTTCAGAAAAAAACTCCACAGCTTTCACAATGTGAACTAGAGGGTTGAAATTTGATACGTAGATTGAGTTCATGTTGAAATACGTTCTTTTGTGGGTTTCAACTCTTTTCCTCAATCGCGCTGCACTTCGCGGAGACTAATCACTAGGCGATGCACTCCGTGAATTATTTTCTACTTTTCATTATGAGTATATATACATTTTTTCCGGTAGATTTTTAAATGAACCGAAATTAAGTAATTCATTCAAAATTTTGATGGAAATTTTCTGGAGATTGATTGAACACAAAATATCGACATCTTCAAGGGATTTTTGGATTGTAAAAAAACGGGCTTAGAAGGGTTTAAGCACTCCCAATCCCCCTCTTCGTTGACTTACACCTATTGTTTATACGGAATTGAGTCGTAGCATGAAAGGTGCCTTTTGAAGGTATGAACGGTTTTATGTATATTTTTCCTATTTTTCGTAGAGTGTCGAATGTTGCTCTCTAAATAATGGTTAAAAACATTTTCCATGATTGTATCCGCGGTACAAAAACATTCCCCTCCTCATACTCTAGATGAGCTCAACTGTTATAGACTGATTATCAAAAAATAGTAAATATAATATACAATCTTTTATATTGAACCCAATGGATGTTTCGATGAGAAACTCCATATATATGTTTACAATATCGTGGAATGAAATGTGCTTTAAGGTTGTAATGGTAAAAAATAATTTGTAGTCTACAATAGTATCCAACTTGTTCCTTATTTTATGCTCAACGCTATATTGGAGTTCGTGAAAACCATAATACCGTCAATGAAATAACGGTGTAAGTCAATCGCATATGAATCGATACAACTTATAATACAGTGATTTTTTTTCAAACGATAATAATTCAAAGTACAAAGCATGGTATTTCTGCGAGGGCACTCAAGATATTGGCTGCGATAATTCACAAGATTTAATGAAAGTATGTGGAATTACTTTTTATTAAGTAATAAACATTCATAAATTTGAAAATATTGTAGCATATATGTTGTAAAAGTTTTATTCTTTCAATTTTCATTTGACTTTCCCTATTGTATTTCGTAGTATTGATATTGTGAATAAAACTTCACAGTTTTCGATTTTCACTATATTTTGTTAACATGACTATTGTTTCGCCAAACACAGTGGCTTCTTCAGATGTATAATACATACTAGCTTTTACAACGAGAATATTGAATAATGAAGGAAGAGAATATATTATAAGAATGGGTAAAAACCTAAACATAATCTCTTAGCGCGTAGACAGTACAAACTGTTAATGACATGGAAAAACACAGCAGGTACAAATATTCAATATTACATTCAAAAAACATTTAACAACGTTAAATTTCATTCAACAAATTATTGGATTGTTTCATACTATTGATTTTAAGAGCTTCTAATAAATTGAGTTTATAGCCTTTCTTTTTTATATGTAGTATTTCAAATTCATTATCAAAATATGATTAAGTTCCAGAAGATGTAATGTATAAATAGAATCTACTTTTCCTTTGTCGAAACTTCTTTTATGTTCTGATATGCGAACTCCAAAGTTCCTGCCAGTTTGGCCAACATATACCTACTTTAGTACATGAACCACAAGTTAGTTTATAGATATCTGACTTATTTTGTGGTGTAGTTTTATCTTTTGAATTTTTAATATGTTTTCTAATGGTATTCTGAGTTTTGATTGCTATTTTTAAATTTCGATTTGACAAAAAGTTTTTGTCATAATCTTTTACGTTCAGATACACTCGAAAAATGGCTGCCTGATACAATCTTCTTTTTAAAATATTATCTATTAATTATTTTTGGACGATATCCATTACTGTGAGCTATTTGTTTTATTATTTATAATTCCTCAGTGTAATTTTCCTGTGTTAACGGTAGATATTAAAGAGTCTATGTATCATGCTATTAAATGCTGTTTATTTATGTTGGTAAGGATATGTAAAGACGAATTGTGTAATATTAAGTTGCTCAACCATCTGGAAATGGACTTCCTGTGGAATGCACTTGAATAACATACTAACTGAGGTAAAGTGCCAACTTTGCGTACTTTGAATAAAAGTTACGTTTTTCTCTCAGTTTGTGTAGCCATTGATCTATACACGTTCTATTCAAAAGTGCAGCAAGTAGCACTCAACCCGGCTGTCAATTAGCCCTTTTACATAAGCTCCGCTATAACTTTATTCCATTTTTGGGATAGGGAAACGGCGACTGATTTCTCACAACATCCATAACGCTGCCGACATTATAAATGTTCGACGTCGTCCCAGATTGGCACCCGGCATCTCTCGCTGATACTGTATACAAGAATCGAGGTGGTTGACGGGACAATGCTCGACTATGAAGTGTCAGGTATCTGGAATAGACAATTGCACGGGATATTTCGATAAATTTGATAGGATTCTTCTCCTGCCTTACACGGCCATACACAGAACAGACAACGCGACCAATACATTCTGATAGATTGGCTGTTCGATGTGCAGATAGCTCAAGTTGGAATTTCAACATGGTAAATTCAAATATTCTCGAAGATTATTTCTAACGTATAGGGAACGCTGAATTCATATAATGAAAAATACTTGTTTGTACCAGGTCGAATTGAAAATTACTCAATAATAAGACATTATCGAATAATCTTAAAAAAAATTTATGTATTTGAGTTTCAAACGAAATAAATAAATAAATAAATCTTTATTTATCAAGTGGCTAGTTGTTGAAAAAGAAATAGAAATGTTTTCGAAGCATATTTTCAGCTATAGAAATGAAAACTGTCTTCCTATGAGCCCTTTGAAAACGTAAAAACCCTTTTAATCAAAACTTTCAAATTAGGAGCATTCTTTATTATTCCGAGAAGAGCATTAAACATGCGAACACAAAATGAAGATTTTTGTAAAGTTGCCGTCTTAACGGACTGTATGCTATAGTCTTGCCTTGAGAAAATATTATATTTATGAAAGTTTTATCGTTTTTTAGAAAACTTTTAAAATATAATGGTACTTGTTCATGCCCTATTTTATATATCGAAACCAGGTTCGTCTTCTTAATGCCCTACCCGACAGATCACCAATCTAAGCCTGCAGCACGCTTACTATTGGGGATAATGTGCATTACCTTATTTTTGCTTTATTTTTAGTCTATTTATATTTTCCTGAGTACAAGATATTTATAAGGAACAAGAATACTTAAAGTGATTCAAAAGAATTGTGTTATATATAAGTGTTTTTGTCCATTGTAAGAAATAATTTGAAACGAGATGAAAAAATCAAATTTTGTTTACCTACTTTTTCATATAGATAATTTGCCTGATTGAAAAAACTGAATTGAGGATCCAAGAAAATACCTAAATATTTAATTTCAGAAACAAGATCAAATTTAGAGCTTTTTATGTTGAGGGCTAAACCTAACTCGGCATATTTTCTACAATTTATCTTTGAATCTATTACCATACATTTCTTTAAAATTATGTCCTGCTACACAAATGAGAGATTATCCGCAAATAAATAAACAAAAGATTTTTTCAATTCTATATGGATATTATTAATATATGCAACAAAGAGTAATGTTGTGATAAATATATCATAAAGCTAATTTTGTAAAGAGCATTAGCTAAAAAACATAACTATAATTTAATAATAATAATAGTTTTTCTTTCTGCGTTTACAATAGTACAATAATTATTTAATTCCACAAGAAACGAACAATACCTATATATTTGCAAAAAGGGAAGACTAAAATTATAATAAACTGTTACAAGTTGAGTTCCTAGTTAAACTAAATAAACAACCACTTATGACAGCACATGCATCATAGCATCAACCGTCCAATACAAGCAAGAAACAAAAAAAAAGTGTCAGTGCAACATCTCAACAATCCTCCGCAAGCAAACATTTCTGGAAGGATCTCTTGAATCCTAACAACTTTTAGCTATTAAAATTCAATGGAAATTCTTTTTATTAAAATCTTAGTGCAATCAAGTTCCTTACTGCAAGTTATACATCTGCCAGTTGACGAACAGACACTGGGCCAAAAATATGTCTGTCACGCACGACTTACAAGACAGAGTTTAGGTATACTGACTTGCAGTCTACCAGCTTCCAATAGGTATTTACAGTTTAAATAAACTGCTGAAATCCAGCATATATGCGAATTTCTAACGATTTCTTCGATTATAAGTAGCTTCATGCAGATTTTTCGATTCATTCTCATAAATTTAAACGCGCTTTCGTGAAAATAAATTCATTATATGCAATTATAAGATGGATATTTATATCGTGTTCTTCATTTATTTATTTTTTGATTCACTCTGATAAATATATATATATATATATATATATATATATATATATATATATATATATATATATATATATAGGTATATATATAATATATATATATATATATATATATATATATATATATATATATATATAGATATATATATAAATATATATATATATATATATATATATTTATATATATATATATATATATAATAAAGATTTGGTTTGATTTTGGTTGTTCCAGGTTCGTAAAACTACTTTAAATTACTAGATTAACTCGTTTAATAAACGTTTCAAGAGTAGTACTCCCTTCCTCAGTATCTAAAATATAAATATAACATACATATTATAATTAAATATACATATTTTAAAAGAGTCACAATCTCGAAGTCATCCACAAACCGCAGAACCAAGTAAAACAAATTTTCAGGAAACTGAAAACTCCAACACCCACCACAAAAAAATCTAATGTCGTCTACTCAATTCCATGTAAGGATTGCGGAAAACAATACATAGGACAAACATCACAGAGATTGTATGACCGGATAAATGCCCACAAATACACAAAAGCAGCAACTACGGCACTGAACAAACACAAATTAACAGAAAATCACGATTTTAGCTACGAAGAAACGAAAATACTAACGACACAAAGAAACAAAAAACATAGAGAAATACACGAAATGTTCCATATACAAACAAATTCAGAGAACACAGTAAACGACAGACAGGACATCAAACAACTTAGTCATTTCTACCTATCATTCCTTAAAAACAAGTCAAACTGAAAAGAATAAGAAAAGAACGAATACATCACCAAGTTTGACATTGACATGCCAGATAAATAAAGAAAACCATTTTCAAAATATATATTACTTATAATTGTTTGACGATATTGTTTTATACTCTATATGTTTTTATTTTTATGTTTATTTTATTGTCTATACTAAGGTAGGCTGTTAAACGTGTAATATTTGTGTAATTAATTGTTGTCTTTTAAAATTTTCATATTTATATTTTAGATACTGAGCAAGGGGGTACTACTCTTGAAACGTTTATTAAACGAGTTAATCTAGTAATTTAAAGTAGTTTTATGAACCTGGAACAACCAAAATCAAACCAAATCTTTATAATATAAATGAACAGGTAATAAGGTGAAGTGAGAAATTTTTAATATATATATATATATATATATATATATATATATATATATATATATATATATATATATATATATATATATAGCGCTTTCTAGAAAAGAAGTTCATTATTAGCAATTATAAGATAGACATTTCTAACGAATTCTTCAATTATAAGTAGCTCTCATGTAGATTTTTTGATTCATACTGATATATATATATATATATATATATATATATATATATATATATATATATATATATATACATCAGCGCGCTTTCGAGAAAAAAAAATTAATTATATGCAATTATAAGATAGATAAGAAAATGAGTGATATTAAAAAGAATAATTTCAGAATCATTGAATCCATAACAAAAAATAAAATTAATAGATCACTTCACAGATCATTCAATGCATAACTAAACCACAATGATTGTAATCAATAAAACTATAATCGATAATGAAGATACTTGATGAAAATGTATATAACGAAACAATGGCACTAAATGTTTTCAGCATCTGAAGATGAAATAGTACTCCCAAACGTGCGTTATCCATATAATCCCAAATATATTGTGAAATGTGTTTCATAAAAAAATTTAATCCGAATGAATTTAGTTGCATTGCGGTGCTACAGTTCAAATTTTGCAGTTCTACGTATATTTGAGGGTTCAGTCAGCTGTCGGAATCGTGTCCAATATCTTGATAAAATTCATAGAATACTTCAAATTGAAAACTCGAAAATCAACTTACTTTATAAATATCATTATATATTAATAAATTTATAAGATCATTACAGCTTTTCAATATGTTTTCACTTTCTATTATTGAATAACACTATTGGAAGTGAAAAACTGGAATCAAAATTTCAAATTGAAACAATGGTTTATAAAAACAGTTTTCTCATTCGTTGAATAAAACACGCATGACGCACGTTTCGGTGAAACTTCACGTTCTTCAGATGCTAAATGCAAACTAAATATATTCCTCCGTTATATAGAATACATGAAATAAATAGATGATTAAATTATATTTCATATATGATATATATATATATATATATATATATATATATATATATATATATATATATATATATATATATAGACTCAATAAACTCTTTGTCTTTTTTCAACTCAATATTTCGCTATTTATTTTACTTATTGAGTTGAAAAAATGACAAAGATTTTATTGAGTCTACAGGCCATATTCCCGTTAAAACAAAGCGTTTCTATATTGTACAGATTGGTCGAAATTTTTAAGTGTTATATATATATATATATATATATATATATATATATATATATATATATATATATATATATATATATAGTTTTTAAAAAAGAGGTGGGACGTGTGCCCTCTCACACGCGCCCGACCTCCGTACAATTTTGGCTTCGTCAACGTGGACATTTAGCCAGCAATTTACTATAATGAGGGGAACCACTTAAATCCGGACGCATACAAACACCCAGGAACACGGTGGGAATCGAACCCACCAACTCCGTCAACGAAGACGGCATAGCGTTACCTATACCGCTCAGCCACGGAGCCTCCTGTATATATATTTATATATATATATATATATATATATATATATATATATATATATATAATATATATATATATATATAATATATATATATATATATATATGTATATATATATATATATATATATATATATATATATATATATATATATATATATATATATATATATATATATATATATGTATATATATATATATATATATTATATATGATATTAATATCAAATACAGCAGCCCCACTTTCATCGGAAATTCAAGTAGAAAACTCAAATCACTATTATCTAAGCACAACATCAATATTACTTACCGTACCGGAAATAACTTAGGGAATTATATAAGAAATAATGAATCAGAAGTTCACAAAACAATAAATTTCACTTTCAGAAGCTTTCAGGTCAGAATACAAACGTACCCTTGTTAATCAAAAGTCGGATTCACTTTATGCAAACCATTCAATCCAAGAAAATCACACATTCAATTTTGACTTTAAAATATTAATAATGCTGAAAGTGAAGGAATTAAACTTAATTTTCTAGAACCATAACAGATAAATAAATACAAACATTCAGGACTCCTATTGAATAGCCAAATTGATGGTACTACAAGCCCCCTTCGGAATGTTTTCAAAATTGAACTAGTTTAGAATGGATTTTTCCTATTTTACTCATTGTTTGTTCTATTTACCCTTGGTACACAATTTGTCATCTATTTATTTCTTGTATTTGATACAACGTAGAAATATATTTATTTTGCATTTATCATTTGAAGAAGGTGAAGTTCCACCTCAACGAGCATCATGTGTAAATTGTTTCTATAAACCATTGTTTTAATATGTTTATCAATTTGCATCATGTATAATCCAAAATTCATAATTATCAGCTATATCCTCATCTATCATTTAGGACAATTAATATCTTTTGTGAGGGTTTCAGTGAAGAAATAGCACATCTTCCACTCGGCAAGATGAAGCAAACTAAGCAAAACACCTCATACGACAGTCGCGTTCTGTATTTATCCTAGTCGCATCACAGACGGTGTTAATATCGAGTCTGACAACCCTTATGAGTTCGAAAAGTGAGATATTTCATTTGCCAGATTATCGCGCTGGCTCTGTGTATGTTGAGACTTCATAACTCATTGCCATTTGTAACGGTCGTTTTTTCTTCACGTTGTTTCTTTGTTTCAACGACACTGTAAACTGACTGTAACCTTTTGTATTTCTACATGTTCGATATAATTGGACGTTCTTTCGGATAATTAATATGTTGTGGGTTTTGGCATGGATTCAAAAGATTCGGCTCGGCTCGCGTTGGCTTCGTAGAGCAGCAGAGAGGAAAATCACATCTTAAAGTAATAATCGGGTATCTTTGTTTCTAGTTCATAAATATCGTATGATGTAATTATTGTAAACCTAAATGATGGTTCAATTCACTTGAATCAATTAGTAAATTTCATCTAGGAAAAAAAAGATCTAGGTGTCCATTTATCCCTCAAGTATATGAAAATGAGGTGGACTGATAGAGATATGGAGAGGGAAAGAGGGATTCAGAGAATGGATACTGGCCCTGCATTCTTCTTCATAAGTTTGCAACTATTGACTTAAGCCTTCAGAAAAACTCCTAGGAGACCTGCCGATGTCGGGGTTTGAACCCAGGATCTTCCGAAATGCTAGTCAGCTAGCGTTAACGCTCGGCTGAATATCTCAGTGAATATACTGTTTTTATAAACAAAATTGTGTGATTCGTGTAAATTAACGCTGTTTTAGGTATACTTTCTGCTTATATATGATTTCATATTAAGTCTCATTACAAATTATTTCTCACCATTGCTAAAATATATTTTTTCTTGAATTGTGATACAAAATGAAAATTTATATTTCGAATCTGATTGGGCATTTCGATCTAAACTTCTTGAGAAGTTTCCAATTGATCAGTTCTTCATGAAATAAAACTTTTCGTTTGATAGCTCATATTTATAACGCTAAATATCGATTCCATTCGAAGGTTCCATTAGTCGAGACTATTAAAAAGTAGAAAGAGATTATGGAAGATATTTAAAAGTAATAGCAGATTTAATTTGAATACTGGATTTTTCATTACACATCGAAATTGAAATATGTAAAAAGATATTCAGGACGCATCAAAATTCCTGAATATTATTTGAAATTGGAACATTATGACTAGCGAGAAATATCAAGTAAATAGAGGTATATATATATATATATATATATATATATATATATATATATATATATATATATATATATATATATATATATATATATATACAGGGTGAGTCATTGATATGGGAAAGCTTGATTGCACCTACACCGTTGATGATATCGAAACGAACCAAACGGTTCTGCAAATGGGAGGTCAGAGTGCAGTTCGTAAAATTATTTTGCCCTTTACAGGGTGTACCATTTTTACGGTGCAAATTTTAAGATACTTTTTTTAAATGGCATTCTATATATTTTTACACATATTTGAATTTGTCCTTTATTGAGATTTGTAAATTCGTTAAGTTTTTGCAAATCGCTCTAGCCGTTCAGAAGTTATTCAATTTTTTCTGAAAATTAATGCCTTTGCAGGCAGTTTTTTAAAAAATCGCAGGGCACTTGGTTTTTTGAATATCAAGTTGTTATTTGGGCTGTGTCTAACTAATTGTTCTGGGTATCTTTTGACAGAGAGATAATCTATTTTAATTGTGGCATTACCTTACTGTGACACATTGATTTTGGTACACTTTGAAAGGCCATATCTTGATTTTTTCAAACGGCACTCTATTTATTTGATTACTTAGTCGCATAGAACATGTCATTCTTCATCTTTTCTAAATTCATGTTTTTTCCAAAAAGTTGATGGTTTAGAAGATAATTCACATTTTCAAAAAAATCAACACATTATTTCATCTTTTAAACGAGTGACATGAAAAACAATTAATTCTGAGAACAGACTTTCACTTGTTCATTGTTGTTATCCATGGCCTTCTATTGATTTATGCATTCAATTTCAGAAAATTGTCTTTTATTTGCGCGTTTCTGAGAAAAGTTCATACTATCATATATTTTTGAAAAGGTAAAAAAGAGACAAATTTTATAGTCTATAAATATACAGGGTATTCCATTTAAAAAACATAAGTTTGCTTTATAACTCAAAAATAGTAAACATGTAACAAAAATTATCTACACCGATGCATTCTACGAAAAAAAATCTATAAGAATGTTATATTACCTTTTCGATAAGATGAAGGATAACGGCGATACGACGGGGATCCCAAAATGCAACATTTTCAAAAATGCCCTGTATCTTAAAAACTAAAAGAGTTATTGAAATTATGTTGACGGCATCTTCAGTTTTTCAAAAAAGTAGCAGAGTGTCGCGAAAACCGCAACCCTCTATCTTTAAAAATAACGGAGATACCATTCAAAAGTACCTAAAATGGGACACCCTGTACTAAGCTTCTATAATTTGTTTTCAATAATTTCTCATCAAACTTTGAAATTGACGCCCGCAGCAGTTACGTTGACGTCTGTTATCAGAATTTATTGTTTTTCATGTCACTCGTTTAAAAGATGAAAAAACGTGTTGATTTTTTTGAAAATGTGAATTATCTTCTAAATCATCAACTTTTGGAAAAAAACATGAATATAGAAAAGATGAAGAATGGCATATTCAATGAAACTAAGTAATCAAATAAATAGAGTGCCATTTGAAAAAATCAAGATATGGCCTTTCTAAGTGTACCAAAATCAATGTGTCACAGTAAGCTAATGCCACAATTAAATTAAATTATCTCTCCGTCAAAAGATACCCAGAACAATTACTTAGACATAGCCCAAATAACAACTTGATATTCAAAAAACCAAGTGCCCTGCGATTTTTTTAAAAATGCCTGCAAAGGCATTAATTTTCAGAAAAAATTGAATAACTTCTGAACGGCTGAAGCGATTTGCAAAAACTTAATGAATTTACAAATCTCAATAAAGGACAAATTCAAATATGTGCAAAAATATATAAAGTGCCATTTAGAAAAAGTATCTTAAAATTTGCACCGTAAAAATGGTACACCCTGTAAAGAGCAAAATAATTTTACGAACTGCACTCTGACCTCCCATTTGCAGAACCGTTTGGTTCGTTTCGATATCATTCACGGTGTAGGTGCAATCAAGCTTTCCCATATCAATGACTCACCCTGTATATATATATATATATATATATATATATATATATATATATATATATATATATATATATATATATATATATATATATGAATATATATATTTATATATATATATTAATTAATGAAAAAGATGTTGTGATCAAATTACTTCAGGATTAATTATATACATATGAAAAAACTCAACAGGAATCGACTAGAATAGCATATGCAGATGTAGTTACCAAAAATTACGGACAGAGGCCTGAACAGAAACCCAACTACCCGAATGTAATTGTGACGCCAAGAAATAAACAAGATTCAACCCAAACAAGAAATGAAATTGGTAAAAATATAAACCTAGCTAACCTTAATAGTGGGGTCCAGAAATTACAAACAATTGGAAATGGTGCCCTGGTTGTTAAGTGTTCTTCTAAGCAAGAAACAGAAAAATTGGCAACTGCAATGAAGGAGAAACTGAAAGATTACTACAGTGTTGAACTAACCAAAATGCGTAAACCAAGAATAAAGATCGTTAGCTTCGATCAAAACATGACTAAGGAAAGAATAGAAGAGAGTATATTAGAGCAAAATCGATTATCAGAAGGAATTAAAGTGACCTATATAAGAGAAAACAATTTAGGTTCTACTAAGACAATATTTTGTGAGTGCTCTCCTTATGCATTTAAACAATTAATAGACAAGAAGAAAGTTCACATAGTTTGGGAACGCTACTCAGTATATGAAGACTTGGATATTCCTCGTTGCTTCAGATGCCAGGAATATTATCACAAAAAAGCTTCTTGTAAAAACAAAATAGTTTGTGCAAGATGTGGAGAGGAACATGCAATGAAGGTGTGTACGCAAGTAAAAAAGTGCTGCAACAACTGTCTCCAGGCAAACAAACAATACAAGAAGAATTACGACATTAATCATGAGTCTACAGATGCTGACTGTCCTTCTAGAGAAATAGAACGGATTATTGTATAGAATAAGTTTTATGGTTGTGTTAAACGAAGAACTGATTCTAGAAAGCTTGGGTTCAGCGGATGTTGGTAGCCTTGATGTATTGGTCGAAGTTGAGGACTTTCATACTGTGGTGAGTACATCAGAGAGATTTCTCAGTTTAATACATTTCAATATACGCAGTGCAAAAAAAAAAACTTCAATGAACTGATAGCCACAATTCAAACATATAATCTTGATGTTTGTGATGTTATTGTCTTGGGTGAGTGTTTTCAAATAGAGTCAGAAAATAATTTTGAAATTCCCGGATATATTACATATTACAATAAAGCTAACTATAATAAGAATGATGGTGTTTTGATGATGATTAAATCTGACTTGGATGCCTCATTCTCATTTGTTAAACTTGAAAGATGTTTCGTTACCCTTGGTGTGTTGAAGCTTAATGTGGGCGGAATCTCCTGTATGATATTCGGTGTGTATAGACCAAACTCAACAGATGAAAGACTTTTTATCGAAGACATAGACTCCATTCTAGAGGCTGCGAGGGAGACGAGCCAGGTTCAGATTATTTTAGGCGACATAAATATAAATACATTACAAAAAGATGACCATATAGTCAATAGTTATTTATCGATGTTGGCGAGTAGTGGGTTTGAACCCTACATTCGACAAGAGTGACGGACGACAGCTCCAGCTGCCTTGATCACATATTTGTGAAACAGAAACGTGGTACTGATGATGTTGAGTGTCTATCTTATATTTCAAATTGTAACATAACAGACCACTATCCAATAGCAATAAATCTAACTAAAAGAGTTAAGAGTCGCAAACATGTCGATAGTTCTGAAAACCTACAAAAGATCACAAAAATTGACATACAAAAATTAAAACATCTTTTCATTAATCAGAATTGGTCTGATAAATAATGATGTAGAAATAGCGACAGATAGATTTACAATATTATTAAGGAATCAAAAATGACAAAACATGTATTTATAAATAAAAATAAAAAAATCAAACCTTGGATTTCCTCAGGACTGATTGATTCAATAAAAAGACGAGATTAACTAAAAAAAAAGACCATCACAACATCTGTCGTTGACTCTGCAAGCTGAGTACAAGACATACAGAAACTACTTAAACCAGCTTTTGAAAAAAGCAAAAAATGACTACTACAAAGATTTAATTTCACAAAACCAAAAAAATTTAAAGAAAATTTACGAAATTGTTTATGAAGCATGCAATGAAAATTCATCAAACAAAAATACAGAATTAAAGATGATAATGGCAAACCTTTTGATGATACTAACCAAATGGCTAATTACTGCAATGACTACTTCGCTAACGTAGGATACAATATGATTCAGAAAATATCTAGGCCCAAACATTTCCAACAGAAGTTGGATAGTCATCTAAATACGATATTTCTTGCACCAGTCACACAAAGTGAAGTACTAAACCATATGAATGGTTTGAAAAACCACAGTTCACCTAGAATTACCTACCTGGGACCTAAATTTTATAATATTATACCACTGGAGATAATACTAAAAAATCACATAAATTAATTAGGTGTTGCCTGCAGAGAGTATATTAATGACAATTACTCAAAATTTGTCAATTTGTTGGATTAGTATGGAAGCATGCCTGAAATGTTGCACGTGCGAGCTCGTTTGCACCTGCGATGCGCGCATCGAGCGTTGGTTATGCTGAGATTTTCTTTTCTTGTCTTCACATTTCTCTTTTTTTTTCATTTATCAGTTCTCTTATAATTCATTTATTTATTTATTTTTTCACTGCATGTTATTTGCTTTAATTTTACTTTAGACTGTAAGCACATACAAGTATTGAATTACTTAGGTGCAATAAAAATTTGTATGAAATATATAGAATAGCGGTATGTAATATCTATGTTATGACATGTATCTTTCGTAAATATATTATTATTATTATATATATATATATATATATATATATATATTTGTTTTTTTGATTTCATCAAAAATATTTCTGACAATTGCACAATTATAAAAATTAAAATCAATTGAATTCAACTGCTCGAAAATACCTAGCGTTTTGTTAGGACGTGTAATAGCTTCTTATTCCTAAAAAAATTTCAACAAAATCACATGCAAAACTTCGTTACAAAGAGAGAAGAATACATAAATGTATAAGTATATAATTATATATATATATATATATATATATATATATATATATATATATATATATATATATATATATATATATATATATATATATATATATATATATATATATATATATATATATATATATATATATATATATATATATATATATATATATATATATATATATATATATATATATATATATATATATATATATATATATATATATATATATATATATATATAAATATATACATATATACATATATACATATAATTATTAAAATTTTCAGAATATTTGCAAATATAAAGAGATGTTTCGTAGAAAGACTCCACATTTGCCAGAAACAACTAGTAAGAGCAAAAAAAATTAAAATTTTTTTCATATCAATTTAAATTTCCGAATTCAGAGTCAACGTCAAAAAAAGGCTTCATATTAAAAATCTACCTGTCATATTGAACGAAATATTCAGGTGAAAGTTTTATCTGTAGATAAATATGCCTGAAAATATACTCAAATTGAGTTGTTTGTAATCAATAAAAAGCTCCTAATACCTATACAGAAACGAGAAAAATAGCATTGACTAGGTACTTGCCTGCTGAGCGTCTCATATAGGCCGGCCACCTCCTTGTGATCATATCGCCAGTTACACAACCGAACACATCAATAATCATAATAACTGATAACCAGATAAGAACACTTGTCGAGCAGTTTATTTTCTTTGACGATCATTGAATATGCCGTAGAAAAAGACCATTAGGCTTTCGCGTCAGACATTGAGTGAGTCAAGCATCCGATCAGTTGATCCATCCAACATCAATCAAAATAATGATCTGCTTGTTACTCTAACAGGCAAAAAATCCTTCGAAAGTGTTGCTCAACATTGTATCACGTTATCGATACAAAACATATAATATATTTATTGAAGTTGTCAGGCGGGAGCAAGTAGCTTTGGACAGCATACTTTTTACGGATTCTAGATGCATCATAACAATGTCGGATAGTTGTTAACAAGCGACTATCTTGTAGACCAGTTATTAGGCAGTCCATTTGGATGGAATATCCACTGTTACAATATTACCATTTCTGACAGTTTGATTACGTCTTGTATAAACACTTCTCGTTAAAAAAGTGGCGAGATAGCAGGCTTCTTGGGATTAGATCTTCAGGGTTTATAAATGATGCTCCCTTTTAAATTTGATGGTGTTCAAACTTTCCTTTTCAGTTATACTATATCGGCTCGTAAAGCTATAGTTAGTTATGGTTAGGAATAACGATTTTATTTATTTAGAGGAGAGGATTATCGGGAATGCATTAATCTACATATATATATATATATATATATATATATATATATATATATATATATATATATATATATAAATAAATATATATATATATATATATATATATATATATATATACATATATATATATATAATATATATAGGTGATTATTTATTTGAATTGTTGTTGCCTGTGAACTATTTTTAATTTTTTGATAATTATTATAGACCGGGAGCCGAGAGGGTTTTTGCATGTATCATAGGCCCCACGACGAGGCTTTGGGGGCTGAAAGACAATGTTATTCCCAACTTTGAATTCTCGGTATGGCACCCCTAAAGTGTAGCTTTTAGGAGGGGTGAATTTTCAAACGTGTTGTCTATATCCGTGCCGCTGGATCATAGGCCCCACTTTGATTCTTGTAATATGTGGTCAAGCAAGTCGCCAAAGTCCGCAAACTCAATATGCCATACCAATATGTCGTCACTTAAGGTCCGCCATACTTACCAAAACGTGTAATATTTGTTGTTTCGTGATCTTTGTTAACAATGAACTGTAGAACGAAGATCTCAAAACGCCATACCTCTGGGGCGTCGCCAAGTGGCCGCCATACTGGGGCAAACATGTCATTTTCTGCAATGAACATGTATCATAGGCCCCACTATGAAAATGTGTCTCATTTGTTCATTTTGATGTCCTGAACAAAGTTCTGAAAGCGCCATACCCATGCGATGTCACCAACGTCAGATATTGGCTTAAAAATATGTCACATTTTTATAGGTTAAGTGTATCAAAGGCCCCACTGCCATACCAGCGTTTTTACGTGTATTTTAAAGTATAAAACACGAATATATCATTGCCATACCTATGGCATGTCGCTAACGTCAGATATTGGCAAAATTGTCACATTTTTATAGTTTAAGTGTATTAAAGACCCCAATGCAATACCGGCACTTTTAGGTGTATTTTGAATTATAAAGCAGGAATTTATCACAGTCATACCCATAGTATTTCGCTAACGTGCACAAATAATCGTATATATTTATATATATATATATATATATATATATATATATATATATATATATACAATAAAGTATAAACTTTAAAATAATGAGTTCATAACTCGAAACATGTCGACTATTCGTTACTGCTAAATACAGTATCTAAATATTTTTATATAGTGAAACATACATAAGCCAAGTGTATTTTCTTTTAAAGTTTATACTTTATTCTTTATGATGTTTCACCAAGTGATGTGCGAGAATTCAATCACAGTTATATATATATATATATATATATATATATATATATATATATATAGATATATATATATATATATATTATATATATATATATATATATATATATATATATATATATATATATATATATATATATATATATATATATTTATATATATTTATATATATATATATATATATATATATATATATATATATATATGTATATATAATTTTTTTCAAATTTGTATGTACCTATATGATAATATTGTGTAGAATTTTTTTGCATGTATAAACATATTAACAGGATACAACAGTGGTTATTCTCAAGTAAAATTGTTGTGTAAATGAATACTAATAATATAATGTATATAATACAGTTCTGCGCTGTAAAAACAGGTGTTTTATGTTAAAAATATTTTTCGTTAAAAACACAAACAAGTTATGTATAATAATGTATGCCAAATAAATGCTTAGCATTTCCAGGATTACATTAAGAAAGAAATTTATTTAATTCGAAACACTTCGCTCGAAATAATCAAATATGAACTGATAGCTGACATAGAAAGAATGCAAAATATACTACAGATGTCAATAAAAGTCCAAATTATAAATATTTTTGCCCTTTTCGGTAGGTATCTATATATTCCAATTTCTCCCTATCCCAGGTTTTACCCAGATGTTGGAAATTCTGTAATCATAAAATAATAAAAATTCTTTCTTGACCGGACGCTGCCAGTTCACCTCACCGGGTTTCGAATCCAACCATTTTTCTGCCGGCAGTTTGTGTGAGAAGTATACGAGAAATTCTGGCTCTTGGATGAAGGCATTTTTAATGAGAAACGAGCCTGTTTTATTTGTAAATTAAGTGATGAAAGCGTTATTTCATTCATATATATATATATATATATATATATATTATATATATATATATATATATATATATATATATATATATTATATTTATATATATATATATATATATATATATTATATATATATATATATATATATATATATATATATATATATATATATATATATATATATATATATATATATATATATATATATCAGATTATGCATAGTGCCCTGTAGACGCATTTCAATTTTATAATTATTTCATTTTCTGTAATTTTTTTGTATACATTGTAAACATAATATTAATAATTCTCGTTGATCAGTAGTTTAACGATAAAATTCAATCATCAGTAATCTCGATAACCTATAAGTACGCATTTTCAGAATAAAAAGGAGCATTTTGAATATTTTTTCCGCCATATTGGATCCGTCATTTTGATTTTTACAATTTTGACATCAAATTCGTAGTCAGCGACCTCAAAAACCTATAAATACAAGTTTTGAGGCAATTCTGCCGAGCCACTTCAGAGCGTGGCTAAAAATTAAAAAAAAATGGTTTTTTCGGTATGGTACCACTTTAACGACACTCTATAGGTATGGCAGTGTGATACCAACTGAAATGATGTAAAAGAGCATCTTAAAACCAAAACGCCATACCGCTACCTATTATACATGTTCATGGCAAAAAAATGACATGTTTGCCCCAGTATGGCGGCCACTTGGCGACGACTCAGAGGTATGGTCTTTTGAGATCTTCGTTCTACAGTTCATTGTTAACAAAGATCACGAAACAACAGCGTGGGGCCTATGATCCATTTTCACAGTGAAAAAATTACACGTTTCGGTAAGTATGGCGGACCTTAAGTGACGCCATATTGGTATGGCATATTGAGTTTGCGGACTTTGGCGACTTGCTTAACTACATAATACAAGAATCAAAGTGGGGCCTATGATCCAGCGGCACGGATATGGACAACACGTTTGAAAATTCACCCCTCCTAAAAGCTACACTTTAGGGGTGCCATACCGAGAATTCAAAGTTGGGAATAACATTGTCTATCAGCCCCCAAAGCCTCGTCGTGGGGCCTATGATACATACAAAAACCCTCTCGGCTCCCGGTCTATTAGCAATAACAGGCTTGGTGAATCTCGAGAAACTCGATTTTATTAAAAAGTTGACGTTTCGCCACGACATTCGTGGCTTTTTCAAAACTTTTGAAATTTGGAATTTCTTTTATATTTATTGATTTGAAAAAATTAAACTTACTTCACCTACACACAGACATAAAACATTACCAGATGTCCATGAATTACTCATAAAAACGATTACCCGATAAAACTTATATAGAAAATCACTAAAAATAAAATTCATAAGCTTCACAACATATTAGAAACGTCAGACAAAGAAAATATTAACAAAAAATATATTACTCTTCCATATAATTCTCATATTAAGTAATAAAATATTACATATCTTAAATCCACACGATATTAAAGTAACCCCCACTGCACAAAATAAAATAAAATAAATATATTCTAAATTAAAAAGTAAAACACCTCTTCTGCAAAAATCTCATGTTGTTTATAGTATACCCTGTAATAATTGTAATAAATCATATATAGGACAAACTTTTCAAAATTTAGAAGAAAGATTGAAAGCACACAAATATACCAAAACACAAACCACAGCACTAATCAAACATAAAAACAATGAGAATCATAATTTCAACTTTAATAGCACAAACATTTTAGAAAAGATCAAAAACGCTGAGAAATTTTAGAAATGTTACATATTCAAAATAATTTAAATAAAATCGTAAATGATAGAACAGATATAAAATATTTGAGTTCAATATACGCAGATTTAATTCTTCAATTTTTCTAAGAAACAACATAAATCAAAACAAAAGAATTCAACAAACTCTAACCATAACAACTCATCTTCTTAGACAAAATCTAAACATCTAAAATTTTCATTTTTAAAAAAATTGAAAGTATAGTTCGGAACATGTGATCTCCAAAATCACAAGTAATGTATTTTTAAAGACAAATCCAACAATCAAATATTTTGAACCTATTTTGTACATTACGTGGGTGAAGGTTTCTGTGGTTCCCTTACCATCTAATCTCAACAGACCTGACTGTTGATATTAAACTAAATATCTCGTAATTAATAACTGAAGACGGCCATCACAGCCGTAATAAAAAAATTTTTGAAAAGAAAAAAAGATAAATAGTACCCTATTCTTTGACTTTTCAAAATCAAAATAATTTGAACCTATTTCGAACATTACGTGGGTAAAGGTTTCTGTGGTTCCCTTACCATCAATATAATAACAGATTTGAATATTGGACTGAATAGCATGTAATAAATAACAGAGAACGGCCACAGCCGAAAATTTTTTTGATGAAACATAGTAGTCTTTTGTAACTATTCAAATTTTCAAATGAATTAATGTCAAAGAAATTTCAATATTTCAAAAGTTTTGAAAACGTCATCTCTTTGTATATATATATATATATATATATATATATATATATATAT
Source organism: Cynegetis impunctata (assembly GCA_030704885.1). Taxonomy (NCBI): domain Eukaryota; kingdom Metazoa; phylum Arthropoda; class Insecta; order Coleoptera; family Coccinellidae; genus Cynegetis; species Cynegetis impunctata. The sequence continues at coordinate 127,655 of JARQZK010001447.1, read as the reverse complement.
ATATATATATATATATATATATATATATATATATATATATATATATATATATATATATATATATATATATATATATATATATATATATATATATATATATATATATATATATATATATATATATATATATATATGTATATATATATATATATATAATATATATATATATATATATATATATATATATATATATATATATATATATATATATATATATATATATATATATATGAGTTAATAGAGTGGACACACAAGGACATTACAAAGTTAGATTTCTGGATAAGGAAAAATTGTTCATATATTAAGGTGATTCAATCAATTTTATAATATATGTTCGACAAGATGGAATTACCATTCAATTATATGTACGTGTATACTTAAGATTGTGGAGCCTATTTTCTCATATATCTAGTGTCTACTGATTGTAATACGTTTTGCAGATGTTTTTCTGCTGAAGAAAGTGGATATAGCACTGAAACGTCCAATTTTATCAGTTAATTTTTGAAGAATAAATAAATCTGTCACATGTAAATAAGAACCGTAATAATATTTTTCCTATACAACAGAAACAGGTAACAACATTTTTTTAAATGGATTTAGAAATTTCATCGAAAATTATACCAATACTCGATACGAAAAATCCTTGAAATGTTTTTATATTATTCATAAATAATTTAAAATTGATAAAATTTTAGCAATTATTGCGTCATTACAATTAATGGCCTTGGTTGTGACGTCATAATGTTCGTTGAATTTCTCGATATAGTGAAGTTCAAACGAATTCTATGTGTGAATTGACTGAAAGAATACGAAATATAGTGCAAAAAATATTTATAATACCTACTTTTATTTTGTCATGTGTGACAAAGGATTTATAATTTCGATAATAGAATGTGATCTAGTAGTATTACATTATTGAAAGCCAGAACACGCTATCAGCTGTGTGCTACGATAAGAAGAAATAAACGTTGACAGTCGATTTTGTTTGTTCGGGATCTGTCGGTGCCTTTTCAGTACTGGATTCAAATATTTACGCTTTATTTGATATAACTTTTCAATTGGAGCAAAAAAACAATTTTTTTTTCCAAAAATCCAATAACTGTATGCTACAATATTTCAAAATTCCAAATAACTCATATTCCATAAAAAAAATTTGATTCTTGCTACTAATAAGTAATTACTTTTCGTCTAATTATAAGCATCAGCGTATTGAATGTAGAATGCGTTGAATTTGAGCAGATAAATAGAATCGAGTATTATCGACTTGTCGCACGCACGATGATAAAACAAAGCACCTTGTAAGCTGCCTGCTTACCTCCAGATTTATATGCAAGATGGATCGATGATTTCGCCGACGATGACCTGGAGTAATTCCGCGATTACTGCGATCTTCGGGGGATATAAAACTAAAAACAAACGGCGGATGTTCAGTAATATGCATGCATTAACAAAAAATATTTTTCTAAATACGGAATGAAATCCAAAGCTGGCAATAATGAAAATATCCAACAATAAAATTGTAAAGTCTTATACCGACCGGCTCGGAGTCTTTGACGGGGGCCGCCGTGGGTATTTGCTATGGGACATTAATGGAAACAAGACAAGCACGTTAATAACGTTTTTACGGATACGCTGAATTGGTTTTTTTCTATTTTCGATTGTTGGGTTGTTTTTATCAGCAAATACTGAAATTGTTTGATACCATTGCTAATTTCCTTTTGTTCGGGCGCAATACCGAGAATTAAATAATATAACATGGAGTATATTGAATTTAACTATTTGATCGTGTATATTGTAGTAATTTTCTAAGTTATATGAGTTGTATTAATCTTCATATATTTCGTTTTTTGATAATTAAGACGAAAAGAGCGTTGTGAAGAATAAAACTCTGTTTATTCTTCTGAAATTGATATTAAGAAAAATACAAAATATACAAAATACGAACAGCAAAAAAATTAATCTTTGAATATACATAAAAAATTTATGAAATATATCTTATATATATAATCTATAAAATACCCATATAAAAATATATACCTATACATATAAATATATATATATATATATATATATATATATATATATATATATATATATATATATATATATATATATAATATTGGTATATATATAATATTGGTATATATATAATATTGGTATACAAAAATATTTATAACAAAAATTACAATATAAAAAATACAATAGACAGAACCTATTTAACTAAATCATAGGTATTTTTTGAGTTATATGATAACAGTTCATCTCCAAATGTTTCAAATTTTTATTAAGATTTTATGTTGAAGAAAAAAGGGATGCTATTGTCAATCTTTTCATTATACAATTTTATTTGGATGCAATAAGGTTTCTTAATATATGGAATATTATCTCATCATTACAATTATTTCTTCTATATAAATGTGAATGAAGATGTCTTGTACAGAATTATATGAACAAATTGAACAAAATATGTGATTATATTGAAACAGAATCAAAATATTTTTTAAATGCATTTTCAAATCTGTTTTCAACCTAGGCATAATTAATTATTATCATCTTTTGATTATAAGTTAATATCACAATGGAGTCATACTAATATAGTTTTTCCAGCATATGAAGTCTATAGAACATATTATAGATATGTTAAATTATATCTCCAGACAAAAAGAATTATATAACGAATGTCTTTTTAAAAACATTGACAATTTAAACCAAATATGTAATGATGACGTTTAAGCAGGTATGCCGATACAAAGATTGATTGATGGACTAATAGATATTGTTTTGTGGATTTCTCTACTGTTTTAGTAATTTAATCTGCAAAACTTTTGGCAGATAAGCAGAATTTAAATTTCTGAAATATTGGACAATTTAAACCAAATATGTAATGATGACGTTTAAGCAGGTATGCCGATACAAAGATTGATTGATGGACTAATAGATATTGTTTTGTGGATTTCTCTACTGTTTTAGTAATTTAATCTGCAAAACTTTTGGCAGATAAGCAGAATTTAAATTTCTGAAATATTGGGCAATTGGTATATTGATACCTATATATGCAGGTTTCTCATCTTCCCTTGTAGGACGAAAGAATGTATTGAGTTGCGGACCGCAGAGAAGTTTCATGCCTGATGTGATTCAGGGTATTCCACAGGGATCTGTTCTTGAACCTCTGATCTTCATCATTTATATGAATGATAGCTCAGAACTTGGCATGCCGTACTGTGTCATATGTTGATGATACTAGCTTTGCTGTGGAGGACAAGGATGATATGACAACAGGCCAGTAAAACTGCGGAAACATTCTTTTAATTAGCTTTGCATTTCGAATATCCATTGTAGATAACTAATAGCGAAGGAACAGTCTGCCTGTTCCTTCTCCAAAAGATATAAAGTCCAATCAAAAACTCTTGTATATCTGTCCACTGTATAAATGGAAACCACAAATCCCTTAACATTTCAGAACTGCAACTTCATCAGATCTGCCTAAATTCTTTAAATATATCAGGCAACCTGATTGTAGATATAGTAGATAGATCATCAATTCTATATGTGAATATGATTTCTTGTTCTATGAACATACGCAATCAAAAACATCTCAATTACTCAGAAAAATAATTAAAAAGGGTTTCGGTGAAACTAAACGGAGATCGATATTTGAATTTTCTCAGTATAATAAATAGGATATGGTGATTCACTCTAACATGCACTATATGAACTATTATAATGAAGCATTTGGGGGAAGCAAAATGCAACTAGGTTCACTTTAGCCCCTGCCACGTTAGAACTAGACACATTCGGTCGTCAGAAGTACATGGCCGCTAATTATACGAAACAATATTATGTGCAACACGGGAGATTAATTATACCCAATACACTGAGAGGGAGTTCTCGATATACAGCTCCGCAGTTCGCCACATTACTGCGAATTTATGCCGTTCGAGTATAACCTCGTTGGGTGCTATTAAATTAGCCGCATTCTCTCACCAGTCGCTGCTAATGTCCCGTATATATCTAGGTTTGTCTGATATCCCAGAACGGCGATATTTCCTGAAATCTGCGGCAAGGAATAATAATGCTTGGCACTTTGATTGCCATAATTGCCCATTCAGGAAAGAAATCGTTAATTTACTACTCTCATCCAATGTTGAACATTATCTTTATCGCCTTCAATATGGTATTTTTCGTGTTTTGGTGAGAATGCGCAACCGAAAATATCAGTTTTTGCGAAATCTCGAAGTTTCGGTTTCTTTTTGCAAAGCCATTTCCAGGAGTCAAGGAAAATATGTGTGAATTAGTATATGTGTATATATATATATATATATATATATATATATATATATATATATATATATATATATATATATATATATATATATATATATATATATATATATATATATATATATATATATATATATATACAATCTCTTGACAATTATTAGCAATAACAGGCTTGTTGAATCTCAAAAAACTCGATTTTATTAAAAAGTTGACGTTTCGCCACGACATTCGTGGCTTCATCAAAACTTTTGAAAAAATTGAAATTTCTTTGACATTTATTGATTTGAAAAAATTTGAATAGTTAAAAATGACTACTATGTTTCATTAAAATTTTCGGGTGTGGCCGTTCTTTGTTATTTATTACGTGCTATTCAGTCTGATATTGACATTCAAATCTGTTGTTGTAAGGGAAACCACAGAAACGTTTTTCTTTTACTGAATAGCACGTAATAAATAACAGAGAACGGCCACAGCCGAAAGATTTTAATGAAACATAGTAGTCTTTTTTAACTATTCAAATTTTTTGAAATCAATAAATGTAAAAGAAATTTTTTCAAAAGTTTTGATAAATCCACGAATGTCGTGGCGAAACGTCAACTTTTAAAAAAAAACGAGTTTTTTGAGATTCAACAAGCCTATTATTGCTAATAATTGTCAAGAGATTAGAAATAGTTCACAGGCAACAACAATTCGAATAAATAATATATATATATATATATATATATATATATATATATATATATATATATATATATATATATATATATATATATATATAATATTTAAATATAATTGATATGTACTGAGAGTTTTGCCTTAACTGGTAAATGTCAACAAGGCCCTTGTAGCATACAAGAAGTTGTTGAGTCGAGACTCAGGTATAGTGTCATATTCTGGTGTGCAGTGTGCCTCAATTGGTAAATGGCAAATTTTGCGTATTTCATTCCCCCCGGAAGTATGTGTCATGGATGCGGACAGCTTGAGTTATAGGGATGAACTATTGAAGCAGTGACTTACTTAACGCCATGAGAAAACCTCTGAGTAAAACTCATGATAGACCAGTCGACTATGGGGTTCGAACCCGATACCTCCCAAATACTAGCCAGCGTACCTAAGTACTTGGCTTGGTACTAGCTTGGTAACCCCTCAACTAGTGCTGAGTGAGCTCTTTATATTGCAGAAGACGCGCATTAGAAGCCTTTTGAGTCTGATTTAATCGGGGAAGCTACATATAGGTAATTTTGTTGTCAGGAGTGTGCTAACTTTGCCTTTGCTATATATATTTGAATGTGCTGTATTTGTAAACAAAGACTGGAACTTAATCGAAGAATGTACAAATGATTATTTATATAACACAATAAATAAATAGTTGCTGAAAACATATAAATTTAACTATGTTTACCTTCCGAAACATGTTCACTTTGCTGCTATTCAGATTTTTAATAAGTTCATTTCTATACATAGTCAGCTGTATTGAAATATGAAAAAAGTCTTGTGCTTGAGAAGGCTAACTACATGGTACAGAAATTTTTAGCAGATGCAATATATATTTTTCTTTATGTACTTACCATTTGGAAATGTTCAATGCTCATTTGGCTTTATCTGAACTTATGAATGTTCATCTATCTATCTTTATACATATATAGATATTTATATATATATATATATATATATATAAATATATATATATATATATATATATATATATATATATATATATATATATATATATATATATACAGGTTTGCGATAAAGTATGGAACCAAGTAAATATCTTTAGAACGAAAAGGAGAATATTTATGAAATTTTGCAGGTTAGTCCAATGGCGCAAAATGCATCTGATGTATGATTTTTTGTTGATTATATACTTCCGGTTGTACCGAAAATAGTCGCTTATTTCAAATGGGATACCCCATATATTATTACATTTTTGGATTCTACTTAACATTCTAGGCAGATTCTATGCATCATGTCCTATACCTAAGTCTAAGCGTTTTTGACATATTTAGGCTTTTATGTCAAAAACGACGATTGCAAGCCCTGATATAATTATCAGTTGTTCCTATAAGTAAGCTTTTTTTACTTACTTTGGTTAAATTCCTTGTTGAAAAGGACCTACTTTAATAGATTTTGTATAATATTTGGATAACTAGTCATACAGGTTGTGCAAAAAATAAGATCTAAAATGAGATTGAGAAAACTGACAAAAATCAATTCAACTTGCTTTGAGTTTTTTAAATTACCGTTAAAAAACGTTCAGATAAACAAATTGATGTTGTGTGTATGCATATGTAGTAAGTAATAAACGAGTATAACGATGATTTGAAATGTCAAATACGATCGTGGCTATTCTAGATCTAATTGTTTAACGATTGAATGCAAAATTGCCATATAAAAATATCAAATTGGCAATATTTCGAAAACTTCAAATTTTAGGTGAAGATAACCTCATACAAAGTTACCTTCTTTTTAAATGCTTAATACTACAGAATAAAGAAAATGAGGGGTTTCCATTTGAGAAAATTGATTTTTGTTAGTTTTCTCAATCTCATATTAGATCTTATTTTTTGCACACCCTGTATTACTAGTTATCCAAATATTATTCAAAATCTATTAAAGTGAGTCCTTTTCAACAAGTAATCTAACCTAAAGTAAGAAAAAAAGGCTTTCTTATAGGAACAATTGATAATTATATTAGGGCTTGCAATCGTCGTTTTTGACATAAAATCCTAAATATGTCAAAAACGCTTAGACTTAGGTATAGGACATGATGAATAGAATCTGCCTAGAATCTTAAGTAGAATCCAAAAATTTAATAATATATAGGATATCCCATTTGAAATAAGCAACCTAAGGTCTATTTCCGGTACAACCGGAAGTGTATTATCAACAAAAAATCATACATCAGATGCATTCTGCGCCATTGGACTCACCTGCAAAATTTCATAAATATTCTCTTTTTCGTTCGAAAGATATTCACTTGGTTCCATACTTTATCGCAACCCTGTATATATATATATATATATATATATATATATATATATATATATATATATATATATATATATATATATATATATATATATATATATATTATATATATATATATATATATATATATATATATATATATATATATATATATTATATATTTATATATATATATATATATATATATATATATATATATATATATATATATATATATATATATATATATATATATATATATATATATATATATCGTGTCAGTCGGGTCGGACACAGTTTTAGGCCTATCTCTCATTCGAGAAGGGTCTGGAGTACATCAACGTGCAAAAAAGAGCTCCCTTTTGATAAAACATATATTAAATTCTCACTAATTCAATTGAATGATTATTATTTGTTTTGGAACACTGCCATCATTAGATATGAATAGTAACTGTTACTATTATTATCTGATGATGTTAGAGCATACCGAAACGCGTCTTACTTATTCAATTACACAAATGAAAATTTGACAAATATTTTATTTAGCGCTCAATTATTTCAGTATCGTCCTAATTATTTCAATTCATATAAATATAGGTAGTTTTATCGAATTGTCTTGTTCTTTCAATTATCAAACAATTCTTTTACATGATAAACGGAGTGAAGGTGAAGTTTTTCACATGATTCACTACAAAGAAAACATTAACCAATTGTGCTCCAAATATTTACATTCGCCCATCACATAGGTTCGTGAACTTCACATATATTTTGTTACGATACTTTTCAGTCAATAGCGGTTGAAAATTCAAATGTGTCGTCTAAGGGTGAATATTGTCGTGTTCAATTTACGAAGGCCATAATAGAGAACACAAGTTTCGCCATTAATTGTATCCTATAGATTAATGAAGTCTTGGCCGATCCCGCAAACTTTGACTATAAGATTACTAACTTCGTCCATTCTCTAATTATGCCGCGTCAATAAAGGGGTGCTTTGAGGGAGGAAATCACCGCTGTGAACTTTGACCCTCGAATTAGAGATAACATCACGTATAATTGGTAAGATTCAGTTTTACCATCGGATTATCAAGAAACATTAATAAATCTGAAACTTACAAAACATGGATGGCATAAGATGATAGAAAAATAGATCTAAACTATTCAAAATGAGCACAGATTTACAATTAGGTACATATTTCATTTTTCAATCAGAAAGTTGGAGACTATTCTGCTCAATAATACGAGGTTAGTCGAGCGAGGAGTTCCGCAAGTTACTATATTTGGTCCTTTTCTGTTCATAATGTATAGAAACAAATTTGCATTGTTGGGGAGTGATAAGCAGGTTTTCAGTTTTGCTGATGATACTGCTATAATTTATTCTGTATAAAACTGGAAAGAACTAACAATACATGCACATAAACATATATTATACATTCAAAATATTATTTCACCTGTAATTTTCTATTACGCTCCCCTAGTTCTATATAGTAAATTCAATAAATTTCACCCCGAGGCGAAGCTAAGTGGTTATAGTATCACGACAAAAAGTTAGTAGCTGGTCCGATTTTAAAAATTCCAACGGATATCGATAAAACATAATTATATGATTTCATAACAAAAGTGTTTTCAAAAATTTTTCCCCACGAAGAATAAAAAAATTATAGCTTTTTTGAAATTTTTTTGTCCATAGACATGTGGTGCTATCTATAAATCTTGAAACTAAACCGATTTTTACAATAATTAGATAAAATGATAGCATTGAATATGTAGCTTTTTAATTTATATAATACATTCAAAAAATATTGACGCGGCGCCACCTAGAAAAAAAAAGTTTGTGAAAATTATGAATTTCACTCAAATTTTTGATTATATCTCAAATACTATACATTTCCCGATATAGTCACCATGAGGAAAAATGATCTGCGATAGACTTATCACGCATTACGACATGCACATGCGCCGATGGGTTTTATCATTCCTAGTGCTACGCAGCAGCGGGTCCGTTTTTTTTTTTGATAAACTCTGAACTTAATTTCCATTGTTTGATAAATGAAATGGATGTCATTGTTATTTTCGAACTCTTCATATTGAAAACACATAACCAGCAGCACCCTTTAATGAATTTGAAGCTAAATTCTGCAGGATCCTGTACATTATTTTATTTGACAAGAATGTATAGCACTTTCAAGAAATGTTAGGACTTTTTCATGCTCATACGTTTCAAGGATAATTCAATTTTGTCATTTTACTTAAGATCAGAATTGAATAAGGAATGAAGCATCTGAATCATAAACAAAACGCTTGAGCAGCAGAGCTTCGTCACTAAGGTCGTATTTTTCGCCTTATAATTAGTTTCTTGAGAGACATCAAAACAATTTTGAAAATCGTCTAGAAGGTTTGAATAGGATAAAAAAATTATCCCACACTTGACTGTTGACTTGCAATACGCTAGAATAGTATTCTATTCTCCGAAAAAATACGACTGCATCATCCATTTACCGAAAAAATAGTTTTTGATAAACATTTTCTCGTATTCATTGAAACTGACTCAGAATTCAGATCCGTACGTACCTGTACAATCTTAACAAATGGCGAAACTCTCCTGTCTGCCGCGAAATTACCCCAAAAAAGACCATCATTATCGCCACATCAGACCATCCAAGCATATGGGTTACGGAAATCATTCAAGTGGGAAATATTCTTTCGGCAACCGTAATCCTTGCCATAAGTTTCAACTAAGGTGATAAAAATGGCAAAGGTGCGGCTTCTTACGAAATATGATAGAAATGCCGCATTACAACGGGATTATCCCCAATACCTGCTCGGAATATGTTTGTAAACTTCTAGGCCTATGATCCCCCTTTGATATTTTTGCGACAATGTTTTTGTTAGAATATTTTCGAATACGTATTGATCACTTATGGATTCCAAAATGAAAGAGATCCTTCTATATTTCTTTGAATCAGGGTAATCTTTGAATCTTCATAAGAGTCTTGAACAGGCGAAGCTGAAAAATTTTCGAGAATAATTTTCTTGACATTCTTCCACATTTATTAACTCATAATGTCAAACGAATACAAATTCTCAACAATTCTGGAGAAGTAAGATTTTAACTTTCAAGCAGTGTTTCGTTACACAGGAAATCCGGAAAATACGTGTACAACGTTTGACGACAGACTCCTGACGTCAAAATAGGTCGATCTAAGCCGACTTCATATCCAAAATTGTCTCGTTTAGCCTGAAGAGGGCGTTTAAAAAATATTGGTTTTCCTAAATTGCGTGAAAACATGCTAATTGATTCTAATGATTTCTTGCTTATAGTCTATTATTATAAAATTATTCCTTGTATAGACACCTGCTGTAAATAAAAGGAAGTGTTATAAAAGTGACATAATACGTAATCTTTTATTCTTATTTTGTATTTCAATGGATTTATTACAACCCAGATATTTTTTATCGCGTAACTGGATGTATTTGGAAGCTTTTTTACTTCTTGAATAATTTTCTGTGGGTGAGCGGTTTTGCCAGAAAAATATATTTACAATTACCTGAATACATCAATTTTATTTTTAACTGTACTTAGTAATAAAACAAACTTGGAAGTATATATTAAAGTAATTGTTACTAAACTAAATAAAACGAAATTATCAGGTTTTCACGTAATTTAGGCAAAACCAATATTTTTCAAAATTTTTGACGCCGACAATAGTTTTGTAATGATATAACTAAGTAGGCTTCGATCGACCTATTTTAACGTCAAGAGTATGTAGTCAAACGTTGTACCTACACGTATTTTCCGGACACTCTGTATAATGCAAAATCAATCTTAACTGAAGTTTGATGAATTTTAAAACAGGAAGTATGTAAAGGAGTAGATAAAATAGGAAGAAATTGTAATTGTACATATTCTTCTGCATATTACAAATGTATGTTCTTCTAGTTGGTATTTCAATAACACTTTTCTTGATAGGTATTTGTTTCCGCAGAGCAGTACCTTCGAACTAATTTAGAACTGAAAAAAACCTTAAGACTATATGACCTATTTATTTTTACTAATTTTTCCACAGAATTATTATTGGAAAATAGTTTCTTATGTCACAGATATTTGGGGACTCAAGGCTAGGCCGAGAAATGTGTAACAGTCATGACTGCGTTGCGAATCGTTTGCGTTAGCTGTATTAGTATATGCATACTTCCGTATTGGTTTAGTAAGACGTGCGAGTCATAATACACATGTTTCCATGTTCATTTTATGACTGAGACGTTGTTAATTTATTGATATTTTATTAATAAAGAATTAATTGTGAAAGTGCTATGCTGAAAACAAGTAAGAGCCGGTGTAAAGTGACCATAAGTGGATGATTTATTTTAATCATATATTCTGGTATCACCTTTTTTTTGCATCGACAAAATTTAACACGTACTAACTGATATCAAAATTGAATTATGAAATACTGATCATGTTTTTTATCATTCAACTATTCTCAAAAGTTGTTAATTTATTCAATTGTGCCATCTATTCAAAAGAGCTTTGTTTCCACCAAGTGTCCAATGGCACCTCTCGTCTTTTTCAATCCATAAAGAATTCTTTTTCTTGTCAATTGTTATTGTATCCTCATTTGATAAAGATGAAAATATAATAAATGAAGAAAATGAACAATAAAAAAAAATTATGTCCTTGAAAAGAATCCAAACATTCTGGTATACGTCACTTCAATAATGCTGTCCAACTTTGATGTAACAAATTAGGGGTATAAGGCATGATTTACGTTGAGTAGTATAGGTATCGTAGTAGTTAAATATTTCCCTGAATTGTTCTCATGTGGACCCTTATTAATTTCTATATTTGGAACTAAACACTGATATGATTAAACTTATGGGTGTTATTAACATATCGTATATTTTGGAGCGGGATACGAATTTTATAATCATTCCATCATGTTTTTGATAGATTAATTGAACGATATATGGTAGTTATGGATAGTCTGAGTTTGGGATGAAACAAACGTAACGAAATCAAAAAATAGTTTATTTTTAAGAAATAAGAAAAGAACGCTCTAGAGAAATATTCGTTCTATATATATATAATCTTTTGATAATTATTAGCAATAACAGGCTGGTTGAATCTTAAAAAACTCGATTTTATTAAAAAGTTGACGTTTCACTACGAAATTCGAAAAAATTGAAATTTCTTTGACATTTATTGATTTGAAAAAATTTGAAAAGAAAAGGCGACCTTGTCTTGTCTTGTTAGAATTTTTTTCGGATGTGGTTGTTCTTTGTTATTTATTATGTGCTATTCAGTCTAATATTAACATTCAAAATTGTTATCATTAGAAGGTAAGGGAAACTACAGAAACCTTTACCCACGTAATGTTCGAAAAAAATAATAATAGGTTACTATTTATCTAACAACAAAGAAATTAGTCGCGGGAAAATATTAAAAAAGTAGAGCAGAATTATCGGTATAGAACGCTTATATGGAAGCAGCCGTTGACACGTGTTTCGGACTCTTTGGTCCTCATCAGAACGGCGTAGCCAAGTATAGGATTGAAAATTTGGAGATGAAAATAGTATAATAAACAAAATCCTCTGCTATGGAAGACAATCACATATTTGTGGTTTATTGTTTGAACTCAATAATCAGTGATGAATTTGCAACCAGAGTTACCAGAGTGTCGAAGACACTTATAGACCATGTTCTTAGTGACTATAGTGGTAAGATAGATTGTAAAGTTACTGTTAGGGAGAATGCACTTTCTGATCATGAATTACTGTTCATAGATATTAAAACTCATATACAAATTCATAAGCCAAAGGTAGATTATGAGGTCAAATCTGTGAATTATAATAAGTTTGTGAATTTATTTAGGGAAAAAGTTTCTGGTATGAATGTGGCAACGTTTCAACAATTAATCGTGTTAGTTAGAGAATGCAAAAAGAAGTCAGAGTATAGTAAAAAATTAAGAATTCGTTCAAATAACACCTGGATGAATAATGAAGTACTTGAGATGATAAAGAAGCGAGACAAAATTTATAAAAAAAAGGTTAACGAACCTGAGAACGCACATTTAGTCTCCGAGTTTAAACACATTAAAAATCAGATAAACAATAAGATAAATGCTTTAAAAAATCGATACTTTCGAGAAAATGGAAATTGGCCGGAAATAATGTGAAGAAACAATGGGCATTTATTAATAGCTTCATAAAAAACAAAAAAAGATGAAGTTGCCATTGATTCACTATTGATAGAGAATAATACTGTAGATAGTCAACTAGATATAGTAAATAAATTGAATGAGTATTTTTCGTTCAGGTTGGAGAATCGATTGTATAAAGATTTAGAAACTGAAATTAATCAATTGAATGGTAATTTTTATTGTCAGTGAACTATATAACAATAGCTCAATATTCCGTACCTTTAATTAATGACATGAGTTGTTAGATATCATTAAGGAACTAAGACAAAACAACAGCTCCCGGTCATGACGAAATTACAGTTAGGGATATAAATAATTTGGAGAATGCATACTACGCAATTCTAGTACATTCTGATTAACAAAACTATCCAAAAGTGGAATTTTTCCAACAGGAATTGAAAATTAGTAAAATTACATCCAATCTTTAAGTCGGGGGATAAAAAATTCATGAACAATTACAGACCGTATTGCGGTATTGAAGTGTATTTCTCTAAAATCCTAGAAAATTAATAAAAAAAAATAATGTTATCTTTCATAGATATCCACCAAATTGACGATAAATTTCAGTATGGTTTTATAAAAAATAAGTAGCACACTTGGTGCTGCTGTTGATTTCATAGACTATGTCTCAAGAAGCGTTAGATAGGAAAGAAAGTTGTAATAGCAGTGTTCGTCGACTTGAAAAAAGCTTTTGACGTGGTAAGCATAGATATTTTGTTAAATAAATTATTGAGAATGGGATTTGGGGGTATTATGCACAGCTTGATCAAAACATATTTACTTCAAAGAAATCAATATGTAAAGCTTCAGGATACAAGTAGTGGCGTGGTTGTCTAGTGCTTACGGGGTGCCACAGGGGTCGTTCTTGGACGCACTGTTGTACTCCTATATGTGACTACTCAATCTTAAGCTTGCCAATCTGGAGGCAGATACTTTCACCTTTGCAGATGATACTGTTTTGCTATAGCCGCGGATCAGATGAAATCACCCTCAATAAAACAAGTGAATAATGATCTTGATGCTTATCTCAAAATGGTTGCATTCAAATAAATTGAACAATTAATATTGATAAGACAAATATATTGTATTTAAGCAGAAAAATAAAATAATTAATGAACTACATATTAGCATAAACGGTGTTCCTGTAGAGAAAGTATTGTGTATGAAATATTTTAGGATTAATTGTAGATGAAAATTTGAACTGGTCATCACCACATTACTAAAATGTCTGAAAAATAGTTTCAATGTTACCCGCTTTATATAAAAGTAGAGATTATTTGTCTATGGAAAGTAAATTTCAGGTCTATAATGAATTTTTTTTTAGCACATTTTAGGTATCTCTTGCCTGTGTGGGGTATGTGTGGTGAAGTTAATTTTGATAAAGCACAGAAATTACAAATAAAATACTTAAAATATTGTTCAAGTATGATTGGCTCACTAGCACTAACATAATATATTCAGAACTGAATTTAAGTCGGTTTAAAGGAAATTCTAGATAAAGAGCAGTGCAAACTTGTTTATAAAATAATTAATAACCATCAAAAAATGTAACATGAGAATAAATATTGAATTTTGCTTTGATTTGCATGATTACAAACAAGATCCCATAATAACATCCATCAAGCATATACAAGGACTAATATCGGTTTAAACAATCCAATTATAGATGCAATTAAAACATTTAATAATTTACAAAAATTTATAAAAGATTCAAATAATTATAAGAGTTTTGTTAGAAAATTAAATGTTTATATAAATGTTAATTGACTATATTGTATATCACTGTATTTATCGTAGATTTTGTTATTCTCGAGGCCAGTGCCTAAAAGCACTGATTTGAGAAATTTTACATTGGTACATGTATTGTAATTAATGTTGTTTGAATAAACGGTATTTCAAAAAAAAAAAAAAAAACTCTCCGGTATGGGAGATTTGGTCAAACTTTGCCACGGAGGCGATTAATTCCATCTGCGAGATCTCAGACAAGAGTAAATTAACAATAACAAAGAAATTAGTTGCGGGAAAATATTAAACAAGTAGAGCAAAAATTATCGGTATAGCTCGTTTATATGGAAGTAGCCGTTTTTAATGAAATTAAATGGAATTAATCGCCTCCGTGGCAAAGTTTGACCAAATCTCCCATACCGGAGAGTTCAAACAATAAACCACAAATATGTGATTGTCTTCCATAGCAGAGGATTTTGTTTATTATACTATTTTCATCTCCAAATTTTCAATCCTATACTTGGCTACGCCGTTCTGATGAGGACCAAAGAGTCCGAAACACGTGTCAACGGCTACTTCCATATAAGCGTTCTATACCGATAATTCTGCTCTACTTTTTTAATATTTTCCCGCGACTAATTTCTTTGTTGTTAGATAAATAGTAACCTATTATTATTTTTTTCGAACATTACGTGGGTAAAGGTTTCTGTAGTTTCCCTTACCTTCTAATGATAACAATTTTGAATGTTAATATTAGACTGAATAGCACATAATAAATAACAAAGAACAACCACATCCGAAAAAAATTTTAACAAGACAAGACAAGGTCGCCTTTTCTTTTCAAATTTTTTCAAATCAATAAATGTCAAAGAAATTTCAATTTTTTCGAATGTCGTAGTGAAACGTCAACTTTTTAAAAAAATCGAGTTTTTTAAGATTCAACTAGCCTGTTATTGCTAATAATTATCAAAAGATTAAAAATAGATCACAGGCAACAACAATTCAAATAAATAAATATATATATATATATATATATATATATATATATATATATATATATATATATATATATATATATAGTTTAAACTTTCCACGTGTATATCTCATTTGATATGAAGTTTAGAACAAATGTAAATACGGATCGGTTTTAAGATCTAGAATCAACTTCAAAATTTCAAATAGAACTATAGAGCATGTTGGTGCATCGCCTGAAATCTTTTTTTCAACCGATTCTGAATACGTAACAAAAACTACAAATTTTTCAACAAGACGGACTTCCACTGCCTATTTTAATAGACACATTCGGGCATATTTTTATCAGAATTGTCTTGGGCGATAGACAGACAGCAGAGTTTTCAGAATGGCCAATTCGGTCTACTAATTTAAATCCAAAAGACGTCCTTTGGGGATATCTGAAAACGGAGTTTCAAGACGACGCATAGTAGAAGAATTTTGGGAGTTGGCCGCAGAGATTTTTGGAAATGTGAGGATATATTTAGTAGATGGGCTCTCATCTTTTCAGAAACAGCTGGGTGGGTTTCAGCATTAAATGTTTCAATTTCAAGAAACAATTTAATTCTTCAAAGAACTAGCCACTATAAGGCACGTAATAATGTGAATAAAAATCTACCAAGTTTTATGATTTTTTCCAAACATCATATTAGACAAAATATTCGGGTGAAAACTTTCATCTGGGACTTCCTGTATATACTATATTTATAATGTAATTTGTAGAGAAAATCAAGCGTCCTTTGACGAATGTCAGAATCCCTAGTTCGTCAAACATAATTTGAGTATTCCACCTACTTATTTCGTTCAATAACTCGACATCTGTTCTCAATATAGTATTACTTCAATTTTAATCAATGGCTTTGTTGATGGGGGAAGGGTTATGTGATATCAATGACTTTCAAATATCCCTTAACGTTTTGTCGAACATGTCGATGTATTGAGTTCAAATGAATGTAATTTTAAGGTTCCGAAAGCCATTCTCAATTACTCGCTCAATCAATTTCCGGGATGTGCTGAATATGGCATTAATAATGATTATATAACTCCTGTGCGAATAAGCCAATACAATTCCCTGAATTTTGCATAGTTACAGAGAATTGATAAGTGAATATATCCTTGACGACATTGTATAATTATTTTGGTGTTTCGACTCGTGTCAAAATGTGGATGTTTTCATATTGACGATTTTTTGGCGTTATTTGATTATACAATATCAATGGTTGATATATTCGATTAATGGATATAGTGTCCTTTTACAGAAATCAGAAAAAGTATTGAAAATTATGTGAATTCAAAAGATTCAGTATCAATCTGGTATCACAGATAAACCACATAGGTACTCTTTATTGAAATGAGAATAACAACTGGTTTAATTTTTTTATATGTAAAAGGGAAATATATTTCGATTTATTGATTTCTGGACTTCGTCTATAAAATAAAGGGATAGAGTTGTTTCTGAAAATTTGAATGAGACAATAAATATTTTCTAATTTTGACATATAAAGTGACACTTTTTAAAACTGATTGACATTATGAAACGTCTTACTTTTTGTAACTAGTTGCATAAAGTAAAATTTTATGCAATTGGTGACGAAAAATGTATTTCAAAATTAGTGACAAAAAGAATTATTCTATTTATTCAACTGTTATAATACAAGTTAAAAACATAAATTATAAATTAATTAATTATTATAAATATTGATAACACAATTATAGCAATTATTCAAATTAATTCCCGACGACATATTTTTTTCATTGCTCGAACTTGCTGTTATTTGGGAAGCGGCGCACATTGCATTAGATGTTTCACCAAATATTTCTTGCGCTATAAGTTTTTTATTATTCATGGAATTTTCAACATATCCCTCCGCAACAGAGGTAGATTTCCAACCTCCATGCCTCTTTAATTTTAAAATATCAGCGCCACTGTCTGCTAGGAAAGTGGCAGAGCTTCTTCTGAAGCAGTGGCCAGTATATAGAACAGGATTCGAAAGACCATGTGTGTGAAAGAAATTGTGCAATAACTTTTGGCAGACTGCTAGATGTGTTAATTCCCACAGGATTTCTGGTACATTTTCCATTCGCATATTTTACAAAAAATCTGTTGTGTTTAAGAACCTGGGGACGCAACTTAATATATTTTCTTAATATTTCGACAAGATTCGTATTTTCAATGTCTCCAGTGGTAATTGCAAACTGCCGTATAACTTTTGTTTTTGAAGGTGGGATATCAACACGAAAATGGCTTCCTTCGTCTATAACATTTTCAACTGGAAGAAATGTTAATTCTGCTTTTTTGCATGCTCCTGCCATTCCAATTATCATTGCAACCTTAGCCATTAAGTATTCTTTGTCATCAGCGTCCACTAAAAATTTGGCAAAATCTTCTTTAATAAAAACTTTTTACTTTTTAGCACTGTACCCGTCCGCTTGCCTTTTAATATATGCTACCAAATTTTTATATTTTTTAATATCAATATTCCTTTTTAAAATTAGGTCAGACCTTAACATTGAGTAAAGTGTCCATAATGTGGAAACTTTTAGATCTTTCTTACCCTCAAAATATGCAAGTAAAACTTTCTCATTAACATGTTTAATTTTCTTCTCATCACAACACGTAAAAAATTTTTCGTATGCCAAATCATAAACTGCCTTTGACTTTTTGGCAATTACTGATAATAGAGCATTACCTGCTGCCTCTTCAATATCGCTTGGTAGCTCTTCAGAACTTGAATCACTCATTTTTTTAAAATAAAACTAAAAATATATCAATCTCGCTAAAAACCTTCCGTCTAGACTTTTTTACAAAATGTCAAACTGACAACTAACATGAAGTAACAGCAACAAACAAAATTTATGTTTTCCAAATTTTTATCAATTATATTAAATTTTATTTTTTTATTACTTTCTTCAAAATTAGAAAAAATCTTGTATGCAATACGTTACGAAATGAAATTTTGTGTAACTTGTGAGTTTTTGGAAACTCACTTCGTTCGTTCCGCAAAAATCTCACGCGTTACACAAAATTAGGCATTTCGTAACTGATGGCATAAATAGCTATTATATTATTGTTTATTTAATTTTATTATGTTTTTATTCTATTTTATTGTATTGTTGTTCAACTTGTTTCAACTTTCTTTATTCAGAGATCTCATTTTATTTATTGTATACGTGTAATTTCCATTTAAATTTCCTTATTTACAAATTTTAATTTTATTTTTTCAGCAACAATTTCAATATTTGTTTTAATTTGACAATTATTATTAGTTTCAATTTCTTTTTTTCAGATACGTGCAATTCAATTCATCAGTTCCACTAATCAATGAAAATTCATTTCTTCAGTTCTTGTTGTTTAACTTTTCATTTATTCGCTGAAATTTTATTTTCTTCAGATAGGTACTTGCATAATCATCCTTTTCATATTGTCCATTTCGAAAATCGTGGTCTAGGAGGTCTGAAACGTAAACTCACCAGACTGTTGCTTTCGATATGCTGCAATGGTCTATTATTTTCGGTGAAAATAGGACTAAAAATTGACACACATTCATGATTCTGATAGATTGTTTTCAGGGAACAATCCAATAAGACGTCTAAAACTTCATCTTCCGAGTTCAATGAATCCCTTGGATTCAGAGATTTAATTGGAACAGACCATATATAATAGCAGTTTCGAAAAGAATCGAAGGTAGTATATGATCGCTGGTTATCTTCAGAGCTCCAGAAATGGCTATCCAGCTTCAAAAGACTTCCGGGGATTAGGGTAGACAAACCTAGTTACGAGATAGTTGAATCTCCCGAAACTTCACTGAAGTGGCTGTTACCTCAAATTTAGAACCAACCTGTTTTACTGCATAGATGCAATTAACAGTTATTTTTATATTAAGTGTGCGAAATCAGTATTTTTTCAATGGAGCATGAGAATGTAAATTTGTAGCCGAGATCGTCAGATCGAGGCTTAAAATTCATTCGAATGCACCATGAAACTGATTTCGCTCACGAAATACAAACAATATTTTTTGTACAACTGGCAAAAAAGTATTTAAATTATAATATTTATTAAAAGTCATTTTATTTTGAGAATTAATATCCATACAGTCAAGTATGTTTATCAATATATTCTATGATCTTATGTCAGAGTAAGTGTAACCAAGGAAACATATAATTTATTTAACAAGTGTCAAATTGAATCTTTTGTAAATTATTTCGCGTATTTCACAAATTCTACGATGGATTATACTAATATTGCCAGTGATAGTGATACACCACAAGAAGTAATGGATACTGCAAATTCTGTAATTTCATATTTTTTACCCTCTAAATCAAAATTACAGTACAGTATTATTTCTATATTCTATATTTTTTCACGGTGAAAAAATATCTTTTTTCTGCAAACGTGAAAAAATGACGACTTTTTCAACCTCAGTTCTCAATGTTAAAGTTTGATTTCACAGACGTCCTTTTATTTTTACGTTTTTGTCCGGCCTTGAGCGTACAAAAAAGTACACTTTTTTGTACTCTGACGTCAATATCAAGAACGTCGGGCGGCGTACAGTTGGGTTCTGAATCCGACATAATGTAATCTGTAAGAAAAATTTCATGTATTTTAATACAAGTCGTTTCTTAATACTCGGGTACTTACCAAAAACGCACAGTCCTATAATGCGTAGATAAGTGACTATTAATGTTTCTGACAGTTATTTTGTTGAATTGTCAAATTTGTGTTGTCTTAACATCTACAAAACCAGTAAGCAAAGCAGTCTAGTTTTACGTTTCTTCACATCTAATCCTTTTTAAAAATATCATCTCAATTCTATCGTTTGAACACCGTGTGCAGAAAAAATCGCATGTTTTATTCGGAGAAAAGCACTTTTTGTGGCTCGACTAAAATTGTCGGCCTCGCACTGCGTTCAGCCGACAAACATTTAGTCTCGCCACAAAAAGTATCACTTTTAATCTAAATAGAACAATATATTTTTCAATAGTTAAAAAATGGAAAACTTTGCGTATCCATAGCGATTCGGGAATGTATTCTTTTTTGATAGTTGTACAAAAAATTTATTATCTATATGTTTAATAGATACCTACAGGAGTAGAAATTATAAAACATATAACTCATAGACTACAGGCCCCTATCAAAAAATGGATGGGTCATATGAACCACCAGATGACGTATATAGGACGATATAAGAGCGTAAAATAATAAGATTCAGCACTATGCCGTCACTTGTAAGCTGTCCAACTGAGTGCTGGTGAGAATTTAAAAGTGCAGGTAGAGGGAGTACATTTTGGTCATATATTTTTGTACGGCATTTTTACCATGGGTAGATCCATGAAAAATAATGAGAAAGTGCGCAGTGCCGTAAAAAAATGGTGCGTCACAAAGTCGGTAAATTTTTTTGATTTTCTGACAATTTCCACGGTAAATTTGGTCATTTCATTCTGTACGGCATCAGTTTCATACTGTTTCAATACAGCTTCTAATCCATTATTCGGCAACGCCGTACAAAAATCATGGAACAAGGGGAAACAATCGAGGGTTGCAACCCCCTCTCTTTCCGTGGTCCGGGGGGGTGATTTGAAAAAGTACGGCTTCGGTTCCAAAACATTATTTAGCACACAAAAGTACTATTAAAAATAATACCGTCAAAAAATTATTGTTCATTTGAATGTATATTAATAAATATCTTAATTTCATGGTATACTTGATTTATAAAGCTGTAAAATCATTTGACTCTGTACGGCAACTTTTATTTTAACATGATATTGTAAAATTTAATTGTTATATAGTATTGCCGTTCAGAAGAAACTGTTCTAGCAAAAATTATAGAGAAGTACAAAAACTGAAATTTTTTAAATTATTGCAAAAGTTTAAATATTCATAGATTAATCAAATATAGCAATTTTCTACGTTTTTCCCTTGTTTTAAATAGTATTAAAATAAATAAATTAGGAAAAAATGATGCCGTACATTTCAATGCAGACCATATCTTTTAGGCTGATGAAAATGAAGATATATATGTAAATTATATTTATTTAATATTTTTATTACGTTTTTATCAATATGAACTTTCAGATTTGTACGGCATTAACTTTTTATAAATTATTGCATTAATTACAAATAAACTCTCTCAATGCCGTACAAAAAAATATCGTCATGAATTTCACCATACATTTCGTTATATGGATTTTTCTTACATTTCGTTCTATGGATTTTTCCAAAAAATTTGGACCAACGAAAATGTACGGCATGTAAAAAAATATTATCTATGCATAAAATACTTTCAAAATAAATTAATTTTATGTTGTTTCAAATCACCCCCCGGACCACGGAAAGGGAGGGGGTTGCAACCCTCGATTTTTTCCCCTTGTCGCATGATTTTTGTACAGCGTTGCCGAATAATGGATTAGAAGCTGTATTGAAACAGTATGAAACTGATACCGTACAGAATGAAATGACCAAATTTACCCTGGAAATTGTCAGAAAATCAAAAAAATTTACCGACTTTGTGGCGCACCATTTTTTTACGGCACTGCGCGCTTTCTCATTATTTTTCATGGATTTATCCATGGTAAGAATGCCGTACAAAAATATATGACCAAAATGTACTCCCTCTACCTGCACTTTTGAATTCTCACCAGCACTCAGTTGGACAGCTTTCAAGTGACGGCATAGTGCTGAATCTTATTATTTTATGCTCTTATATCGTCCTATATACCTCACCTGGTGGTTCATATGACCCATCCATTTTTTGATATGGGCCTGTAGTCTATCATTCTTGAAGAACTAGACTTTCTGGAATGCAAACTTTAAACAAATCTACACGCGCATATAGCTGAGTGATATAGGGAATAAATTCAAAAATAATTTTGAAAATTTATTCTGGTTAAAGTATCTCATATAAGATTAAACAGACTTGTTTTTTCTTGAGAGAAATTCCATTTCATTATAATCACACGTATTTTGTAGATATTAGCAAGGAGAGTAAATGGGATCATTTTTCAGTTACTTCCGTTTTTCTATAGGGTATTATCCATTTAACTACAAATCTGAACAATGAAGCCATTTGATTAATGAAAATGATAAACTAATCTCAGAAAGGGAATAACTATGTGAATCCGAACACTGATAATTAAGCAGATGTTTCGAGCTTATTAGTTTTCACCTCGAGATGGTGTAATCAGTCAAATATTTTCTTCTTCACTTATAATAATAATGCCATATGCATATGAAGGCTTGAAATTGTTTTTTAAGACTAGTATATGAACTTCAAAATACAACAAATAATGTGATTAGAAACATTTCTTCACAAAGTGTTTTTCTATCTATCTCTGATAACTAAATATGTAAAAGTTAATTCGTAATCGTTTTCTGAGTACTGCTTTATCCAGAGAATTATCTTTCTTCGCCTTTACAGCTCTCGAATCAAACCGTCAAATAGCTAATTGGTATCTAATTTCATTGAAATTTCAAACAATTCAGAAGTTTTCCAAACAATTCCTCCGAATATGCTGAATCAGAAAACTTCGCCTGCAGCAATATTTATTTCTTTGCCCTTTTAAGAGATGAATCCAAGATAATTCGTCTTTGTTTTCCTTTTCGCCTTATTTATTAATTAGTATCCCTTAATTAGAATTTGGCAGAGTTCAACTCCTAATGATTGCTAAAGAAATCCGGCGTTGCTAGTGGAAACAATAAGTATTCCTCTTTTTTCAGTTGATAATTTATAAAACAACTAAAAAGTTAAAAATAAAACACAAATAGCGTGTTACCTTTTTAACAAAAAGAGTGTGAAAAATGGTTCTACACGCTTTCGTTTGAACTTCATTTCTTACTTATTAGTTCTTTTTTCATTGACAACTAATTGAACTTTGTTTTTAAAAATCCCTTTTTCGTTTATTTATTCAATGAAGAATTTTAATTTTTTTAATGAAATCACGATATATATACTGGAATTCTCTTCTATAAGAATATTATCGGAATGAAACATCGGTAACATCCATCATAATACATTATTCAATTAACATAGAAATTCCAAAATACACAGTTTGTCCCAATTGAGAATTCTATATATCATTATATCAAAAAAATCTGGACTAATTACTTCAATTTAAAAACCCAAAATTACAATTCTCTACTTTTCGGGTTCCGAGATATTCCTTGTCGTAATCGTCGTGGGACACCCTGTATATATATGCAATATATGAATTTCGTAATATTCATACTGTAAATCATGTTATACCTATATTTTGCTCATAAAATTCTCATAATATTACTTCGAAAATTCAAACCTCATCGATGCTACCTACCTACAGTGGTTCATGAAATATGTTTGATTCGGAAAATAGGACCGGAAAACGTGAAAATGTCCAGAAAAGTTGTTTCGAAAATCAAAACAAAGATTTAGTTTTTATTTCAAAAGAAGAAGAATTCAAATCTTCAAACTTATTACTGTACTTAACTATGACTATAGTAACTTTTTGACACTTAACCTTCAATGAGTGACATTAAAATAAATTAAAAATAAAATTATCATTGTATTAATCCACGAACAGCTCCGGCTTTGTGGGACAAAAAGACATGTAGATTTTCTTCATGATTATTTGCATTAAGGTTAGATATTATTTGAATTTTTTGTTTGTATAATACTGATTCTTGATTCATTCAATAAAATAATAATTCAAGTGTTATGATTTTATTGAAGAAAAACTGTAATAAATTTTTTTAAAAAGAATTATTGTTTCTTTAAGCTATTAAAATTAAGTTATCTTGTGGGTGTAAGTTATATGTATTGATGCGGATTTGAGCAGAACCTGTTCTGAGATATTCAATTTTTTTTTTCCTGAGCAAATGCTTGCGATTTTTTTGTTAATTTAAAACATCTTTCGAAAAATTGTTGTATAAAATCTATAATTCAATAAAAAATTTAAAATAATTTGTGATTACTTTCTAACTCCAGAATGTTGATGCCTAATTCTATTTATTTTGCCTTCCTATGTTGATAATTGATATTTTAATAAACAAATCCTATCCGACCAAACCTTACTTGAAAGAACGAAAAGAGCTGAGCTGTTTTATAATTATAACCCTCGAATTGGATATTGAGCGCAGGACCGGAGGGCTTAAAGGCCGACGGAGGTAATTAAAGAGGGTATTTTTAAGAATTTTCCTCCATAATTAGGGCGATGTTTAGGTAATTCGAGTATTAATTAACTGCCTCACATTAAGATAAGACCCAAAGTTTTGTTTAATATCTCTTAAGAGACAATGGCGCGTTTCTCAATTCGGAATTTATTAAAGTTCTTCACTTGTTCTTCCGTATCTTTCGAGCTAGAGCTCAGACGTAAATAGGATCCATCCTATTATGTAAATTATTTAATGATTCTAAAAAAGTACGTGCATTTATTCGAATATATTTGCTATCTCTATCTTCTGCCGTCCTTGCGTTATCAGAATTCAAATTTCGGATATTTTTGCTTTACTTTATCAACTATAATTTTATTTTTTAACTATTTTATTTTTATGAAGAAACATGAAAAATTCAATGAAATTTAAATCACCTTAATACTGTATGCAGGTATTTTTTTCTAAACGAATGCAAGTGATCCATTTTTGTTCCATCATCAATGTACTTATAATCTTGGATATCTTCATTCCCTGCTGTCCTTATATGTTATCAGAATTCAAGTTTCGGATATTTTTACTTTACTTTATCAACTATGATTTTATTTGAAATTGAAATCACTGTATGCAAGAATTTTTTTCTAAAAGAATGTAGGTGAACCATTTTTGTTTCATCATCAATTTACTATTAATCTTAGCTAACTTCTTCCTCTGTTTTATACTTCATCAGAATTCAAGTTTTGAATATTTTTACTTTACTTTATCAACTATGATTTTATTTTGTAAACTTCTGTTCCTTTGAATTTTTTATTTTTGTATAGAAACATGAAAAATTCATTGGAATTGAACTTTCACTTCAACATTGTATGCAAGAATTTTTTCTGAAAGAATGCAAGTGAGTATTCTTTGTTTCATCATCAAATAAAATTAAAATTTCGTTAGGTATACCACATTTAGAAATTATTCAATGAAAACATAAAATTAATATCAAACCAAACGATGAACAAAACAAAAAACAATTAATTATATTAATTAAAGAAATTAACAAAACGGAAAACGATTGACTATGTTAATTACAGAAATTAACAAGAAAATATTGATAGAATTATATTAATTAAAGATACAAACCTAATAATCTTGAGTCCATGGACTTCGAACCCACTACTTTAAATTATTTATAACTGGCATGGCAGCCACTTCGTTCTCGTTTGGGTTGTTAATGTCAGGAACATTAGTTGTGTCAACATCTTTTTCATCCAACCGTACAGCATCATTGTCATCATCCACACAAAGAAGTTCTCTAGCACGTCTAGCAGCAATTCTTTGACGACGAATCTTTGCGATAGGTAAAACTTCTTGTTGCTTCTTATGTCATTGCTTGTATTGATTAGTGGTCTTGTATGATGCAAAATATAGACCACAGATGCCACATGGCCGCTTAAGCAAGTATGCTTCGACACTAGGGCAATAGCTATCATACGGAACTTGCTTCAAATGTGATGACGCTCGGAGATTCAAAGCTAACTGAAGTAATAGTGGGGCGAATTTACCTTCGAAGTCATCTTTTTCTGTGGTTATTTACCCTTTTGACGTCTGAATAATTAAAACAGGTGGTGGTGAGAACCCCTCTCACAAAAGTCGCCAAAGACTGGATCGTCGCACACCACAATATTGGACAACCTCGCATTTAACTAATTGTGATAAATATTGAGATTCACGCACATGATATGCGTACTAAGTATATTTTGAAATGTGACGTCACGAAATTTAGGACCCCTCCCACCCCCTTGTCACATTTCGTCGACCCCTACCTCCCCCCTAACGTGTGACCTAATTTATGGATGGCCCCTCATGTGGCGTTGCTAACATTTTTTATTTGTGCATTTGGTATTATTATTCCAGACATTCTTCAAATCACTAAAATTGAATAGCCATTCCACTCCATCCATTATTTCAACGATTAATCCATCGAATCACATCCTTTAAGAAGTCAGACCCAGAACGGGATGAACATAAATACCTATCTATATTGCCATTCCGAGAAATTTTCAGAGATATATTACTGAAAGCTGAGTCCCTATGGAACCAATAATCATTGTCTGTTGCGTGGGTCATCTAGACTAACCTCCCTTACTCCTCAATTAAACATTGATCTAATTCGGCTCTCAGGACTTTTCCTCATTAACGTTAATACAAGAGAAAATCATTTCTGATGGATAACACTGGAAAACAATCAATAACAGACAAACAGATGGATGGATGAAGTTGAGGCTGATATTTTGTCAGTCTTTGGGGAACTGGAGATGCGATTAATGCCCATCAAGACTAGCACTGATGAATTACGGAAAGAACTGATTGTCAGTGAAGAATAGTTGGATTGCATCACACTCTGGCACCTATCTATTAAATATTGCAAGAAATAATACTCTCTTCATTCCTCTTAACTGAAGTATAGTGAACAGAACTTTCCTTTATATTTAGATACTTTTCTGCTAATTCCTTATAGTACAACTTATTGGAGTGTTTTTGTATGAAAGCTTTAATAAAGTGGGAGCTTCTTTCTATTTTTTCATTTAGAAAGTTTGTAGAAATAATAAAGCATTTGTAATAAATATTTGGTCTTTTTCGTTCCTCGGTAGACTTACAGAACTTGTACTAGTACATTATCCACCATATAAATATTTTCTAACGATTTGAACTGATAGACGTGCACAACAACACCCAAGGGC
Organism: Cynegetis impunctata; assembly: GCA_030704885.1. Classification (NCBI taxonomy): domain Eukaryota; kingdom Metazoa; phylum Arthropoda; class Insecta; order Coleoptera; family Coccinellidae; genus Cynegetis; species Cynegetis impunctata. Next base: position 99,621 of record JARQZK010001447.1, on the reverse strand, counting down.
ACGGTAGGATAGTCCCTATTTCGTCTTTAGGTAGTGAAGCTTATTAAATTATTAAAATAACCAGCCAAGTGCGAGTCTGACTCACGCACGAAGGGTTCCGTACCATTGACTATGCCCGCCTTAAATATTTATTTTATATTAATTTTATTATTAAAGTAAAAATACAACTGAGTATTTTGTTAATATTTCAAGTGCCTACCTGTTGCCATTATTGATAGCAAAAAAGGACAAAGCCTTTGTTGTATGGGAACCCCCCTTTAATATTTATTTCATTTTATTTTTAGTATTTGCTGTCAAAGGGTACAGAACCCTAAAAAGACGAAAGATAGCTGTGGACACCATGCAGGTTCAAATGAAGTTTTTTGCACTATATATTATGTATTAAACAGCATAATAAAATAAATTTACGTTTTAAAGTAATGGACTGAAATAAAATAAAGAAATGTTATAACGAAATTGTAAATATATTTGAGTTTTGAGAATGAACATTTTTTAATTAATTATTATGAAAGAATTAACTAATTATGAACTTGACCGGTATATTGTGTACATAAGTTTGCAATTCAGTTTTAGTAAAGTGTCTCGAAAAATCGGCATCAATAATGGTATTGTAACTTGTTGTAGATTTTGCTGAATCACTATTCATTCTAAAATCAGATTCTCCCAAAAAAGTTGAAACAATTGCTTTGAGTTTTTATCAGGGAATTTGATGTTGAAATCGCTGAATAGTATTATTATTTCGACTATTATAATACGAATAGATAATTGACTAATTGTAAAAATTTAATTCGATATTCCATTCCAAAATCATTGTTACTCAATTTCATTTCACAACTTCCACTCAATAATTTTGACAATTGGTTCTTCATTAATGAAATCAAAATAAAGTTTGAGAGCAATTGAAAGAATAAGCGCGGTTAAGAGTATTGTGAGATTATAAGAGTGGCTACGTAGTTCAGTGGTCAGTGCGTTGGACTACTGAACAGAAGGTCGACGGATCGAATCCCAGCCGAACCAACAAATTAATGCGGAACCACCTCTTGGAAGGCAAACCACCTACAAGTATTCTGCCTTGTGAAGCCTCTCTATTCATGTATCACTGTATCACGCACAACACGAATAGCTGTAGAGAGGTCGCCTACGCCCAGAACTGGGTACGGCACCGGAAGAAGAGAAGAGTATTGTGAGTCGCATGGCTTATTAAACACATACCTACGAATAGAGCTGACGCGCAAGCCTAGCAACGCTGTTGTGCTGATCGTATCGGACACAATTTTTCACCTTTATTCCAGTTGTGAACTGGCTATAAGTGCGAACGTAGCAAAATTTGTCAGAAAATTGCAATTTTCTAGTTCTTATCAAAGAAACGAATATTAATTGTGAAAGGACTGGTTCCATCACATATTTTCGATTTTACTTGTTAGAAGTAAAACAAATGTGATATACGTATATTCTCGAATGTTTTAATTGCATTCAAAATAAGTTATTTTTTTGCTATTTGAAAATGTGTGAAAGTGTTATAGGTACCTATTTTTCAAGAATATCGATAAAATTTTTTTCATTTTAAACTCAATTATCAATTCAAATGCACATAGGTATGCTTTCATTCGTGTTTCAAGAGAAAATCTGAGTTCTAGATCTCATATGTAAGTAATTTGGGCTATCTCGATTTACTAAATGAAATATATAACACAAAATTTCTAGTTAACGACGACCACAAAAATGATCAGAAAATATGGAAATAAAATATATTCCTACATTCCTCAAAAATAAGATATTTCGAAAGTGTTTAAATCACCGTGGGAGACGTTTCAACTACACAACGTCAGGGCGCGTGCTTTACGAGATACACAGAACGCCCAGGCTCCATTTACATTCTATGCTCTTCAGCAACAAGCGCACAGTCAATTATTTCGTCTTTTTTGCCAATTTCTATGAACACGAACGTTATGTTCGGCTTATTTACGCCAAGATTGTTACACTTTTTATTGGAAGAATTGCCGATTTAGAATGGCGCCCTCGAGGTAGTTCGGGATGAATAAAAACGAAGAAACATTGCATGTTTTCAAGGTTGAGTTTATGCCTATTTCACGATGAATTAATGGAGTATTATTTCTAGAGCGCGCGGATTCATTAGAGTGTCCTTAGCGAATATGGTTGAAATAACCAGCTTAACTTTTTTCCTATTCTATGCTTCTTCGATACTCGTTTGGATGCGAAAGATAATCGATTATTTGTATATTTAATTTATGAATATCGTTCATTGCTCTGAAGTAATAAAAATCGGCCCAGTGCGAGTCGGACTCGCGCATAAAGGGTTCCGTACCATTGACTATGCCCTCTTACATGTTTATTTCATTTCAACTTTATTATTTATTATTGAAGTAAAAATACCATTGAGTATTTTGTGAACATTTCAAGTGCCTACCTGTTGCTACAACAATCTTTCCACTCTGCACATTCTTTTCGGTAATCCTCTCTTTTGATATTTGAGACAAATCCAATTCATCACTGTAATTCATCTCTAGAGGGTACACTCTCTGTTAGGGCCCCAGCATCGATCCTTTCGTTGTTTTCAATCTTACCAATCGCGTTTTGTTATCTCGACCAGGTATCAATTCTTCGACATCTTCGTTCACCTTAGACTCCCATATCTTCTGTAATAATATCTTAGGGCACAGAGAAACCGGACATAAAAAACCAATGGGATCAAATAGTCTATGAGCGGTGAACAGTATTACAAGCTTGGTGATGATATCTGTATTGATTTCAAGAAACCATTCTGAATTCAATTGCAAAGTATCTGAATTCTTATCCCAACAGAGTCCCAAAACTGAAGATAAATTGGTGGTCAATAGACTATCATCGAAAATTAAATGCTCCCACCCTCTCAGATCGAATTTGGCATCGACAAATAACTCTGTGGAAACTCGAATGAAATCTTCAATTTCTTCTGTACTGTCCAGACTCGTGACACAATTGTCCACATAAAAACTCCTGAGCAATTGAGTTATGATGGATTTTGTTTCTTGATTCGTAGAAGTTTCGAAGCATTGTTTCAGATTTCATTCAATCACTGCTCCTAATATAAATGGACTGCAGGTAACTCCGAAAACTACTCTTGCATTTCGATATGTTTTCAACACTCCTGAGTCGTCAAACCATAAGAAACACAGAAAATCTCTTTCATCGACATTCAAGCTTATTTGCAGAAAAGCTTTTCTTATGTCAGAAATCAGTCCATATTTCGACATGCGGAATCTCAACAATAAGGTAGGAATTAACTCGATCAAATTGATTCCATTTTCCAGACACTGGTTCAGAGATGGCTGATTTCTCTCCATTGCAGAAGCATCGAAAACAGGGTGTATCTTAGTGGTTGAACTATTTTCTTTCACCACATGACTATGAGGTAAATAATGTCCCTCTTTCAGTAAATCTTTGCCAGGAACTTCTTCAATTATACCTTCGTCCATCCATTCTCTGAAAACCTGATCATATTGTTGATGATATCCATCTGCGTCTAGTTTCTTCAATAGAGAATCGAGTCGTTTTCTGGCTATCCCATAATTACTTGGTAGAGGAGGGGTATTCTCGATCCAAGACATACGAACTTCATATCTTCCTGCTATATCAGCACCAATCAAAACATCAATTGCTCCCTCTCGTGAATCAGTAATCTCAATACCGATAGATTGTAACTGGTAGAGCCATGAGCCCTTACGAATACATGCTACATTGCTACAAAGAACAGTATGGCCAAGTGCTTCAAAATTACACACATAATCATTTTTCAAGCTACTCAATCTTATGCGATAACAGTTATGCTTGACAGCATTCGTTCTTGAACCGCCAAAAAGAGCGTGAATTATTTCTTCTCGCCTCAAACAATCTGAGATGATATTCTCATTGCATCGAATGCAATCTCTGTGGACTACAAACATAGAGGTGTCTGTCTTTGATATATATATGTCAGTTATCCAGTGTCACGTCAGTGTGTATCATCTATTATCATTGTTCCTGTAAAATATTGCTTTGTTTTTATGTTTGATAAAGCCTATAAATACGAGGTTCATGCTATAACTATTTCAATTTATCAAACATAAAAACAAAGCAATATTTTACAGGAACAATGATAATAGATAATACACACTGACGTGACACTGGATAACTGACATATATATATCAAAGACAGACACCTCTATGTTTGTAGTCCACAGAGATTGCATTCGATGAAATGAGAATATCATCTCATTCTCCCACACTATATTTATGTATTACAGCTCATAGTCTTGCAGATGTCGCGGCGGCCTTCTGTTCCGGGCAGATCTTCTAAGTTCCACACGTGGAGGAGTTGGCTCAGGATAGTCAATGGGAGGATGTGGCTCATAGCTAGTTGAAGCTTCTGGTTCAGGAGACGTGACTGATTCACTATTATTATCTTGGATTTCGGAGTCCACATTTATCTCAGTCTGTACCTGGTCATCAGGTTGATCCAAAATAATTTCTCCTTGCCCTTAATGCCTACAATCCACAAGGAAACGGCCAAGTTGAGAAATTGAATTCCACCCTATGGAAAACTAGACAGCTCTCTCTGCGTTCTCACAACATGCCTATAGAAAATTGGGAGCATGTACTTAATGTAGCCCTTCATTCGATTAGATCGCTCTTATGCACAGCTACTAACTGCACGCCGCATGAGCGCATGTTCACACATCCGCGAAGATCGATGAATGGACACAGCATTCCAACATGGCTGACCAATTCGGAGCAAGTCCTCATGCGCCGGTTTAACCATACTAATAAGTACCAGCCAGCGGTGGAAGAAGTGGAGCTGCTTCAAGCGAATCCTGATTATTCTTATGTGAGACTCCGAGATGGAAGAGAAACCACCGTCTCAAATCGACACCTTGCGCCTGTCGAAGGGCAAGGAGAAATTATTTTGGATCAACCTGATGACCAGGTACAGACTGAGATAAATGTGGACTCCGAAATCCAAGATAATAATAGTGAATCAGTCACGTCTCCTGAACCAGAAGCTTCAACTAGCTATGAGCCACATCCTCCCATTGACGATCCTGAGCCAACTCCTCCACCTGTGGAACTTAGAAGATCTGCCCGGAACAGAAGGCCGCCGCGACATCTGCAAGACTATGAGCTGTAATACATAAATATAGTGTGGGAGAATGAGATGATATTCTCATTGCATCGAATGCAATCTCTGTGGACTACAAACATAGAGGTGTCTGTCTTTGATATATATATATATGTCAGTTATCCAGTGTCACGTCAGTGTGTATTATCTATTATCATTGTTCCTGTAAAATATTGCTTTGTTTTTATGTTTGAGAAAGCCTATAAATACGAGGTTCATGCTATAACTATTTCACAATCGTAACTCATCTCATCAGCTACTGCTTTCGTTATATGAAATTTCTGAGACCCTGTATCGATGATTACTCGAACTGTCCTAGATTTATTGACACCATTCAAATTGACAACTAACGTTTGCAGAAAAACTTCAGAATAGGAACTATTCGATAAATTGTTCTCTACATTCGTACCAACTTCAGTCGTCTTAGGTACAGATCCTTCAGGCTTTGGGCACATGATGGCATGATGTCTACCACCACAAATAGTGCATGTTACAAACACTCGACATTTTCTGGAAATATGCCCGTATTTCAAACACTGATAACAGCATCCTTTTTCCATAAGTTTCTTCTTGCGTTCGAAAAGAGACAACTTCTCTCTGCCTCTATACAAAGTTCAGTCGAATGGACTCCACTGCAAAAATGACACTTCTACTGGAATTTATTATTGATTAACCCAGAAGCGGTTGGCAGAATATGATGTTTTGGAGTATCATCTTTCTTCTTAGATTTATTTTGGATTCCAAATCCTGACATTGCCAAAGTGATTCTCTCCTCATTCTCAACTTCTTTTCTGAGAAACTTCATCAATTTATCTAAGCGATCTTTGAGATTAGAATCAGTGTCATAGAAGGTACTCCTCTGCCATACTCGGATAAGATCTTCTGGAAGACAAGACTCCATTAGGGGATATAACATTGCAGCACAAGTTTCTGAGGTCACATTGAGAGTCTCTAAGGCACGTAATTGGGATTCCATTTTGTCGTAGAAAGAACTTAGATTATTATTACTGGAAAGATTGTTTAATACTAGCTTCAGCATCTCTCGTACATAGAACTCCACCAGGAAATCTGTTCTCCCAAATCTGGTTTTCAAGCTTTCAATTACTTTTGTGTAATTTTCTGCACTGGGAGGGTAGCTATCTACAAGCTGCCGGGCTCTCGAATTAGGTATTGTCGCTTGAATCAAATATTGAAATTTATCTTCTACAGCAATATCTTCATCATCGTCGATTCGTTGAAATTGCCTCCAAAAGGAGAGCCACTCTTTTATTTCACCACCAAACTTTTTAAACTCAATGGTCGGCAATTTCAGTTTTCTTCTGGAGTTACTAGAGCAGTGAGATTCGTTGTCCGCAATGAAATCTTTTTTCGAAAGATTGTCTGCCATTAGTTTTACCCTATAATATTTCGTAGAATACTCGTCAGCTATTGTAATTTCGGACTTCAAGGCATGTTCATCATCTATCAGAAAATCCACAACTTGCCTGTGTAAATCCATTAAAATATCGATTTTCTTTTCAAGGAGATTGATCTTACTGAATATGCCAATTTTATCAATGTCTTTTCTGCTCAACAATTTCAAAATATCGTCGAAAACTTGGTCAAATAAACTTCTTTGAACCGCAAGTACTTTCTTCACCTTCTCCATAGTCAGAGTCCTGTCACGGTCGCCAAATGTTGAATATTCGGAATTCACCTACCCGGTGATTGAATATGTCGTATGAAGGACGAAATATGGATAGTAAACAGTGAAAATACTAATGAATCGTAAATATATTCAAAGAAACGTTCAATAATATCTTTTTTATCGAAAAAACATGACAATCACTGACAACTTCAAAATCAAGACACACTTTTCCTCATACAGAGGAATCAAAATTCAACAAAATATGCACGAAATAACGATTTTCAACACTATTATTTATAGCAAAAATTGCGTTTTTTGTAGAAAGCCCCCCTTAAATATTTATTTTATTTTGTTTTTAGTTTTTGTTGTTATACCGGCAACAGAAATAAATAATTTGTAAAAATTTAAACTGTCTAGCTATCGCGTTTCATGGGATACAGCCTGGTGACAGACAGACGGACGGACGGACGGACAGACAGACAGCAAAGTCTTATTAATAGGGTTCCATTTTTACCCTTTGGGTACGGAACCCTGAAAAAAAAATTTAAATTTCCAATTTGAAATATATAGTCTGTCCAGCCAAAGTTGGCGTGTGCGTCACAGTCATGCGCAAATAATGGCCCAATGCTGCCTACCCAAATAAATAAAATTTGAAATGGTCAAAATTAATATCTGTCGTAAGTAATTTTCTGAAAAAGTAGTTATATGTTGATAAAGACCATATCGTCCATTTCGACAAATATTCTATTCTTAACATATCAAATCTTATGTATCTCTCAAAAAAAATTAACATTCCGAGTAATGAAAATACGTTGAATTTTTATTAAGTTCTCATTCAATTGAAAAATTTGCAATGTTGTCGGACCCTCTCGACCAACGCGCCGGTAATCGCCATTTCACGTTTGACAGTCGCCGAGTAAACAAGAAGATTTTGTAATTAAAAGTTTGATTTATCGATCGATGAATATGGATTCCAGTTTGAACAAACAATCAAAATGCTTGGTCTAATCTTTGATTGAGTATTTTGAATAAGAACGGGACAATACGGGACCACTTTTACCGCTTCATGCTGTAAAAGAGGTGAGTTATTTAGAAATAGAATTTTGTTCTTTACTGATTAATTTAATTTTTCAGAGAGTGGCTAATGCTTTAGGACTCTCCATCAGAACTGTTTTCCGTATTTCCTCTACCGCAGAAGTGGAGAGTCCAAAAAGAACACGTAGTAGGTCGAAGTCTCTGACTATTGAACTGAATCCAGTACAAAAGACTGAAATACGAAATGAAATATATGATATGTGCAAAAACAGTAGGTGATCTAGTGAGTATTTGAGTTTATAGGCTTGTGAATAGTTTGATTTTTTAGGAGAGCATATAACCTTGAATACGTTACTGGAAAAATTGAAATCAAAGAGTAAGTATGAAGGCTCTAGATCATCACTGACCATAGTACTGAAAGATATAGGTTTCAAATATGAAAAAGATGACCCAAGACGTGATATAATGGAACGAGATCATATTGTCCATGTCCGAATTAAATTTCTACTTGAATATACAAAGAATATGTAGAACAAACTTTATGAATGTGTTTTTATTGATGAGACATGGGTTTTCCAAGATGGAATAAATACACGTTCCTGGCAGGATTCTAATGTCAAAAGTGTTAGAAAGACAAAATTGGACGGGAAAAGGTGAGCTAAAATTATTGTGAATAATGCCAGATCGAATGTTCAATTTTGGGTTTCCGTACTTTTTATAAATAGTTTGATTATTGCCAATACTTAGGTTTTATATGTTGATTGTTTTTTACTTCTTATAGCATTCAGCTAAGATGAGTTGAGAAGAAAAGTTTTGGTACATGTTTACCATAATTGATATTCAAATTGACTTTTGTTCTAAACTGAAATCCCACATTATTATTTTGCAGATATATAATATTACATGCAGGCACTTCTAGAGGTTGGATACCAGAGGCTGTCCTCATGTTTTCTGGAAAATCTGATAATCCAGATTATCATGGTGAGATGAATGAAGATAACTTCCTAAAATGGTTTGAATTCCAACTGCTTCAAAAACTTGAGAATCCTTCATTAATAATAATGGATAATGCTAGTTATCATAGCACAATTAGCAAACAAATTCCCAAAAATCACTGGAAAAAGGAGGAAATTAGAACATGGCTCACAAATAATAATATACATTATGAAGAACACTTTTTGAAACCTCAATTGCTACAGTTGGTTAAAATGTGAGTATATTAAACTCTCGTGCCATTACATAATTGAAATTGATCAAAACCTTCAAAGCTCAACGTTTCCTTTGCAGAAACCAACCAAAAAATATTTATTTAGCTGACCAATTAGCTGAGCAATATGGCCATAAAGTTTTGAGACTTCCACCGTACCATTGCATTTTCAATGCAATTGAGAATATATGTAAACATTATTACAATGCACACATTGGCCGAGATGGTGGTGGTCGAGAAAATGCTGTTCAAATGTGGAGAGAGGCGGTGCAGCATGTGTCGGTAGAAATGTGGAGAAATACTGTACAGCATAGAGAAACAATTATTTCAGAGTGGTGGAATAGAGAGAAGCACTTGGACTCTTCCAATATTGCTCCAGTAATTTTTAATTTGAACGATAGTTCGTCATCAGAATATTCTGATGATGAATAGACAATGGAAATTAACTTACTCTATGTATTTTTTAATTAATATTCATTTTGTTTTTATTGGTCTCTCTAACAATTATTTTGTCATATCCCCTCAAACTAAAATATAATTTTGCATTTTTGTACTTATTCAACAGTTTCAATAAGTCGGAGGTTTTCTTGCCTATTCGGAATAACTATTTGGCTAGCTTCAGGTTATTCAATATTCAATAAACGTTGTTCAACAGCATATATTGGTATTATTTCTGTTTACTTCCTTGTCCCACTTTCAGCACTCGCAACAGGTATGGTATAGTAGTGCTTTCATCGTAAAATATAATAGATAGAGTGACACTTCTGGTAGGGAATACTGGTTAATTTGAATTTACCGCTAAAAATCCCCGTCATGTCATTATTGAAAATTAGGTTAGCTATTTAGACTTGAGATTATTCATTATGTCTGGCAACAGTGTTCACGATCTACGTCATATACAATTGATGACGTACACGCCAACGGTCGCTGGACAGACTATAGATGAAGCTTACAATACTGATGAAGAAAATGAAGATAAATTGTGATCAAACTATTTTCTTTCAAATTTTTCGAATCAAAGATGTTCATTTTTCAATCCAATATTTTATAGTTTAAATTTGATCGAGAAAAATGTTTGAACTATCGCTGGTGTTATCAACCATATAAACAGTCTCAAAAAGATCAGGATAAACTATTTAAGTTGGAATTCATGACAAGTGTTATGGAATTTTAATAGCCATTTCTATTAAAATTCCTTAACACTTGTCATGAATTCCTCCCTACTTCCATTTACACATTTCTGATGCATTTACGGAATTAGTACCAATAAAATCACACAACCCGAGAGCTATAATGTTATATATAAGAGATTAATTAATTCAGTTACGCTTTCTGGGTTCGAGAGAGCAAAGGAATCATATTGATTGAATATCCCTTTCTATCAATTGTGCTTTGATACTTTTTGTGGCTAAATTTTAGTAGAGCCACAAAAAGTGCTTTTCTCCGAATAAAATATGCGATTTTTTCCGCAAACGGTGTTCAAACGATAGAATTAAGATGATATTTTCAAAAAGAATTAGATGTGAAGAAACGTAAACTATATTGCTTTGCTTACTGGTTTTGTAGATGTCAATGCAACACAAATTTGACAATTTAACAAAATAATTGTCAGAAACATTTAAAGTCACTTATCTACTCATTATAGGACTTTGCGTTTTTGGTATACGAGTATTAAGAAATGACTTGTTGTATTAAAATATATAAAACTATTCTCACAGATTACATTATGTCGGATTCGGAACCCAACTGTACGCCGCCCGACGTTCGTACGCTCACGGCCGGACAAAAAAGTTGAAAAAAAAGGACGTATGTGAAATCAAACTCCAATATTGAGAACTGAGATTGAAAAAGTCGTCATTTTTTGACGTTTGCGGAAAAACGTCCTTTTTTTCACAAATATACTCAAGTTTCTAGAATATAAAATATTTCGCGATGTAGGTACCAACAATAAATTATTAATTCATTGAGTTATTCTCAATATTTTAAATTTTTTCAGTGCTTATCAATCTTTTTTGTTTACAGTGCTAAATATTAGAAGAATTTTTCATAACTCAATTAATTATTTGAAAAAAACAAAACTTCAATTTAGTACGTTTATTATCAAAAAAATACTTTGAAAAATATAACACTGCGATTGCAATTTTGGTCACTAGACCATCATCGGGCAGATAGAGTTAAGAACTGAATACATAATTATAGATTTGGGCTTACGGGTGGGAAATAATTATTGCAGGTACCTAAATAGACAAGAGGAACACATTTCAAGAAGGGCTAATCAGAGTGGATTTCCCAAATTGGAACTATAAAATGTTCTTAGAAAAATCATTATTGTTTGAATACACCAAATATAGGAAAATATATCAAGTCAATCTGGTCGTTCAGCAAGATATCTCTTGCATTATGAGTGATGTTAAATTATCACGTAGTGATGATGGATTCCATCAACTATTCGATTGATTATTTCTTATTCTCTGAAAACAATTCATCCAAATAAATTGATTTAATATTAACTGAAATTGAATTCAGTAGTGTATATATAGTTTTAATGGATAGAAATAATAAAACCTTAAATATCAATTTGAAAATCAAATTGCAATCCGCATTACGATGGTAGAAATTTAGGATGCATATATTCCATATGAAATATATTGAGCTGTGAGAAAGAAATGAAATAATTGATTTCTTCCAAATCTCCTTAGTATACATGAAAAATAATACCATATTACATTAACAGGGGAAGCATTTGCAATTCTCAAATAATTTGCAATATTCTTGCATGTCTATTTGCTTTCAATTCCTTTCCCTTCCCAAGGGTACCCCATTTCCTTCTTATATAAATGATTTGTTTTTTTTTGTTCTATTTACTTCATTTATTATTGTACCGTTATTAATTCAGCGTAAACAAACAGCTTCATAATTTAAATAAAATCGAAGGAATTTCTCCTGAGTTTAAGTGACAAAACTGAAAATAACTCTGTTAGGTTGAGCCAAGTATAAAGGCAGATTATACTTCATGTTATTCATAATGTAATTCAAATTATTCTGTCAACCTTGAAAAAATTAATTTTTTAAAGACATCGTTAGCCCAGTGTTATTGTTTATTGTTTGTTTACCAATGATCGTGGATTCGAGTCCCACCTTGCTCCTGGGTATTGCATATATGCCCCTATAAGATTTTGTGGTTCTAAATCTATATGTTGAGCCATGATATAAACTTGAGTTTATTGGCCGTTCGGAACTGGCGTTAAACTATAGGTCCCTTGTAGTATAGGTACAAAAAATTTATCATTATTATTAGTGAACGGTATTGGTTTTGAAACCAATGAATGCATTTGATTTGGCTTTTGTGAACATTGCAAAATTATTAATGGAAATGAAAACACTTTTTGGATCAATTTGAAACAAATATTTATTTATTTTTCACTTGATACGGTTGCTATAAATACACTGATTATGCCCTAGGGCGTTATGAGCGGGCATTATGGATCATAACGCCCGCTCATTGTACGAGGACAACTCAAGCAACTTCTATTGATTAAATACATCATAATCCTTGTCGTACACGACTCTGGATTTCTCCGGCAATGAATTATTCGCATCTTTGGCTGCATTTTCTATGATATTCTTGCATGGGTAAATTCATTTTCGTTTCCATTATTTCTATAAGACTACACAAAGAAAGCAGCAATGACATTCACAATAAATATGGTGATAATAACTATTATGAATCGCTTCAATACCACTATCCAATTCTGAGAAGTAGTTATGACATATCACAGTTGGAAAATACCTAAATAGGAGTTTATAATGACCTAAAATGAAGAAATCTATTAACAATAAGATAAGCTATGTGCTGTTTTGACACTTACCTAAGCTTAAATATTGGGTAAAGAACCGTTATTAGTGTCGGGAGTTACTTATCTTAATATTGTATGAACTGCTGAGTTGGTTTTTCTGACATGCAGAATGATTCTATAGTTATATTGATTTTTTTAGTTAGTAGTTATTATTTAATAAGTAACTTAAGCTATGTCCACGTACAGGGAAGATGCGTTTATCGGTGGAATTCACTTCATGAAACTTGTATGGTAAGAATTAATGAATGAAGAAATCAATATGTCTAATGTAATGAAAAAAGGTTGTTTCTCTATTCAGCCAAATAGTCAAATTATAAAGTCTTAATAACGACAATTGTCTCCTCCCTTTTACAAAGTGGAACATTTTTCAAAATTATTAATCAAATGAAGTGAAACTCTTTACTTGATTCCACTAAAATTAGTTGAATTCACTCGATATATCCCAAGTAACAATTTGAAGACAGTTTCTATTTATTTAGGTTTTAAAAATGCTTTAATATGTTCAATAAATCGACAAAGGATTTAAAGTAACCTTGAGATAAACTAAAAGTTCTTAAAGACCACTTTTTTTTTTAATAAAGAATTTAATGCACTCTTTAAATCAGAATAAAAAGGCTATTTGCTCTTAATGTCCTATTGATCTTATACTGGTTTTATGTTACTCTTAACATTGGCTATTTCAAAACTAATTTGCTATTATTAAGAATTAAATAGCAAGTTGGTTTTAAAACAATCCGTTCTGGGAAAAATAGTTTTAATGCAGTTTTATGGAGAACCCTTGTTGTATTCTTTAAAACCCATTAGGAACACTATTTTATCCTAAGACAATACTTCAATTCAATACCACATTAAATCCAAAAACATAATTTTTACCTTTTAATGAGTATATTAAGAGTATTATTAAGTTTAAAGGTTTTAATTTAGTCAATTTGGTTAAAAGAAATACCTTTTGGTCTTTGGACGACTTCATTAAAACTAATTTAATATCCCCTCCACATTCAGATGAAAGTGGAGGGGATATAACTGAGAGAAGCTCCTTTCAACCAGTGCACGAAAACCATAGTGCAATTGAAACCAGCGTTACTTATAATGAGTGTCCTTTCACTTCATCTTTCAATCGGTTCGATTATGAAAGCAATGCCTGGGAATTACAGGAAGAACTCTACGAAAACGACGATCAAATTCGAAATGAATTTCAAAACGACAATGATAAAAAATCTGCTTTTCTGCGAAGAGCTTAAGATAAAGAATTAGAGAATTGGCAATCCTTTCAAACATGAGCCAAGGCACTGTTAAACAATAATACAACTCATTAATAAATGATTTCCAAAGACTATTCTTGAGCAAGATCCGCGAAAACAATTTTTTTTAGGTTAGGATTCCATTTGAGCGCAAGACCACTTTAAATCAATAAGGTCACAATTTGAACATATTAAAGCATATTGGTTTTGAAAGTAAACGTAAACAGACTCATGAGGGAGTGATTGGATTTATAGTGGTAAATAAAACGCTGTTTTAAATCTTGTGAGATTTGAAACATTTAATGAATGAACAATTAGTTTTAATCAAGATCACGCCATGTTTAACTGCAATAAACACTCCGCCATTTTGGACTTTTTCAATAGTAAACGAAAATAATATTATTATTCAAATAATTGCGTCTTGTATCTTGTTAAAAAACTGAAGAACGGTATGTCGAAAAATGCCATTTGATTAAAAAATGCATTCAGATCCTTAGATGCATAATAAAATTTGATGATATTTTTTCAGTATTTTTCAAATATGGGAAAAATACATTAAATGAGTGGCGCTCGAGTTATGTTGAAGTATTTTATTACTTTTTATCAGAAAAGTGCCATTCGTTGGTGAAATTTTCACCATAATATGTTGCTTTCGAATATTATTTTATGATGTGCTTAGCATTAGTATGCGATTTAAAATATTACCACTCTGCCGGCCATCATACAAACTCAAAAGTTGTCGAGTGTAAGTAAACAAAATAAAACTTTTTTAGGATTCATTAATTATTTTTAAGTTAATTTAGTCCGCGTTGAATACATTTTGAGAGCAAAATGTCAGATAATAAGTTTTAATTTATGTATTTGAAGTTGCCTTGAAGAACCCTTTAAGAATATAGAATTAAAACTTAATGGTTTTAATACAGTTTTGAAATTTAGTCTTGAAGGCCTTTCTAGGATGGGCCCTTCTTGGCTAGAAGCTGCTTTATGATGGTCTCAGGGATGTCTTGAAGATCACTTGATTTCATTCGAAATTTTATTGTATAGTTTTAAAGCGATCTTGCAGATCGGAATAAGAGCATTGATGTTACTTGGGATGTTTAAGGGCTACTAAACCTTTATCAAGAACCTGTCATCATCTCTTGATAATGGGTTAGTAACCCGAAACATAAGTCGAGAAAACTAAACTAATTTTAGTGGAATCAAGCCAAGTGTTTTAATTAATTTGATTAATGAAGAATAAAGTAATTTTTCCGCAAACGTCAAAAAATTACTTGACTTTTCTATCCTCAGTTCTCAATGTAGAAGTTTGATTTCACAGACGTCCGTTTTGACTTTTTTGTCCGACCGTGAGCGTACAAAAAAAGTACACTTTTTTGTACTCCCACGGCAATATCAAGAACGTCGGGCGGCGTACAGTTGGGTTCCGAATCCGACATAATGTAACCTGTAAGAAAAATTTTATATATTTTAACACAAGTCATTTCTTAATGTCGGGCGGCGTACAGTTGAGTTCCTAATCCGACATAATGTAACCTGTAAGAAAAATTTTATATATTTTAACACAAGTCATTTCTTAATACTCGGGTACTTTACCAAAAACGCACAGTCCTATAATGCGTAGATGAGTGACTTTAAATGTTTCTGACAATTACTTTGTTGAATTGTCAAATTTGTGTTGTCTTGACATCTACAAAACCAGTAAGCAAAGCAGTCTAGTTTTACGTTTCTTCACATCTAATCCTTTTTAAAAATATCATCTTAATTATATCGTTTGAACACCGTGTGCGGAAAAAATCGCATGTTTTATTCAAAGAAAAGCACCTTTTGTGGCTCGACTAAAATTGTCAAACATTTAGTGTCGCCACAAAAAGTATCACTTTTACTCCTGATAAAACAATATACTATTCTAGTTCTATTATGTAAAAATGAGCATAGATATTCCAAACCTGTCTCGAGCAACGTACTCAAATTCAATATATTTATACTCTCGGCACAGGAGATCGGAGAAATAAAACAATCTCAACTAGAATCTCAATTCAGGTAGCTCAAAGGCATATTCCCAGTTCTTTTCAAGGATTTCAATAACTCAACTCCCTATTTTTAGGGTATTCGGTGTTGATTTCTAATTAAGGGGAATTAATGGACTCAAAAGGATAAAGGGGTTGGATCGTCATTTCTCAGGCTATTCTACCGACTGATCTACTCAGATGGGTAATTAAGTAATTAGTTGTATTTTTGTTGCTCATATTTTAATTAACTGCCTTTTCGTATTGATTCCACAGTGGAAAGTTTTTTTTTTCTGGAGTAGAATCCTTGAATTGTAAAGATGGATTTTCAACGAAATAATTTCTTCCAACAGTAGATACTGATTTTTAGTCGTATTTTTGATTTCTGATATGTGGTTTATTGTGATGAAATTTTGGCCTCTCCAAACTTTGGGAAATTGCCCAGCATATTTCTGTCTTCTTCACCATATTGAAAGGCGTATGGAGCTGAAAACAATGGTTTCTGCAGAATTTTTGCACCCCCCAAACTCCCTTCAGATTGAGTGAGAGACGTAGGGTGTTAAGAATTCAATAATAATAAAAATAATAATAACGAAAAAATAAAAGACCCTAAAGGATATTCACCGCATACGAGTTTTGTTATTCTCAGGCTAATTTTGGGTATGATAAATAAAATTCTATGGGTAAGTGAGTAGAGATTATTACCTATATATAATTGTTTCCATAGGAATATTCCGAAACGGGCAGTATCTCAACATTATAGGTCATTACCAGTAGAAAACACTGATTGAAGACTTTCCTTTTGACACCTCTCGAAATTTTCCAAAGGCTGCACATGAGAGGGTTATTCTCTTCCTTCCAGCTCGCAAGTCTGGTTATCTCTTGAGATATAGATTTCATGACCAGGGTATGTATACTTATTCACCAGTTCTACTTCTTTGTCCTCAATAATAAAGTTTTCGCTACGAACCAGATTTGTCATAAATTAAATAAATTCGAAATGAAATTTCTTATAATGATCTATTGTCAAGGCCATTTCTACCAAAGATTAAAAAAGTATCATCATCTTTCAATTGCCTACTTTTGACCGAGATTGTTTTCGGAGGTATTTCTTGATTATTTCTGTTTTATCCTTATCTATCTTCTCACCTTTTCAAACTTTACAATATACAGAGAAAAATTGAATTTTCCGTTCCTCGTTCCTTACCGAATTCCTGTCTCTCGCCGTAACCAAGATTCGGCACGAATTCCAGAGATACAAAGCAGCCGTTGATACAATAAAGGGCAAGCTTCGCCGGAATCACGAGACGACGTGAAATCAGACGGTATAGCTCGAAGTTATACGTGAGGCCGTGGAGACTCCATAAGGTATAATTTCCAGAAGACATAAAGAGAATACGCTGATGTGTCCAGTTCCCGACCGGGCGCTCCCTTGGGAGCTCTAAAGAAATTGTCGATGTATGAGTCCCGATTTGTTACATCGTCAACATCCGATCGAGGAGAGCTCAACGAGAGGGTGGACTAATGCCGATATTGCATAATAACCGTTTTGTGGAATGGAGATCGAGACATGGACTGAATTTTTCTGGTTTTCTGATCTTCCTTCTGCATCTGAGACATGGAAGATATACTATATATTTTCAGATTTAAGAACTTCTAATGTCTGAAAAAAATACGTAATAAAATGTATTTAAAAAAATATGAAACATCCAATTAAGTAAATCAATAAGATGAAAATATAAGGTGATGCTCAGTGAATGAAAAAAAATTTGAACAATAAGAATCGAAAAAATAATTAACAAAACTAAATTTGAATTTACTACGTTTATTATCACAAAATATTTTGAAAAATATAACACTGCGATTGCAATTTCGGTCACTAGACCATCATCGGGCAGATTGAGTTAAGAACTGAATACAAAATAATTATAGATTTGCGCTTACGGGTGGGAAAGGATTTTTGCAGGTACCTAAATAGACAAGAGGAATATATTTCAAGAAATGCTAATCGAGTGAATTTCACAAATTGGTACAATACAATGTTCTTAGAAAAGTCATTATTGTTTAAATAAACTAAATATAGGCGAATATATCAAGTCAATCTGGTCGTTCAGCAAGATATCTTTTGCATTATTATTGAGTTTAAAAATTTTTTCTAATGATTCTAAGTAAGTAAGTTTGGTTCCTTTCGGTAATTTGTGCATGATTTGAAAATTATCTATTTGTGGAAATGGGTGGTGGTTTTCACGGCAATGATTTGAAAACGTTGAATCCGTTTTATTTTTCAAAAAAGATTGTTGGTGTTCTTTAAATCTTGTCTTGAACGATCGACCAGTCTGACCTATATATAGGTACTCCTTTACATACAGGACAAATCAACTTATAAACTCCTGAACTTTCAAATTTTGAAGTGATATCTTTGGCATTGAATAAAAATCCTGAGAGTTTTGTCTTAGGTTTGAAAGCAATTTTAATATTACATTTAGGTATGACATTAGCAGCTTTTTCTGTTAGAGAACCAAAATATGTTAAAGATGTGAATTTTTTCGATTTTTCTACTTTTAATTGGGGATATATGCTGTTGTACGCTAGTTGATTACGTTTCTTGTTTATTATTTTATCTATCAAACTTGTATGAAAACCATTATTTGACGCAATTAGTTTTATAGTCGTAAAACTAATTGCGTCAAATAATGGTTTTTAAACTCAATAATAATGCAAAAGATATCTTGCTGAACGACCAGATTGACTTGATATATTCTCCTATATTTAGTGTATTTAAACAATAATGACTTTTCTAAGAACATTGTATTGTACCAATTTGTGAAATTCACTCGATTAGCCCTTCTTGAAATATGTTCCTCTTGTCTATTTAGGTACCTGCAATAATCCTTTCCCACCCGTAAGCGCAAATCTATAATTATTTTGTATTCAGTTCTTAACTCAATCTGCCCGATGATGGTCTAGTGACCGAAATTGCAATCGCAGTGTTATATTTTTCAAAATATTTTGTGATAATAAACGTAGTAAATTCAAATTCAGTTTCGTTAATCATGTTAAATTATCACGTAGTAACGACGGATTCCATCAACTATTCGAAAAAATAAGTTTATACTTGAAAATGATAAATTGAATTGGAAAATAGCACCTAATCGAAAATAATTTGAGATTTGTTGAAACAATAAGAACTGAAAATATAATTGAGGAAATTGAATTAAAATTATATTGGATGGATTTGTCCATTACTTTGTGAAGATACATTTCAACCATAAATAATAAAAATTTTTACTTCTTTTTTATTACTATTTTTAATTAAATATTTGCTGCAGCTTCCAATTGATAACAGTGAAATAAGTAGATAAATATATTGAGATGGAAATAGCACCTATCTAACAAATAATAAAAAGTAATTAAAAAATGAATGGCAAGTTGAAAACAATAAATTAAAATATTGGAGTCGTTTATTTCTTTCATTTGTTTTTATTTATTTCTTTCGAGTAGGTGAAAAGTATAAACAATAAAAAAAAATGAGAATATATTATAACACCTTCAATTATTAATTGTTTGAGTGTTTGCGACAATAATTAACTAAATATTTCTATAATATGAATTATGTAATTAATTGAAACATATTTTTTTGATAATCAGCAAGTAATTAATTTAATAAGTGACAAGATTCATTACCTAATCTATCCTATCCAGAATAAAATGAATGAGATGAATTCATTTATGTCAAATGAAGGAAAAAAATTTTTAGAATAAAATTTTTAAAATAACAATTTTTCGAAAAGTATCATATCTCATGCTATTCTGATAACGTTATGTGGTGTTATATACCTTGTTGAAGTGAAACTTCTTTGTGTGCATGAGGGTAAAATTCTTACTGATGAAACGCGTCACGTTTTTGTCCAAAAAGAGGGAGAGAGCGATTGAGACCGATTGAGAGAGAGAGTGAGAAAGGGCGAACGTAGCATGAAGCAAATAGCCATGGAGGAACAGAGCAAGTGAGAGAGAGCGAGAGAGAATGGGAGATCGAGAACAAATATACGCTATTGTTGACGTTGAAGGTTAGGAAATTTTAATATTTACAAATAACATGTAGCATTTTAATTTGTCACTCGTCTCTAGGGAATTTAAATAAACTATTTTGCATAAAATATAAAATGAAAATATTTCATAAATTCTCTTTTCTAAATTCTTCCTTTCCCTCCCTCTAAGTCTCAGAAATATAAAGCTTTAGATTAGTTTGAATATATAAACGATATATAAAAATTAGTTTGCCAAAGAACTTTCACTTCTGACATGTGTACTTTGTACGTACGCACTTTTTTTGGAGTGAAACAGCTTCTCATCAATATATATATATATATATATTTTTCCAATTAATTATTCACTGCAATCAACTGTACTTCAATCTACTTGTATAGATGCTTATAGAAAGTTTGTTAATTTCAGTTATACAGACAATAATGCTGAAAAAATAAATGATTCAAATGAGATGTTACATAATTTTCGAGTCACATTCAAAAGCAAAAATAATAGTATCTATATTATTCAACGAGCACATAATGATTGCTATTTTTCACGAGGGTGAAGATTGCGACACGAGCTGCAAGCGAGTGTCGCAATTCACCCGAGTGAAAAATTGTAATTTTGTGCGAGTAGAATACTATACTTTGTCCACGACTTCCTCGAAAAAATTAGTAATAATCTGCATTTTCAACAATACAAATAGTTATCAATAGCGTTGACATAACATTTTCTGTGTTCACTGAAAACTGCATACTCACGTAAACGTCAACTATTTCACTTGACATCGATTCCATTCCTTTCTTTCGCTCTGATAAAAATGAAATAGATAATTTATTAGAGTAAATATTCAATGAGTTGGGCATTATATTAAATATTAGTTTAATAATTTGCCTAAAAGTTATCTTAGTTACATAAAACCTAAAAATCTAATAACAATACTATCCTAAGAATGTGAATGATAGTCTCAAGTTTGGACATACATTTTGAGTGTGACGTCATGCAGTGTATAATAAACCATTAAACACACTAGTGAATAATAGGTTTAATTGTACTTCAGGAAGCACACGTATAATGAATGATTTATAGTAAAGTCGTGGACAAAACTATAAGTTTGCTTGAGTTTGACAATTTGTAAAAGCATGATAACATATTTAAAAATCAATAAAATTCTTCACAAAGTGCTTTTATTATCAGATAGTATTAATGAAATATGAGTTTCGAACATCGTTTCAATTTAAGAATGGACAAAGGCGTGTATGTATTTTAATTTTTGCATTAAATGACAAGTGTGAAAACAAACAAGGGTCAGGCAGGGGAAAATAAAGCTTCAAATTATTTCCTTTACAGTTAAAAGGTGTAACCAATCTGAATATTGAAATTGCTGTGTCAGTATTTTGGGGAGAGAAATCAGGGGTGTACTGTGGAAATTAGGAGTATGCTGAGCAATAAATTGTGTCACTGCACTGTAGTCGCGTCAATAAAGCTTTTCGGTAGAAAGTCCTCAAAACCAGCTCCGATTTTGATGATTTTTTTTGAAATTTCTGTTTTTTGATGTTATTTGAAATCGGAAATATTGTAGAGGGGGGAAATAATTATTTTTATTGTTCAAACAATATAGACTTCATTTATGTAAAAAAGTTAGTTTATGTGCGGTTTTTTTCGAAAGCAATTTTTGAAGTAAGGAAAACGACGAAATCAACGCTATACGATATTTTTGAACAATGTTGTGAAACGGATGTTAATGATGTTACAAAATGTTTTTACATTATCGATGGTGGTATGTTACTTCACAGATTGAAATGAAAAAAAATACAAAGTTTATTGATATTTTTCAACAGTATATCAGATATTTACGTAATAACTATGGTACCAACGTACCATAGTTATACTATGTATTGTATATATTGAGGATACAATAATAATGAAACTAAAGCATCTGAGAGAAATCATCGATATAAAAGTTATACTTCAATCGATAATTTTTTTGGAGAGGACAACTAAAGAGAATTTTTTAGGAAACAGCACAAATAAAAATAGGTTTATCAATCTTCTCTGCAAAAAGTTGGCCGAAAATAATATTGAGTGGAGTCATACAGAAAGTGATGCAAAATGTTCTTTTTCGAAAATAAAAACAGAAATTGACAAAATTACTTGTGTAGTATTGTGTAGTCAATGAAAAAAATGAAGCTACATTATTCTGTTATTTAATAATAAATAATGAATCATTTTATCATGAATAATAAATTATTCTATTATTTAATAATAAATAATAGAAAAATAATGAAGCTAAAAACTTATTTTCTTATATAAATTACATACATATTGGTTGAATAATAAAAATAATTATTTCCCCCCTCTGAAAGATTACTGATTTTCAATAATATAGAAAAACAGAAATCGGAGCTGTTTCTGAGGACTTTCAAAGTTTACCTGTTTCACCAACAACACCGATTATATTCTCGGTGTTGTTGGTTTCACGGCTTCTTCACGACACTATTGTATTCACTGAAATAATTCTATAAAAAATTTTCTCTCAGGTATTTCGAGAATATTATGATTGATTAATATTATGAACCTATTCTTGTTATAGAACTTATAAATAAATATAATAAATAAATAAAACGAGTTATGTGCCTACTTATTTTCATTGAATGATTTTAAAAGTTTTTGTATAAATATACTGAAATTTCTTGATGAACAGTGAGATTTTAGAATAACCATACCTAACGAATAAATTTAATATCAAGTACAAAGATCCGTAAATGAGAAGAATATAACAGTAATACTATAAATTCATAATAATTTAAAATTGCTGACGTTCCTGAGTCGGATAAGAATAGAGTATAAGTGAAATTAAATAAACATTTCATTCACATTGAGTTATCCATTGGCTTTTTGCCAAAACTATTCGTAACCTTTTCACTCCTTTCTTTCATTATTTCACGATAAAAGAAATACCCTAATATCAATGCAGATAATAATTTCAACATGAAATCACAAAAACTTACTATGAAAAAAAAACACATACGTCTAATAACAAAATTTTTTCTAATCCCACCCTGGATTAATCTACTCGGGGGCGGATCTTTTGTCATATGCAGCTTCCCATAACTGTAACACTTTATTCATCAACTTGTCGCGGCCTAAAGAGGGATTATTGGAGGGGTTGGCCAGATGTCTTATTCATTTTTTATAGTTTTTAATAAATTGATTCTGCCGGTGCACTTTGAGTCTATCTAATCCATTATTTACATACGCTCCGGGTCAATGAGTCAGAAAATGACGTCTCTGATATGCCTTACGAAGTGTCGCATGAGAGAGTACTCGGAGAAAATTGAAAAGAAGGAACTGTGACACCAGTTTACTTCAATGAAATACGATTATATTCTCTGCCACTTTATATATCTCTGGGAAATTCAACTTCCCAATTGTGAATGTAAATGTAAAATTATGCATTATATATATATATATATATATATATATATATATATATATATATATATATATATATATATATATATATATATATATATATATATATATATATATATATATACTTGAGATTTCTCAAATTTCTTGAACCGTTTCACTATATTCTAGGACATTGAATTTTTCTTGGGAATATTGGTTCAAAACTTTGGTAGTTAAAACTCCATAAATTTTTTGTTTATATTATATTAAAACGTTTCGACCAACATATGTAGTCTTCTTCAGTTTGGAATTACTTTAATCAAAAAAGGAAATCTTCACTATGACATTTACACTTTTCTAATTTGTCGTGTCCGTTGAGAAAAATTTTAGAAAAGTGTAAATGTCATAGTGAAGATTTCCTTTTTTGATTAAAGTAATTCCAAACTGAAGAAGACTACATATGTTGGTCAAAACTTTTAACTACCAAAGTTTTGAACCAATATTCCCAAGAAAAATTCAATAATATATATATATATATATATATATATATATATATATATATATATATATATATATATAATTGAAAAAACCACAAATGTCGTGGCAAAAAGTCAACTTTTTTTTAAAATAGAGTGTTTTTTAGAGTTTTTAAGCCTTTTTTTTATATTATTTATAAAAAAGTTAAAAATATATATATATATATATATATATATAAATATATATATATATATATATATATAAATATATATATATATATATATATATATATATATCTATATATATATATAGATTGTCACAACTTCACTGTCAAATAGTGATCATGGCATGCTTACCAAATACCGAATAGAGACACCATATAAAAGGATTATTTTCACAAATAAATGATAATAAGCCCGAAACCTGACTAGTTAGGTATAGGTATGATATACATAGATATGAAGCAAATTTTAGCTTTCCGAATTTTCAATAATATACAGGGCATTCCATTTCAAATAATCAACTTTTAGTCACTTTTTCTAGTGAACAAAATAAGTGAATTTTTTTATCACCCTGTATTGAAATAACGCAGATTAGACTAAAATGTAGGAAGTCCTCAAGTATAACCAAACTTCAACCCAAATTTTGATATCATAGTGTTCCTCAACTCAAAGATATCAGCGTTTTAATAGGTCTTGATTTCCGAAGAAAAGTATTGAAAATAATTTTTATTTCGAAAACGGTAACAGATAGGTATAGGGAAATATAATAAAAAGTTATTGGGAAATTGTTGGAGATTCTAAAAATAATATTATATACAGAGTGTTCCATTTGAAAAATCAAAGAGTTACTACTACCACTACTATATTCGATTACTTTATTGAAATGAAACATTAAACTTACATTTGTTTATCTGAATATAAGTTTGAGTTAGATTATTTTTTTCGTTACCTTGTATAATTTTGATAATACCTGATTATACATATAGTAATACCAATCGAAAACTAACAGGACCGTCAAATTTTGACGGTCGATTCGAGATTTTTACTCAAGAGATTTTTATTCAATATACTTACCTCAACTTACATAAATCGTATCAAATACAATACGTACTTCAAAATAAATACTGTTATACATCTCAAACTTCCTGCACAATTAAAAATCGTGTAAGTTTGACAGAATAATCCTCCTGCTTCGCATTACACTCTTTGTAATTATTATGCAATAAGTTGTCGATGTATAACCTGATTATTTTGAAGTACTTATAATATTACTACTGATAATAGCACTTTTAACAAACCTTCAATCTACTTTCATTATCCTAAAAAAAATGTTGAAACAAAATTGTCTCTTACGCAAAAACATAATAACTAAATGGGTAATAAATATTTTAAGCGAGAATATCGAAGTCGTTTTGAACGAAAATTCCCATGGTAAACACCTCTAAATAGACGCAATAACTAACTGCACTTTTCCATATGGAGAGGAATAATAAACAAATATGGCATTTTTAACGTCATAGTCGTTTATTATGAGTACTCGACCCGAATATATATCGCTGGGTAGCGCTAGATATTTTATTTATTGGAACAGGCAATTTACATGCCTTGAATTGAATTTCAATAGAAAAAGCAAGAAATAATTGGACATTTCTCTGAAACTACACTTCCAAGAATGATGCGGATAACTTCGTATATTTCAACTTGAATTTCCATTTCATAGCAAAATATTTCTGCTCGTCTGGTATTGTTTTACTACTTGTAGAATATGATTATGAATTAATAAATATAAATGGTAATATTATGAAGTTATAACAGAAACTTAGGCTTTTTTCATCTATATAATAATGAGTTTTCAAGACTAAGAAGTAATAAATTAAAGGTACTTCAAGTTTTGATGAAAAGTAAGTGAAAATTGTGAATTAAGCACAGAGTGGTGATTTTCTTATTTGGAAATATATTTTATACATGGGTTTGTTGTTATATAATAAATTGGATTGGAAAATCAATGCATAAATTCACAGATCTGAGTAATCAGATATGCTAATTGTTTCCCAATGAAGCTCGTAGTTTTCATTAGATTACAGGCTATAGAGACAAACATGGAAAGCCAAAAGTTCACAAGAGAAACTCTGGGACAAATAGTCTAACACTGTGAAGAAATATATTTCTTCGAAAATTATAGCAAAAGGAAAAAGCGATCGGTTGATTATATAGATAATAATATTGATATTTCTGGTAAGTCAACACCTTATTTGTGCAGAATTGTGTGGAAACATTAGTCTTTTGTATTTTTCAGAAATAGTAAATGAACAACTTGAAGAAGAAAGCAACTGGCTAAAGTACAATTGTGAACCTTGGGGTGAAATTCTAAATCTTTGGGACAGGACTTCAGAGTATTGAATGAAGAAATTTCTAAACAGCCTGTATATTGATTACTAAAGTTGAATAAACAAGCCTGTAAACATTGTCTTACTTTTATTACATAATTAAAATTGGTTATGTTTCCGAAGTACGTATGAAATTCTCATTTAGTGAAGTTATAATGAACCTGCAAAAATCTCTGATATTATATCAGTGCAGATCAATAATAAGCATAGATTTATGGACTACAAAAATAGAAAGGTAATAGTGTACTTTGTCATATAAATGCTAGGTAATACCCTTATTTTGTTATGTAGTATTCCATTCCACCGATAAATAAGAACAAATCGATAAGTGGGAGTTACTTGTTTGTAGTGGTAAATAATAACCAAACAGGAAAAGTACTTGATTTTGGATTGATTGGGCCGATACTTGGTGTAAATTAATAAACATATTAAAACAATGGTTAAAAATATCAATTTACACATTTATTATAAAAAATAACGCATGACGCATGTTTCGGTGGAACTTCACCTTCTTCAGATGCTAATGGCAAACTAACTATGATTCTGTTCCAGGCATAATTCCAAAAGCGACAATATATCTGATTTTATGAAATTGGAATTATGCCTGGAACAGAATTTTTTAGTTTCAATGATAAGATTTACAGTAGTACTGAAGGTTTAATTATGGGAAACCCTCTGAGCCCTTTGTTGGCTGAAGTATTCATGGATAATTTGGAACAGTCAATTCATAATCATCCTGTTAGTCGACAACTCGTTTATTGGTTTAGATATGTGGATGATATTATTTGTTGTTTCACTGGTACTCTTAGACAACTAGAGTGCTTTCAAACATTCATTAACACTTTACACCCTAATATAAAATTCACTTTAGAGATGGAAAAAGATAACTCAATTAACTATTTGGATTTGAAAATAACAAAAGTAGATAACAAACATAATTTTTCAATTTTTCGCAAACCATCGCATACTGATAGCGTCATACTTCCCTACATCCATTCCAACACAAAATGGCAGCTTTCAATAGTATGGTACATCGTTTAGTAAATATTCCAAATTCAAACGCCAATTTTAACATCGAGAAAAATATAATTAAACAAATTGCCGTAAATAATAATTATGATCCCAATATTATAGACAATATGATAGATAAAAAGTTTTTCAAAAATGCGATTAACCCTTACTAAAAATAATATCAAATATAACAGCCTCACTTTCATCGGAAATTCAAGTAAAAAACTTAAATCTCTCTTATCTAAGCACAACATTAACATTACTTATCGTACCGGTAATAATTTAGGAAATAATTTAGGAAATCATATAAAAACAAAAAAAGAAGTTCGTAAAGATAATAAATCTGGAGTTTATAAAATTAATTGTGGCGATTGTGATAAGTTTTACATTAGTAGAACTTTCAGAAGTTTTCAAATTAGAATTTCAGAACACACAGAACGTAGGTTTGTTAATCAGAAGTCGGATTCACATTATGCAAACCATTTAATTCAAGAAAATCACACATTCAATTTTGATTTTAAAATATTAAATACTGAAAGTAAGGGAATTAAACTTAATTTTTTAGAATCATTACAGATAAATAAATACAAGCATTCTGGTCTCCTATTGAATAGCCAAATCGATCATACTTCAAACCCCCTTCTTAATCTTTTCAAAATTACCGAACTACCTGACTAGCAGTTCAGAATTGGTTTTTCCTTTCCTACTAATTATTGGTAACTATCTTTGTATTTACCCCTTCTACATAATCTGTCATTTCTTGTTTTCGATATAACAGAGAATCATAGTTAGTTTGCCATTAGCATCTGAAGAATGTGAAGTTCCACCGAAACGTGCGTCATGCGTTCTTTTTTATAATAAATGTGTAAATTGTTATTTTTAACCATTGTTTTAAAAGTACTTGATGCTTTAAACTTCAGTATTTTTTAACGATTGAATAATACTATTTTGTAGTGGTAATATTTAATAAATGTAGTGATTGGGCGCCTATTTGACTACAACGGTTGGTATAATATAGTTATCTTTGGTTATTCAGAACGCATTATTTTTCTCTGCGTAGTAATGAGAAATTGAAAACAGTTAGTTTTGTGATATACACATCCGAAGTATATTTTGAGCGATCGGAGTATTTGAAATGAAATTTCCATGTCAGTCGACATGAAAATACGTCTGTGATACTGAGACGACAAAATTGAATTCCGATTTAATTACCAGTCCATCAATTCCCGACATGTGGCACGAGTTTTTTCGCTTCAAATTGAAAAAAAAATGCCGGATTTTTATGGGCCCATCGTGTATGCGTGAAGTCCCAAGGGAAAACAAAAATAATATTAAAACGAGCAAAAAACGCAATCACAATTTCCGCTAGATCGAATCCAATATCCGACGAAAATAAAACTATGCGAACGAAATAAATATTCCTTTTTTTACATGGTGACATCCCCTTTAGAGAATTATAGCTGTCCGCTGACCAACTGATAGTAGGAAAATCTACTTGTGTCAATAAACGAGGGGGTAATATTTCCCCTGTGTCCAGCGGGGTGGCTCACACTAGCTCGATTCAGAAAGGTACGAATATTGTTTCTGCATATAAATTGGTATATCTAATATATGAGGCTTTTTTGGGGCCTAGATTTATTACCAGACAAGGGTCGAATAGAAGCTATTCGTCACGGTGCGAATTTGCGTTCGTCTTGTCAATGATTTAGTTGACACAAAAACATGTTTCACATAAAACAGCAGTGAACAGTGGAAAATAGAAGAATTTGATATGTTAATTCAGGGAATTATTACCGGAATTAAATATTACAACGTTAATCAAAGAATGAATGACCACTTATATCACGGTTTATGAGTAGATGATGATTTTGAGAAAGTATTGAATTTTTTTTCCTTCTAATTTCAGTAGGAAGTTCTTTGTTAAAAAAGTACAAATTTTTTTTGTAGCGTATCCCTTGAAAATATATTTACACTAATTGTACCACCTATGACAAAATCTTTAAAAATCCTACTGAAGCATAAGAAAAAATGAATTTAAAAAGGTCGTATTTAGTCTGACAATAAAATGCACATAAATAATTGTAGAATCTTCTGTTTTAAATTGATTGCAGAAAACACACAATAGAAACCACCTTTAAAAAATACATAGCATATTTATAGGTCCGTTGTTCATTAATGTCTTTGTTGATTAATGTCTTTCAATTTTGTTTATGAAACAAGGAGTTCTTTTCTGCATCTAATGGGAGCTATGTCCTTGCTTTTCCTCACTCAGCTTCTTGAAGCCTGGTTCAAACGATGATAAGTACCTACAATCTTAAAACGTGGAAGCATCCAGTTTGTTTCTTTACTTATTTTTTATGAATGCGTACGAGGAAAACGCTCTTTATACCAAGACGGTCTATGGAAACGAAAACAAAAATTTGATTGCTAGGTCAGATAGACATTAGTATATAGTGATGATATCTCACCAAA
Organism: Cynegetis impunctata; assembly: GCA_030704885.1. Lineage (NCBI taxonomy): Eukaryota > Metazoa > Arthropoda > Insecta > Coleoptera > Coccinellidae > Cynegetis > Cynegetis impunctata. The sequence continues at coordinate 69,701 of JARQZK010001447.1, read as the reverse complement.
ACCTGATGAGAGTCTTACTTTTAAAACCGGATTTCAAAGTACTGTCAGAATAAAGGTCAATGAGTGTTTTTTTTTTCTGCAATACTCAATTTTCGTTCATTAAGTTATGCTTTTTTGTCGGTACAGACATTGCTAAATTGAAAGGAATATTTCGTTAATAAAGTTCAGCCATTGCTCTCTATCTTTCCGCAAACACCCTGTCAACACTTGGCAAACCCCCAGGGGTTCGAGTACCCTAGGTTGAGAACCACTGACCTACATGGATAGATGATGGTAAGAAGTTTCTAATGATGGGCCACACTTTGCTTTCCTACCCTTAACCGGTGCAGAACAGCTCCCTAAAATGTCCATTTTTTGTGTCTTACAACTTTTTCTTTGTCTTGACGAAATTTACTAGGATAGTTACACTTATCATGTAGTTTTTGATATATTTAGATTGGCCATGATGGACCAAAATTGGTTTGCTTGAACGGCAGGTCATTTGGGTCAGGCCTAAGATCCAAAGACCTATCTTTGTGGGTTCTTTCTGGAATATGTTACGCCTACCAAAGAAAGAGGCGAAATTGACAATTTTTGATAAAAGAGGTTATGGGTGAGAAAAAAATACGAAGGGTGAATTACTTCAGCAGTAAAAAATACTCGTACCGCCAAAAAAGAGTCTCCTGACATCAACTGAATCCACGTACGAATTTTGAACCCTCTAACTCTATTTGAAGGGGGTTTCGGGTTGCAAAAACCTCTTTAACCCGGTTTATCAGCTCTATACACCCTCTAAAAATCTCTGAAAGGCTGAGTTTCGTATATGTTGTTCGTTTCCGCTCGTCGCCTTACTGCCTTTTTTGGAGATGCCAAAATTTTCACTGAATTTAATCAATTTTTGATAAAACAATACCATATAGCAAATTTCAACTTATTGAAACAATGGTTAATAATAACAATTTACACATTTATCAAAAGAAATAACGCATGACGCACGTGTGCCGATATATATATATATATATATATATATATATATATATATATATATATATATATATATATATATATAATTTCATTTTCTTAGCAATAACAGGCCATTTGATATCGGAAATCGACTTCACTGAACAGTTAACGTTTCTATATATAATGAATAAAGTATAAACTTTAAAATAAAAACACTTGGCTTATGTTTCACAATATAAAAAAATATTTAGGTACTGTATTTAGCAGTAGCGAAAAGTCGACATGTTTCGAGTTATGAACTCATTATCAAGACTGACTACAGGAGAGTATTGCATCGTAATTTATAAAACAGACAAAAGCAAAGGTGATACCTGAAAATGAATTTGTTCGTTTACAAGGGGTAATTGACTATTATGGGCGGAACTTATTTCGAGAATTTCGAGAAGGTCAAGGCGTTTACCCTTGTTACCTGAATGTAACAATTTGGTTTTGTTGAAATCCAGGAAGTGATTGAATTTTATACAATGTTCAGAGAAGCCAGTGGTATTTTTGTTTTGTAAAATTGACTTTTTATGTTCTTCAACACGAATATTTATATTCCTTCCTGTCTGTCCAATATAGAAAGCAGGACATTCGTCGCAAAATATTTTGTAAATACCACTGTTTTCTCCGATGTTAGATTTTTCTTTATTATTGACCAAGAATGACTTCAAGTTTCTTTTATTTGTACAAATTGTTTTAACGTTATTTTTCGATAGTCTGTTACAAATTTTGCTACTCAAATTAGGCACATAATTTATTGGGAAGTATTTTTGTTCTTCATTAATAGTTTGTGTGGGGTATATTGAATGCAACAGATACTTTATTCGTTTTTTCCCAATGAGCTTGTCGATAAGACTTTCATTGTAACCGTTATTGATGGCTAATAATTTAATTGTATTAACTTCAGTTTGAAAATTTGTTTCCGTTAATGGAATCGTGAACAACCTATGTATGAACGAATGAAAAGCACTGAGTTTTATTTTAATGTGTTGGTTACTGTCGCTGTGAATTAAAGTATCTGTGAAGGTTGGTTTTCTATAAATGTTGAAAGTAAGAGAATTCAAATTCCTAGCAATCTGAACGTCTAAGAAATTCAAGGTACCGTTTTCGTTTTCTACTTCTTTTGTAAATTGAATCGAGTTGTAGAAAGTATTTATATATTTAAGGAAATTATCTAACTGCCTATCTGTACCGGTCCAAATACAAAAAATATCATCTACATAACGCCTCCATAATAAAACGTTAGTAATTAAATTATTATCAGCATTGAAAATTTTTTCTTCTAAGTTATTCATGAAAATTTCACTCAACAAAGGCGATAACGGTGATCCCATGGGTAATCCGTCTTCTTGTTTGTATATTATATTTGTACGTTTGTACGTTTTATTATGGAGGCGTTATGTAGATGATATTTTTTGTATTTGGACCGGTACAGATAGGCAGTTAGATAATTTCCTTAAATATATAAATACTTTCTACAACTCGATTCAATTTACAAAAGAAGTAGAAAACGAAAACGGTACCTTGAATTTCATAGACGTTCAGATTGCTAGGAATTTGAATTCTCTTACTTTCAACATTTATAGAAAACCAACCTTCACAGATATTTTAATTCACAGCGACAGTAACCAACACATTAAAATAAAACTCAGTGCTTTTCATTCGTTCATACATAGGTTGTTCACGATTCCATTAACGGAAACAAATTTTCAAACTGAAGTTAATACAATTAAATTATTAGCCATCAATAACGGTTACAATGAAAGTCTTATCGACAAGCTCATTGGGAAAAAACGAATAAAGTATCTGTTGCATTCAATATACCCCACACAAACTATTAATGAAGAACAAAAATACTTCCCAATAAATTATGTGCCTAATTTGAGTAGCAAAATTTGTAACAGACTATCGAAAAATAACGTTAAAACAATTTGTACAAATAAAAGAAACTTGAAGTCATTCTTGGTCAATAATAAAGAAAAATCTAACATCGGAGAAAACAGTGGTATTTACAAAATATTTTGCGACGAATGTCCTGCTTTCTATATTGGACAGACAGGAAGGAATATAAATATTCGTGTTGAAGAACATAAAAAGTTAATTTTACAAAACAAAAATACCACTGGCTTCTCTGAACATTGTATAAAATTCAATCACTTCCTGGATTTCAACAAAACCAAATTGTTACATTCAGGTAACAAGGGTAAACGCCTTGACCTTCTCGAAATTCTCGAAATAAGTTCCGCCCATAATAGTCAATTACCCCTTGTAAACGTCTGTTTTATAAATTACGATGCAATACTCTCCTGTAGTCAGTCTTGATAATGAGTTCATAACTCGAAACATGTCGACTTTTCGCTACTGCTAAATACAGTACCTAAATATTTTTTTATATTGTGAAACATAAGCCAAGTGTTTTTATTTTAAAGTTTATACTTTATTCTTTATGATGTTTCACCAAGTGATGTGCGAGAATTCAATCTCAGTTTCTATATATATATATATATATATATATATATATATATATATATATATATATATTATACATACATACAGACATATATATATATATATATATATATATATATATATATATATATATATATATATAACATTTTGATTAAAAAAGGCTTTCCAAATTGTTTCAGTTCTTGACAAACACATGCATCGATTGATTCAAATTATTAGATCTCAGGAACGGCTACTTGTAGCAACTTTCGACAAGAATAGCGTTTTCACGTAAAAATGATAAAGAGATCAATTTTTCTTCTAGAAAATGCACGAAAAAGTTGTGACTTCCAAACAGAGAAAAAGGTAGGTGGCACCACCTACCTAAATCAATGTAGATTAATAACTGTGAATAAGGAAGTTATATTAACAGACTCAAATTGTCGTTTCTTTGTTTACAGGTAAGATTGTATAGTGTAAATAGTCTTTGTAATAGTTCACAGGCAACAACAATTCAAATAAATAATTATATATATATATATATATATATATATATATATATATATATATATATATATATATATATATATATATATATATATATAAATATATATAGCAGACAACAAAATACCACATAAATCGTAGTTCACGCCTTATACAACTGATTTGGAATCCACTCCCACACTTAGATTTCGATACAGTGGCAACAGTTCATTACTTTCGGTGAAAATACTGCTCAAAACGTGCAATATTCTACAGAACGTATTGAATGGTGCTTTTTTCTCTCAACTCTCTATTACACGATGAAAATTCGTGATATATGTAGGTAATGTTTGAAGTTTCATCTGAGTGTTTTAATGTTTCAAATATGGAATTTTAAATGGTAGTAATTCCTTCATTTTATAAGATCCCTAATGCTGCGAACTTTTTTGATAATCCTTCATTAAAAAACGAAAATAGACACAGAAACTATAGTATTGAAGAATCGAATATACTATGTTCATGATAGTAAGAATAGTGCTCAAATGTTAATGGAATATATACATTTAAGAGAAAATATATTGTCTGGCTTTGTTTGCTCTGGGATTATTTCTAGGGAATCTTCAAGAACTCGGGGGGAAGATTTGTATCTCGAAACGCTCCTATATGTACTCCTACATTTTCGTATCCTTCCACATAAAACAAGAATCCTTCAGCCGTTTTGTCGGCAGTTTATGCCTGCGAAATGCAAAACCCCGACTGTTTTACATTTCACTAAGCTCATATTTAATGGCGACGGTGTCTGTGAACTATATGCCTCGGATTGGGGCGCATATGCTGAGTGCCCCCTCCCCATCCTCACCAGATTTAGAGCTGCTTAGATTTTATGGACCAAATGAAATTACATTCCCCTTTAAAATATGATGAGCTTTCCCGATAATGAAACCGACTCAATCTCGGATATCTTCCGCTTCTATCCCTTTCAGCCTCCCTTTCGTTTTCACCTTGTGTTGCCTCATATCGCTTCGGAGTTTCATATTAGCACTTCCACTTCCTTAATCAAGAAATGTTAATTCGAAGAAGTTGCTATGCCTCTCTTGATTGAAATCAATTTTGTATGGATGAGATGAGGTGCAATTAAAGTAGGTGGTTCAATGAGGAAATATATTTGCAATCTAGATGTTCCTTTTATTCTGAGTACATTAGTCACCCAACCTACAGGAATAGGAACTTGGATGATCTTCTAGAATTCAAACATTTTCTTTTTAAGTAACAAAAGAGGTTTTAAAGTCTTCAAAAGTTAAGATACTCTCAAATTGTTTAGATAAGTTTGTTAACATTATTTTGCTGAGCAAAATATTTTCTCATTTGGAAAGTTAGAGAAAATATTGTATAGTACTAGGATGAATCAAAACTTTTACTAAAATATATTATTCTAGATCTTGAAGAATATCAAAAACTGTTGCTTTTTCACAAATGATACACTCTTGAAGAATCAACAAATTCACTACAATAAACAAATCTATATAAAGATATATAAAGATATATATATATATATATATATATATATATATATATATACGAATGTCGTGGCGAAACGTAAACTTTTTAATAAAATCTAGTTTTTTTGAGATTCACCAAGCCTGTTATTGCTAATAATTATCAAAAAATAAAAAATAGTTCACAGGCAATAATAATTCAAATATATATATATATATATATATATATATATATATATATATATATATATATATATTTGAATTATTATTGCCTGTGAACTATTTTTTATTTTTTGATAATTATTAGCAATAACAGGCTTGGTGAATCTCAAAAAAACTAGATTTTATTAAAAAGTTTACGTTTCGCCACGTATATATATATATATATATATATATATATATATATATATATATATATATATATATATATATACTAGTCATTTTCAAAACAATTTCACAATTAATTCAATATTTAACAGTCTTTGTATTACATAGCAAGGTCGTCGATGTCATACTGGTTATCTTACGTGATTAACTTCTTCTCTCTCTTAATTCGTATTTTCTCAGTTTTCTCGGTGAATGATGTTATGGTATATTCTTCCGAAGTTTTCAATGTCAGCTCTTGAGTTCAATATTGTTTTTTCTTCTCTTTGGATGGCTATCATCTCCATTATGTTTCTTTTTTGTTGTTGTTTTTCTTTTCCAATAATTTTCGCATTTTTAAAATCAAACGAATGTAGTTGTTCAATTGCATGTTTTGCCAGCGCAGTTGTTTTTTTGTTTGTTCGTATAGAGTATTCATGTTCGTATAATCTTCTGTTCAAATACTGTTTTGTGTTACCTATATAACACGTATCACAATCAATACAATCTATTGAATATATCGTATGTGTTTCGTTTTGTCGTTCTATTTTCGGTTTCATTTTTGTATACAGCGAGCCAGTTATGTTATTAGGTTTGTGGCCTATTTTTATATTGTACTTCTTCAGGACGTTACTTATTTTGTAAGATATTTCTGGTATAAATTCCATTCCCATGTATTTTATCTCCACATCGACATTTTTTGTTTTTTGGCTATTTTGGTTATAAATTTGTTGTATTCTTTTTTTAATAATTGGTTCGTGAAATTTTTTTGGATAATCGTTCTTGTCTAACACTTCTTTAATTTTTCTTATATTTTTAGGTCAGGGTTGGGTAGTTTAAAAATGCGAAAATTATTGGAAAAGAAAAACAACAACAAAAAAGAAACATAATGGAGATGATAGCCATCCAAAGAGAAGAAAAAACAACATTGAACTCAAGAGCTGACATTGAAAACTTCGGAAGAATATACCACAACATCATTCACCGAGAAAACTGAGAAAATACGAATTAAGAAGGAGAAGGAGTTAATCACGTGAGATAACCAGTATGACATCGACGACCTTGCTATGTAATACAAAGACTGTTAAATATTGAATTAATTGTGAAATTGTTTTGAAAATGACTAGAAGTCGAAACGCGTAAATAATTATAGTGTATTTTAATAAATAGTAAATGTTATTGCAAATAGTTATTAAATGTTGACATTATCCTAGTGAAATAAACCCTGAATATAAAGATGTCAGTAAATACCAACGAACTTATATATATATATATATATATATATATATATATATATATATATATATATATATATATATATATATATATATATTCTCTTTTTATTATGTTTAATTTAACGTTGTTGGGAGCAAGTGAACGTCAATGAAAATCACATTAAAAAAATTGCACAAACAGTACTGATACAACAAATAATATTTCCTCAATGTTTATTCAATCAAACCATATTAAACTGATCACATTTGGTATCAGCGAATACAATAAACTATCGAATAACAATATAGGTTGATTCAAGGTCAGAAACGGTGTTATGTTCGAAAAATATGAAAGGCCTTCATGATTTTGCAGTATATTCCAGACAACAAAGAGCACGAGTTCTGAATTTCAGAAAATTGTGAAAATATTACGATTCCTTTCATTATATCCAAAATCAACGTTTTATTGGCAGTTACTAACGAAAAAAACCGTTAGCTTTTAGGATGTAAGATTTGAGATATTAACGTGAAGATAAAAGTTTAGGCACGAAAGGCTTTATTTCGTAAATATTCTTATCAAGGTTCTAACTCTTCACTGAGTTGACTAGTAATGACCGAAATGAAAATTATTCTGAAAGATTTCCTCTTAGCAGAAAAATCTTACATTTTCAGGATCTCTATAAAGTGTCTGTAAAGCGTCAGGGTCTATCGCGACAGATCAAAAAGCACAAACAGGATAAGTATAATGCACAGAACAACGTAAATCCATAAAATATTTATGCTTGCCCATCCCCAGGGAATCACATTATGACAAGGCGCTCAGAACGATGCTAAAAGGCAGTCACAGGAAGCAGGACAACGATGTTGCCAGGTTATTTTACGAATTGTCTTGCAGACACTGTTCAAGAAGATGGTCGGCCAACAATTTTTTTAAAAATTACTTAGGAATTATATTTTTTATATCAGGTCATCTTTTATAAAAATTGAGTTTTTCGTCTGTTACTTCAACCAATCCACTTTCTGATTTACTATCAAATACGTTGTTTATGCCATATATATATATATATATATATATATATATATATATATATATATATATATATATATATATATGTATATATATATATATATATAGATATATTTAGTTCGCGTCCATATTGGCATCCCGCCTTGCAAAATCTGCGGTTCAAGTAGCATCCGAAGTAAATTGGCATCCAATATACAGATGCCAATTTGACTTTCTCAAAAAACTTTTCCTGTGTGTTGATATACTTATTATTCATGCGTAAAAGCGATTAAAAACGATGGATGCTATTTGATAATTCTTCGAAAAATACGAGTATATTGTAGTCTCGAGTGTATATGTGCTAGGGTGCGCTAGTTCGATTGTGTAATACTTACAAGGCAGTCAGAAGAGCGGTTAATTTGGCATCCATAAATCTGACAACGTTGCGGCTGGCAATCCTCTAGCGAATTATGTGATTGTTTGGATATTTACGTTAGTCTCGTTTATAAATGAAAAGCGAATTGTGATTTTGCTAAATCCAACTAAGTATAAATGCACTTCAAATTTCATTGAAAGGCTGTTACTTTGAAATTCTTGGATAGGATCTAAAACGTTTTTTTCATTTGTATTGATTTCTGTGAATTCGTAACTATTCATTATTCAAGTTTAAGTGTAATATTGAAAAATATCATCTACTTCTCCGACTATATAGAAATTAATGAACAGTAAATATTATTATGATGATTGATTCAGTTTCGTTTCTTCTACATGGAAGTGAAATTGAACTTTTGATCATTTTTCCCCTAAGAAAAAAAATGATATTAGTTTCAGATTATTGAGTAACATTTTTTCATAATATGACACCTTACTAAATAATGGAATACCATCAAAAAAGGTTTATATGCTTTATAGAAGCATCTATTTGCAGAGCACCAAATAACTTTAAAAAAAAACAAATTAATATTCATAAAAAAACATAGAATTTGGCTAGAAATGTTTTTTTTTTCAGTCAACTGAAATTCTGAAAATTCATAATTTCTCTTTGAAAAAATATCATATAATTTAGTACCTGTCAGTTAGTTACATAGGTAATTCGGGCTATTTAGAGTCTAGATTTCAAAATATTCATTCAGATTTATGTATGAACTTATGTCTAAATAACTTCTCTATTATGAAATTGTTCTGCCTTATAATCACAGTTATTTCGGATATCAAATTTTCAGGAAAATAAATATTATCTTAAGAGATAGATATAACAATGTCATTCGATCGGAATATTGAGAAAATCGTCATAATACGAGGATGGAAATTATTGGGAAATATTGAAATTTTTTCATCAAATTAAATTTTCTGGTCGATGAAGCTTAAAGTTTTAACTATTCTTAAAATATTCTCATTACTGTTCGGTCTATGTCGACATTTAATATTTGAATTCTAATTTGAATTTTCGAAAACAGTATCTAGAGTGCTACAATCGCGATTTTATTTACTTCGAACACGTTTCAGATTGCGGATACTTTGGCATCCATATATACTCGGCAATATTGTTTGTAACGAACTTGTTACAGATAACAGTTACTTTATCATCCGTCAACACAGAAAATTGAAATTTCAAATAATTATGCGGCTTATGCGGAATTTGGAGGTTCTCGTTTATTTTTATAAGAGGAAAACGGGGTCGTGGAGTATCTGTTTGGTGTACCTAAAACGTTCATTCCTATGAATGGGTACTGGGGTTATGAAAAAATTTGCTCAATTAGCTTCAATAACTGAGATTGAATTATTTTGAACTGAGATTGAATTAGCTTTAGGTGACAATGAAAAAGCTCAATTTTTAACATCAACTAGGCTGAGAAAACATCTAGCCACAATAACACAAATATTCAACATGGAAAAAACTGAACTTGCAGAACAGCAGCTTGCATCCTTCATGGGACATACTGATAAAACTCACGAAGAATGTTATAGATTACCAGACGAAATTTATCAAACTGGAAAAATAAGTAAGTTGCTGTTAGTATGCCAAGCGGAAGACCTAGAAAAATATAAAGGTAAAAGTTTGCAAAAATTGGCATCCTGAAATAGATGAGTAAACAGAAAATTACATTCCTTTGGAACATGATATACAGATAGGAAATAACAAAACACTGAGCAAGACTGCGAAATGCAGCAAAATGATTCCTTAGACATTGAAAACCACCTAAAATATTGTCTACTGAAACAAAAAACCTCAAGCAAAGTGAATATTGGTTCCTTGGACAGCAGAACAAAAAAGTCTAAACCAAAGAAATTTTTCATAAACCACATTCAAGAAAGAATCGTTACTGAAGAAACCTGAACAATTTAATCGAAAAAATATTCTGAAATATTTTCAAACAGAACATGGGCCACAAATAAAAGTGTAGCTAATCAATTCAATAAAAAAAATCAGCGTTGTAGTGTATTTCAGATTTATTATTGATTCAAAGAAATCTATGAAATACGTTATTATTTCAGTTTTCGTCATTTGTGTAGTGTGTCTTTATCTACTCATTAAGTTAATATTTTTTTTGAAAAATGTTTTTACTCAATTCACTTCTTATGCACGTTCTTTGACATCTTAGTTTTTGTCTGTATCTATAACTAGTACATTAATAATAAAAATGTGATTTCGAGTAATATGTCTGACCTACTAATTTAATTCAGTGTTCAATCAAAAGTTACAAATTATTTAGATAACAAACCTGTTACTCTAATGTTTGTCCCATTCACTTTACTCCTGAAAAAATCCTGATTTATTTAAACTTGGAAGTAATCGAAATATTATTTTAAGGCAATTACAGATTAGAAGCGAAAGGTATAAAAGAACTTTGAAAATAGGTTATCCTCGCAAAATTTTGATTAACCTAATTCACCAAATGCTATCAAACCAAAGATGTGAAAAGAAAACCAGGAAACAAAGAAATTCATAACCTTCTGCTCACCTGATAAACTCAATACCTATAACATTTATGAATGATTCGCAAGAGATTATTTTGTGTTGTTTTAAAATATAGCATTAATTTTTTATTGAAAACACTATAATAAATTCGCAGCTTATATTAATATAGTAGGTGATTGAATCATTGGAATATATCACAAAAATTAAAACAAATCTGAAAAACGTGAAAATACAGATTTTATAGCTCCATGGAACACATGATATTAGAGGGAACAAAGATTATTTTGAATTTATTGAAATAGAAAATAAAATGTATTAAAATTTAAGCACCTGATCAAAGAAGTGAAAAGGTTCACCATTCAATTGGAAACCATATACAAAAAAAATTTCTCACAGAATCTTCTATTTTATCATTTGAACCAAAGCAGCCATCCAGGCTTTATGTGATATGTTATCTCAAACAATTACATTTAACAGGAAAATGTTCAAGATAATACCGAAGATCATGAGAACATGAAATCCGGCTTACATATTTAGGAATTGGCAACACTGTAGTGATGCCACTTTGGTTCCCCTCTGTACGTGAAAATATACAAATGGATGCCAAAGTAGCCGTTGTGCTGAACGGAGTTCAATTTGGCCACATTTCTAATACAATATACACGATATACAGATAAGGATGCCATTTAACTACGATGTTTGTAGGGATGCCGATTTGTTCCCCAACTAAATATATATATATATATATATATATATATATATATATATATATATATATATATATATATATATATATATATATATATATATATATATATATATATATATATATATATATATATATATAAAAAACAGAATTCTTCGTGTTAACGATACACGTTCGTGGCAATAAAATGAAGTGAACTAGGACATTTATTTGAAACTAATCAAACAAACCTCCTAGCGGAGCTGGTTATACGAGTTCACAAAACATCGAAATGCCTCCATATACCTTAGGATGGTGTATGTTAGAAACATTAAGTTGTTTATCACAATCAATGGAAATGATAAACAGTCTGTTTCGCCCTTATTTGGGCTCATCAGTATCATCTATCCATCGAAAGTGATAACGATAACGAAAGTATATGGAGGCATTTCGATGTTTCGTGAACTCGTATAACCAGCTCCGCTAGGATGTTTGTTTCAACGTTGATTAGTTTCAAATAAATGTCCTAGTTCACTTCATATATATATATATATATATATATATATATATATATATATATATATATATATATATATATATATATATATATATATATATATATATATATACATATATATAATTGAATTTCTTGTCTGTGTTGTATTGTTATTTATTTATCTTCTCTTAGCAATAATAAGCCATTTGAGTAAAAAACCGGATTTATCAAATAGTTAGCGTATAGTCACAAAATTCGTGACACGAATTTAGTGATGAAACGTTAACTGTTCAGTGAAGTCGATTTCCGAAATCAAATGGCCTGTTATTGCTAAGAAAATGAAATTATATATATATATATATATATATATATATATATATATATATATATATATATATATATATATATATATCGGCACTAAACATTATTGTAATAAACTTTCAACTTCGAAGAAACGAAACCAAACATTTGGCTTGGTATATTTATAGTTCTTAAAACCATTTGTCATATAAAGATGGAATAGCTCTGATAGCAAGAGATTTGAAAATAACGGAACAAAAAGTCTGAGGCAATAAAAAATGAACCGAGGGAATGAAATTAATGACAGGACAGTAACAAAATGTTTTGCATAACCACTAAGAGTAGAGGAAATTAATTACGTACAAAGTATTTCATAAAAATATGGGAGCGATAGAAGTTTATTAATGACATTTTACAAGGAACAAGCATAAATATTTTTATGAATATATGATAAATAGATACAGCATTTGAAAGAATGGAAGAGAACGAAAACTAAATTAGACTGCTATCAGAGCAGGTTATTTACACTACAAAATGTGAAGATTTGGCCATTCGAGATAAAGTAGGTAGGAAATTATTAGCAATAATATATGAAGAGAGAGACTGATGCCCGATTTTACCAACTAATTCCTAAAGTTAGGCAATACTTAAATCGGAATTAGGAATTCCTAAGAAATTCTTAAGTAATGCCTAAGGACTATAGGAAATACCCAACGTTAGTCTGCCTAGAGTATTTAGGAAATGCTTAACCTCAAATTTATATAATAAAATTTTCTATCATTTTTTTCTCATTTTACTATCCTTTGTCAAATTTACAGTGTAGTATTAAACAGTGGTACCAATTATATGTAAAAAACTTTCCAAATCAAGTTCTTAACAAGGTATTTCTTAACTAAGAATTTCTCAGGTTGATGAAATCCGATTTAGGTACCTAAGTATCGGATTTAGGTATGTCCTATCATAGGAATTACTTAGTAAGAAACTTCCTTACATCTGACCTTACATTATGACTCAAAAAAGTTGCAAAGATTAAATAAAGAATGATATGTGAAGAAGAATAAGAAATTAGATAAAAATAACAGATATTGATATTGTGTAGCTCTCCGAAAAAAAGTAATAAAGAACTATGTTTAAAGACGTGATCGTTTTGTATACGTATAAATAGGTAATTATTAATACGATTTTGATCATTCTCTTTCATGAAGGATTCAATGAAGAGGTTTCATTGACCGATGGTGAATTCATCAAAATTTGTCTTATTATCAGGCACACGAATATTTCAGCATGTAGCTCATGTTAGGTTGAGCCATTTTCATTGAAGTCTTTCTGTTTCAGGTGAAGAAATCAAACCGAAATGCATGAAATGCCATTATTCTCAGGAGTCGTATCTTCTAATCATGCTTTTTATTCAGGACATGATGCCATGATGACCTAATATCCTTAAACATGAGTAGGGATGAGATTGAAAACTGTAGATATTTCCTTGAAAATATTCGACATTCATAAGAATTGAGAAGTTTTCTTTAGCTTTCATTTACAGATGATGAGTTCATCAATATTATTCTTATTCGTAGGTACAATAATATTGTAGCATGTAGATGAGGAGTCCATTTATGTGAGGTTGAGCCATTTTCATTGAAGTATATTTTTGTTCCATATAATTCCAGTTATTGTACTTTCAGGTGACGAAATAAATGCATTAAATGCCATTATTTTCAGGAATCTTATCTTCTGATCATCATTCTTCGTGTTCAGAACATGAAGTCATAATGACCTTATTTCCTTAAAACATGAGTAGGGATGAGATTGAAAACTGTAGATATTTCCTTGAAAATATATCTCGATATTCATAAGAATTGAAAAGTTTCCTTTCGCTTCAACAACAATCAAATTTGATTATTCTTCAGAATCGAATTCACAAAACAAATTACACTTTCCCTCGTCATAAAGTCCCGAAAAAGGCGGAATATTCGAAGCATAAAATATCCATTAGCGAAATTAATGCACAACGGAGAAACTGTAGCATTTCAAATTTTCCTCTAATACAGAATGGGTTCGCGAAATGTAAATTCAGGATATAAAACTCGGTATTGTGAAATATTTTCATCGAGTTTATATCTCAACGGCGGGTCATAAAACTCCCCTCCTTCGCTTTATGGCTCAGGGGCTGGACGAATAAATCAGAATCAGGTGTTCCACCTTTCGATATTTTTACGTTATTCCAGTCGATTGCCTCCGGACCGTGGTACAAGGAGGCGGTTTGGATCACTCATTTATTTTATTCAGGGATGACAGTCCTCTTCATTGAATTGTTGCATCTCCAAGTATTTACGGTAAATCCGCTTCGTTCGAAACTAACACCAATACCAAAAAACGATTACTCGAAGTATGTTCATCCTATATATATATATATATATATATATATATATATATATATATATATATATATATATATATATATATATATATATATATGATGAAGTATAAACTTTAAAATAAAAACACTTGGCTTATGTTTCACAACTGAGTTCATAACTCGAAACATGTCGACTTTTCGGTACTGCTAAATACAGTATCTAAATATTTTTTTTTTATATTGCGAAACATAAGCCAAGTGTTTTTTATTTTAAAGTTTATACTTTATTCTTTATGTGATGTGCGAGAATTCAATCTCAGTTATATATATATATATATATATATATATATATATATATATATATATATATATATATATATATATATATATATATATATATATATATATATATACAGGGTAGCGAGAAAGGTATTTTTTTTTAAGACGATTAAACGTATAGTCATCAAATTCCTCTCAGAGATGGATTGTTTGAAGAGGTGTAATTGAGTGCCCGGCAAGATCTCCCGACTTGACTCCACTTTATAAAAGACATAACTGATTCAAAAATTCTCAAATGTCTAGAGATACAAAAAATTTCTCCTTAAATGATAAACATTTCTATTCGATGCTTCAAATACAGATTCTATTATTGCTAAGACACAGGTGGCCAACATTTTGAGCTCCTGTTATAAGGAAACTATTAATATTTTTGTAAGTTAGTATGAATTGAAGAATCACATATTGTATGTCTTTGAAAATTGTTCCTCAAATTTTTTAGTAATGTGGTACGTATTCTGTATTTTTGAAAAGAGGATGAAATTAGCTTTTCTACGATATATCACTCGACCTACGGTGCTATTTGAAAACATTCGAGATGGCGGCGGTACACTGAATGCTGACGTCATTCAAGTTTGATAGGACCTCTGTCAAAAAAAAAATCCTGTGCATAACCCCAAAATTTGATAAGTATACGTTCAATCATTCCAAAGAAAATAACTTGTTGCTAGACTTTCTCGCTACCCCGCATATATATATATATATATATATATATATAATATATATTATATATATATACAAAACTGTACTATGTTAAGGGTGTAGTGACTCATGTATCATATGGGAAAAAAGGGTACTCTTTCTTCTTTACCGAGCTTTTGCAATCATTTATTGCTTCTTCAGGGTTTCTAGAAATTATTACAGACATACATTAGTAAAATTATCAAACATGAAAAAACATTATGTTCTCACCGAAAACGAGGTTATAATACATCTATTTAAGAACTTCGTCCGAACAAACATATAAGTTAAGATACAGGAATGTCTTGGATACATAGAAAAATAATAACACTTGAATATTCAACAAGTAACTGTAAATATTGCTAAGTTTTTGTGTATCGGATTTCTTGTTTATAGTAAATTCACTTTTATTAATTTGGATCATTTCATGTAATAATCATTTGTGGTAATTTTTTTCCATTTTTAGTATTTTCACGCTTTCGAGATCAATCCGATGATCTAAGTTATGTGCATGTATTGCTAGTGCACATCGATTCTTGTTATTTGTGATATCTGATTTGTGCAGAGATATTCTACTTCTAACCCATTGGGATGTTTGACCAATATACACACCCTGACAATCCTGACAGTTTAGCTGGTACACGACATTACTTTTCAAATTTGTTGGTATTGGGTCCTTGAGACTGCTATATAATGATTTCACCGTTTTTTGATTATAAGTTGTCAGTAGTACCTTTTCGTCTCTGAAAATAGATTTAATCATGGATGTTAGTTCTCTTATGTTCGAGAAAGATGCATAAAGTTTCTGTTCTGTGTCCTTTTTCGCTTGTTGTACATCAGATCCAGGTCCAAGTGTTGTATCCGAACCGTATAAAAGTTTATTTATCAAAACAGCTGGATATGAATTTTGTCTTAAAATCTCGAATAATTTTTTAAATTCATTCTGTTTGAAGGTCTCATGGCATATTCTAACAATTCTCTCTTTCATTCCCTTAATAATATATATATATATATATATATATATATATATATATATATATATATATATATATATATATATATATAAATAATGAAGGTATAAGTGGTTTGTCATTTTCGACCTTTGTGGGGTTGCGATCATTTTTACGGACGGCCCAAGGCAGTCATTTGGCCCTAATTTTAGAAAAAGTATTTGGAACAACGGTTACGTCAACCGGACTCGTGTGACCGTCGTAATAACGGCGGGAACCCTTTCCGATCTGTGTAGTGTATCGCGAGAATGGAGTGTCCGAAGTTTATTCGATTAGCGCAAAAATTACCTGATTTCAAATATCCAAGAGTAAAATTCGCATCAAGCGAGCTTGGACTCAAGTGATCTCTCAATAAATAGAAGATTGGTTAGTGCTGACTATCGTCCGGTTGTCATAGGCGTAAAGCGAATAGGGGGCTACCATAGGTGTAAAATGATGTCCGAAGGTGGGTGGATCTATATTTTCGCGTATCTATATTCAAGGGGATTGAGCTCAATAACTTAAGCTCTGAATATTTCAGCTATATGTTAACTGCACGAAAATCTGAGCCTTCACTGAGTCAATCGATGTGCTGAAAATCATTATATAAATTGAATACGGAGAACAGGAGGCTCAGATGGAGAGTTTCTGCATACACTGAGAAAAAAAACAGATTTTCCGTTTACTAAATGAATGGTTGTGTCGACTAAGTTTCATTGAACAATTAACATGTCAGTCATACTACTTTTATGAGTGCTCAATATCACGACAAATGATGATAGCTTCAATGATTATTGACTACTTCATCAGTTTAAATGTTCAATAACAGGTAATTATTAAATATCCTTCCAGTAGTGGTATTAGGTTCAGGGTGATTATAGCTTATTTAATATTTCTATTTACCACTTCAAATGATAGCACGTATGAGATTACTTCCTGTGATGTCAAGATTTACCACTACAAAGAGTAGTAAAGAAGCCAAAATATTCCCAAGTAACAAGTAACAAGCACGCAACGCTTCAGCTTCCGATGTGTCGCCATTTTTATCATTATTGTTTTCCGTATTGCCGTTCGTGATTTGTGCACCTATTCTCATTGTTTTAATTTTGCACAACTGTTCAAAGTTGAAGTTCAATGACTACGAATTGGAAGCTCACTGATTCAATGGAATTTGGATATTTTAATACCAGTAATCAACGGTTAGTCACACTGTGTTTCATAGCAAATTTGGAATGAAATTCATAACCGTATGTAGGTTTGTCTGACACAGTGAATCCCTAATTTTTTCAAATTTGATTAACCTAATCAACTAGATATATGTAAGTATATACCCATATGACTTACATTTTTCCATATTAAATTTATAACTAAATGCATATTATTGAAAAGCGATAATTTCCCTGCAAATGTCCCAAAAGTACTCCCATAATACCTAATATATTCAACTGCTTATAATTTCCATAGAATATTATCATTAGGTGGTTTTTATTACCTATTATGTACTTATTTCCATTAATTTGTGGAGCGAACTGTTTTTTTTTACCAGTTATTTCATACTTCTTCTGTTGTAGAGAACTATATAGATGAATAGTCATTCGAAAATCAAAGCAACAATTCACAGATCTGAGTAGTAGATGAACAACTTGAAGAAGAAAGCAACTGACTAAAGTACAATTGTCATTTAAATGCTAGGTAATACCCTTATTTTGTTATGTAGTATTCCATGCCACCAATAAATAAGAACAAATCGACAAGTGGGAGGTACTTGTTTGTAGTGGTAAATAATAACCTAACAGAAAAAACTAGTTGATGCTTTAAGCTTCAGTATTTATTATTGTTTGGATCATACTATTTTGTAGTGGTAATATTTAATAATTGTAGTGATTGGCGCCTATTTGACCACAACGCTTGGTATAATATAGTTATCTTTCGGTATTCACAACGGATTATTTTTTTCAGCTTTGGTTCAATTAGTTTCGAGTAATAAAAATAAATTGTGTCAAATTCCAAATAATGTAAACGACGAGATAATATAATATCAACTATAAATTAAAAATGATCTCTTGGTTACTTTGCTTCCAAGAATCTTTACCACTGAATATTAAGTTCTTGTACTCTAGAGATTTGATATAAATGTACTCGATTTTGATACCACACCCTTAAGTGTGTACAAACTACGTTATATAATGAGTATGATCTCTTGCTTGAGTGAAAATGTACCTTTCTTTATATTAAACACTAGGGGTACACAATTCTTCTTATCTTCATCATAGGTTTAGGACGGCATAAATAAACCTTTACGTTGATAGTTGCTAGAATGTTATATTTTCATGAAATGTTCTCCAGAGAAACTTTTCATCCAGTCAATTCTGATTCATAGCCTAGTACATCGGTAATCTAAGGTCATTTTCATCTCCGTACGTTTTACGAGTATATTCATTATGAAAGTTGCCCCTGATGTTAGCCCCTCTTTATTCAATATGATGTATATCTCCGTGAATTAAAAGCTACCTGTTGTAGAAGATAATATTTATGCTCGTTGTGAAGATGCATGGTTAAGGTACTGGCCTCGGTGTGTTAGAAGAAGTATAAAACCTGAGTTAAAAATAAATACATCTAGAAATGGTTAGTATCTTTATTGGTTACCAAGGCGAAATTGATATCAGTACAGAAGTTACTAATGTTATTGAAAAACTTGTTTGTCATACATATTCTATTGCATATTATAATATGTAATTAGTTATATAGTTTATTGCAGTATTTATTTCACTAATAGCTTGTTGATAAATATCGAACATTAATATATCTATAGTTGCAACTACACATAAAGTAAAAAACGCGTCAAAATATTATAGAGAAAATGCACCTCATATATGATCATTGACGTTGAGAGGAATAAATAAAAGTGCAAAGGTGAAACAAAGGTGATAACTGAAATAAGTAATTATAATCGATAATCTCTAAGTAACTGAATAAAATAAACAATCTCATTGCGACGATTTAAGATTCTGCATAACATTATACCGATTATTGAAGTAAATTTTCTATGAATATCATAAGGATGACATTCAGGTGAAAACCGTTCTCGTTATATCTACAGGATATAGCCACGCTTCAAGAGTTCTCTGATATGACATAAGTTAAAGACATTGGAATTACGTCAAATTTTCTATGGTATCATGGCTGTAGCCTTTCTACTATAATTAAATTGATTATATAACTCATATGTGAATAAGCCAATACAATTCGTGAATTTTGCATAGTTACCTCGTATTTATAAGTGAATATAGGTCCCTTGACGACGTTGTATAATCGTTTTGGTGTTTCGCCTCCTCATGTCAAAATGTTAATGTGTTCATATTGAAGATTTTTGAAGTCTGTCAAAAAAACCATTGATCAAGTTTAGTGATGCTTCGTTTAATTTTTCAATCTGCGATGCTCTGGTTATAGTTCTGTCGGTGTTGTTTATTTGTTTTATAATCGTAACGAATACCAACTCGAGCAAACGAGAATAATCGTTATACTGACCTCGTCACTCGACTTTTTTTTTTCAAACATCACTCGAATTGCGTTTTCGTGATATTTCGCAAAATAGGTTTCGTGACTCGGAAGTATGCTATTGTGATATTATAACAGAATATAATAAAATGAATATGGCTTTCTTGATAAGTTATCATACTGATATGATATCTGATTTGAAAAAGTCAAAAGTCAAATAAGTGTATTCAGTTGTTAAATTAAACAGTGACCCATGTATGAATTATATCTGTAGAAAAGTTTCTTCCATCGCATGTGGCTCACTCTCTTCCTCTCTCTACCATATATTCATAAATGGCAGACATTTGAGCTTCATTTCCAGTTCGTAAAACTAAAAGTTTCCACTCAGGCTTATGATAGTTAGAATCAACAAAATTTCCAAATTTTAGATTTAATTTCAATACACTCAAGATATTCCTAGTCTTGTCCTTCTCCCTTCTATAGACTTCCCGAATGGGCTTTTGCTTGGGAATTGGGTCTCGCACCACGTATAGAGTCCCCTCGAAGGGGTATTAAGCGCTCAATAAAATAATTAATAGAGCACCTCGGATCTCGAGAGCGGCATATTCAAATTTTCAATGAACTCGTCGCCGGTTGTGCGCGCCCTGGCAGCCTCGACATGAGGAGATTATCTCGTTTAAAACGATTAAGTTAATGTATCTCACTTCCAGATTAAATTTCGTCAGAAACGGAAAGGGTTAATGGAATTTTCAATTCGCGACCAGCATTATCAGCCTGCAAATATTATAGACATATTACAAAGGATTCGCGAAAATGGTTTCGTTCTATAGAAAGCTCGTTTTTTTTTATTTCACTTGGAGCTATTATTTGTAATATACTTTTTTTTGCAGCAGATTAAGTTATATTTAAACTAGCTGACTCGGCAAACGTTGTTCTGCCATATAGATTATTTTTATCTATCTATCTATTCTTCTATCTCTCTATCTATCTATCTATCTAGTTAGTTATCTATCTTTCTATATATATACATTATATACAAATATAATATATATATATATATATATATATATATATATATATATATATATATATATATATATATAATAACTTAGATAACTTAGATCTAGGGCATTGTATGGTGAATAACTGCCCTTCGTTCAAATATCTTGGTGTTACCCTTTCTTCCAATAGTAAAAGCACATTTCGAATAAAGCTGGTCAAGGGCGAAGAGTTATTTCTCAACTTAATTAAATTGAAACTATAACAACGTATGGCTCAGAAACCTGGGAGTTAACAAAAAGGGACAGGGAAAAGCTCTTGGCTGTGGAATGGATTACTGAAGAAGCAGCAGCAGAACATCCAGACTAGAACATATTGAAAATGAAGAAATATGACGATCAATAGAAGTAGATGGAACTATTATAGACACGATTGAATCCAAAAGACTAACATGGTATGGCCATCTAGAAAGAATGGACAAAAGCAGGTGGCAAAAGAAATTCTGGGATTCGAACCCACCAGAAGCGCTGTAGACCACCAAGAAGTTAGAAGATGGACGTCATGGAAGCCATGGAGGCCATGGAGAAGAGTGGCCTTCAAGAATGAGGAACCGAGATCTATGGAAAGTGAGAAGCGAGAAACAGCGACAGTTGTAAACCACTCGCCATATATATATATATATATATATATATATATATATATATATATATATATATATATATATATATATATATATATATATATATATATATATATATATATATATATATATATATATATATATATATATATATATATATATATATATATATATATATATATATATATATATATATATATATCTATATATTATATCTCTCTCTAGGTGCCATCTCCGCGACGAAGGTTGGCAATCATCATGGCTATTCTTATTTTGGATGCAGCTGCTCTAAAGTTCTATCGAGGAACATCCAAACCACTCTCTTAAGTTTATTAGCCAGGATATACTTCTTCTGCCTACGTTTCTTGTACCTTGAATTTTTCCCTGCATTATCAATAAGCAAGGCATATCTCGGTCCTCGAGTCACATGGCGCAGATATTGAAGTTTTCTGCTTTTAATTGTTACATTGGTGGTAGTAACTCTCTTTTAATGTTTGGACGTTCAAGTATTTCTAAGTTAGTCATCCGATCGACCCATGACACCTTCAGTACTCTTCTGTACACCTACATTTCAAAAGCTTCTAGTCTTTTGATCATTTCTGCGTTCAAAGTCCATGCCTCGGCGCCATAAAGCAGAGTGGAGTATATATATATATATATATATATATATATATATATATATATATATATATATATATATATATATCAAAAAAATTCCGAAATTCGTTGTCCAGATTAGAAGGTCTAAAACGGAAGATAAATCAACTCCCCCACCTGACTCTTGACTTTCGATTCGCTGCAATAGTCTATTATTTTCGGGAAAAATACGACTAAAATTTGACTGTTTTATTTCGAAATATTACTTTTCTAATGTAAACCCAAATTCTGGTTAATAAAAAGCAATATTCACGATGACAATTGCATACAATAGGGATATTGATACATTTTCCAATATCTACATTTTATATTAAAAAAATTAAAACTCCTCCGAACATGAGTTAGCAGAATATTTAAAAAACCAGAATGAAGTTGACATTAAGACTCAATTAGGATACAAATTTCGGTAACACGAAACCAAATTACACACTCAGATACGTCCCCCATCGATCCCATCTAGAAACATTAAATCAGATTCAAATCCTCAACTATAAATGAGTTGTTGGGCAATCCTTCGGGACATCGGGCCAGTTCTTTCCGAATATCCATATTGATATACGGCAATAAGGGCCTTACTCATCCGGCGTGAAGTTATTAATGAAGGCGCGTAGCGTGAAATGACGCTGCTGGACGCTCGTCGCCGGGACGCCCTATTAACGGATTACTTCGCTCCCTGTGTCATGTAGGGAGCAATTTGATACAAGCGTATGGCCAGATTTGAGCCGGTTAAATGCTCTTTTCAGAGCTATCTCCGTTTATATGAGGTAGAAAATATTGCACATATAGTAGAGATAAAATATTACCTTTATAAAAGTTGAAATAGAAATAGAGCCAATGAATTTCCTTTATATTCAATGATAACCCAGGAACAAAGTGCAAATTTCGAATTATTATTGAAATTGAATATTGATGATAAACTATAACATTTGTTTTTAAATCTGATTGGCTATCTATTTTTTTCATTGAATGAGGGACTCCTTTCTTTTCTCTACAAACTTATATCTGATTATGAATTTGAATACCATACAAAAATATCTGTTATGAGATACTTATAAAATATATATATATATATATATATATATATATATATATATATATATATATATATATATATATATATATATATATATTATATATATATATATATATATATATATATATAATATATATATATATATATATATATATATATATATATATATATATATATATATATATATATATATATATATATATATATATATACAGAATGTCTCTGACGAAACTTTCATTTGAATATTTCGTTTAATATGAAGTTTTGATAAAAAAATTTCAAAAACAGGTCCACACTTATTTTGTATCCATTTTTTGAATTGCTATATGCGGCATGTGATACATTGTATGACAGTTATTTTAATATTTACTTCGAGCTCGTGAAAAAAATCAAAAATTCGTGGAAAAAAACAATTTCAATTTTTTTATAAGAATTTATATTCAGTGTCGAAACGGCTTTCATCTGATGTATCATATATATCCTATAGTATAGTGCCTTGTGAAATTAAAAAATTGATACTTAGATTTATAAAGGCACAAAAACAAAATAAGTATTCGAACAAGAACTGCCTTTATAATATACAAGTCTCCACCCACACAAAACAACGATAATGGATTAGTGGGGTTAAAACAATATCGACAATTTATAGTTTTTGATTTTTATTTAGAAAATTAATGAAAATACAACAAATCTAAAAGAAGATATGAGATCAGACTGGATTTGTCTGAAACATTCCTCATTTACCCTTTTTTCTATATAATATTATATTAACCAAGATAGCAATGTAGTGCCTACATTTTGGGACACCTGGTGTATATTATATACATATATATATATATATATATATATATATGTATAATCTTTTGATAATTATTAGCAATAACAAAAAAAAAAGTTTTGATAAAGCCACGACTGTCGTGGCGAAACGTCAACTTTTTAATAAAATCGAGTTTTTTGAGATTCAACAAGCCTGTTATTGCTAATTATTATCAAAAGATTAGAAATAGTTCACAGGAAACAACAATTGGAATGAATAATTATATATATATATATATATATATATATATATATATATATATATATATATAATATATATATATATATATATATATATATATATATATATATATATATATAGGGGAAAACTATTTGTAGGGACTGCAGCAATGTAAAATGAAACTCTTTGAAGTTTTTCCAAGCTTTCGGAATTGTTTATTCCATCATCAGGGAGAATCTATCGTGAGGATGATTACATATGTTGTGATAATACGATATAAGAAACATTAAAATTATGCCATTCGTTAAATAATCAGATACATTTTTGAAGTTACAATTAAATTTCTGAACGAAACGACAAATCGGTGTCACTCATTTTTTTATTTTCAAATTGAAGTTTGACATTATTTCGTTACGTTAAATTAATTTAATTTAGTGTTATTTTATATCAAGTGAAAGTAAAAAAGAATAAATTTCACTCAAATGGCTTATATCTGTTTTTTTATTGATGGAATTCTTGTCTTGATAAATAAAGGCCATTTCTAAAAAAGATCTTTTTGAAAGATGTGATTCTCTTGCAAGAACAGTTGTTGAAAGGTAGTTCATATGGTGGTCACAATCATTGACATGTTTAACTAAAGCACATCTCTCAGGGTGTAATCTACTATCACTCTTATGAGAAGTGATTCTGTCTTTTAATATTCTTTTTGTTTGGCCAATATAATTCTTATCACAATCATGACAAGGGATATTATAAACAACATTTGTGAGTGATGAAATAGGAATCTTGTCTTTTACTTTCGAATATATTTTTCTCATTGAAATAACTGTTCTATTTGCAATTTTGATGTTTTCAAAAGATTGAAAAATTATGGTCAGTTTAGGTGTTATTTCTTTTATATAAGGTAATGAGGCATAAAAAATTGAAACTTGACTCATATCTGTAACAAGTTCATTATGAGAATTGTTATTTTGTCCTATAATGTCATTCTCTGATAAGGATGTGCTAAATAAAATTTTCTTGACTAAAGATGGTGGGTAGGAATTTTGTATGAAAAGTTCTTGAAGTTTATTCAAATTTTTTTTATGAAAAGATATATCAGAAATTTTGAGTACTCTGTTCTTCATTTGTTTTAACAAATTCACTTTCATCGAAAATTTGTGATAAGAAAAGAAATTCAAATACCTTCCTGAACTGCATGCTTTTGTATACCAATCAATCAATATTATGTTATCAACCGATCGTATAAGTTTTGTATCAAGAAATGGTACTGAAAGATCTGAGTCTTCAGTTTCGATTGTGAATTGAATGAATGGGTCGTAACTATTGAAAGTATCTAAAATTTCTGTTATACCATTATTAGGTAAAGCTGATATTATATCATCCACATATTTTTTGATGAAAAATAAGTTAAAAGAGAGTAATGGAATCACTGTGTCTAGCAATTCATCCATAACATAAGCTGCAAGAATAGGTGAGAGTGATGATCCCATTGGAGTTCCAAAAGTTTGTCTGAAATATTTTCCATTAAATGTTATACCTAATAATGGTATAACAGAAATTTTAGATACTTTCAATAGTTAGGACCCATTCATTCAATTCACAATCGAAACAGAAGACTCAGATTTTTCAGTACCTTTTCTTGATACAAAACTTATACGATCGGTTGATAACATAATATTGATTGATTGGTATACAAAAGCATGCAGTTCAGGAAGGTATTTGAATTTCTTTTCTTATCACAAATTTTCGATGAAAGTGAATTTGTTAAAACAAATGAAGAACAGAGTACTCAACATTTCTGATATATCTTTTCATAACAAAAATTTGAATAAACTTCAAGAACTTTTCATACAAAATTCCTACCCACCATCTTTAGTCAAGAAAATTTTATTTAGCACATCCTTATCAGAAAATGACATTATAGGACAAAATAACAATTCTCATAATGAACTTGTTACAGATATGAGTCAAGTTTCAATTTTTTATGCCTCATTACCTTATATAAAAGAAATAACACCTAAACTGACCAGAATTTTTCAATCTTTTGAAAACATCAAAATTGCAAATAGAACAGTTATTTCAATGAGAAAAATATATTCGAAAGTAAAAGACAAAATTCCTATTTCATCACTCACAAATGTTGTTTATAATATCCCTTGTCATGATTGTGATAAGAATTATATTGGCCAAACAAAAAGAATATTAAAAGACAGAATCACTTCTCATAAGAGTGATAGTAGATTACACCCTGAGAGATGTGCTTTAGCTAAACATGTCAATGATTGTGACCACCATATGAACTACCTTTCAACATCTGTTCTTGCAAGAGAATCACATCTTTCAAAAAGATCTTTTTTAGAAATGACCTTTATTTATTATTAAGACAAGAATTCCATCAATAAAAAAACAGATATAAGCCATTTGAGTGAAATTTATTCTTTTTTACTTTCACTTGATATAAAATAACACTAAATTAAATTAATTCAACGTAACGAAATAATGTCAAACTTCAATTTGAAAATAAAAAAATGAGTGACACCGATTTGTCATTTCGTTCAGAAATTTAATTATAACTTCAAAAATGTATCTGATTATTTAACGAATAGCATAATTTTAATGTTTCTTATATTGTATTATCACAACATATGTAATCATCCTCACGATAGATTCTCCCTGATGATGGAATAAACAATTCCGAAAGCTTGGAAAAACTTCAAAGAGTTTCATTTTACATTGTTGCAGTCCCTACAAATAGTTTTCCTCTAAACTAGTCAGCGACTACCCTCCTCTTATATATATATATATATATATATATATATATATATATATATATATATATATATATATATATATATATATATATGAGTTCAACTTTCTGGGATATACTCTCATTGCTTCGTTGATGGGTAAAAGTCTATATTTCAATTAAATTATTCATTAAACAATTCGATCAATGAACGAACATATTTTTTAAATACTCTTGGTTTTAATCATTCGCTAGAGCATATAACATTTATTATAGTCGTTCAAACTGACATGGAAGTCTCACGATATTAAAAATAGAAAACCTCAAACGATATTCTTTCAAATTATTTGTATCATAAAACAATTTTATGTACTATTTTCGAAATTTATCGACCTCAGGAATTTCAAACGCTGTATAAATATACAAACAATGACTTTTTAAAAGGCGTCAGCTGCTCGGCCTTTCATCATTTTGAAGAATTGAGTTTTACAATAGAAATATTATTTTTATTCACTCAATTTACATTATAAATCGTGCAACATTTTAGAAATGACAGTGGTTTTCGGTTTATATCACAGTTAATATACCTTAGGATGCCTTCTTTTAAAAGAATTATAATGTTTGTGCTGGCTTTTGTCTTGACCTATTAATGTGTTAAATTCCATATGATTTAAATGGGAAAATAAGCACTTCAGACGTTTATGATGTTCTGGATAAAATCACTAAGGTTATTAACTATATATTCATTTACTGAACCGATTCTGCCGTTGCCAGTTCATAGTTGATCATCATGAAACACAACGACTCTTTAATATATATCGCCCCCTTAGTGCAACAACTAGATAACTTGAAATTTATAGTTTCGAGAAAATCGATTTTAAAGTTTCAAAACTTCAAAAAAATACAACCGTTAAGCAGTCAAAAATATTTGATATGTATAGAGATATGTTGCATATCAAATTATGTATAGTCAATTTTATATACAATCAGGTTTTATATATTTGCAGAATTTGATCAAAACTTAGAGATATCTAGTTGTTGCTGAAAATCTAGTCAAAACAAGTAAAGTTATCTATTTATAACCACTAGCAATTAAAAGCAAATCACTTATTAAATACAACTTTATTTGGAATGAAAAATGAACAAGAATGGTTCAACTAAAAAACAAAATATTTCAATACTAAACACGACTTAAATATCAATATCAGTGACATCACTTTCGGAAGATTCTGTGTTATGAAGCCTTTTACTTTGGTCTCCTTGGAATGGGAGACTCTAATAAAATGCATCATACAAGCTAGGGAGTGCCACAGGTATCATTTTGAAAAGAGACATTAGGTCGTCGTAATTTTCTTTTTCAAGAGGTAGTTGACTTTGAAACAAAGATACAACATTTTGTGATTGACTACGTAGAATTTCCAAAATCTTCTTACCTCTTGACATCATTTTTGCATTAACACCGTTTGAAAACACTGTAAAACCAATTCAGTAGCACAGAAATCCACCTGTTCTTTCAAGCACACAACTAGGTATCTCATAGAGACCAAGAAGTTGCCGGCGAGTAACTCAATAATGACAGTGCTACAACTAGATAGCTCAAGATGTCTTGTTATAGAATGTGCATTTTCGGAGTTATCTATTTAAACGAGTCACTATTTAAACGAGTTTGGTTGCTCGTACTAGATATCTAGATGTTGCATTGGAAAGAGCATGAAAAATAGGTCAGCTTCAACTGGAAAACTCAAAATGCATAAAATTCAAGTTATCTAGTTGTTGCACAAAGGGGGCGATATATTGATGACTATCAAAAATATGAAATTTTCATAATTGGCTTCACTACAGTTACGAACAGTAGCATAACTATTTTTTTCATTTTTTCGAAAGGCTCTAACAGTGAAGCGTCATAAGAACATTTTGAAATCCCATGATAAAAAAGTTATAAATATTTTCAATTTTTTTTGTATATATGTTTGTAGCTCCATAATCTTTGATTTTTCAAATAATCACTTAATAATAACAAATATTCAAGAGGATATAATGTACTCCATCAAAAGATTTATTTTTCAAATTACCAAATACCTATAATTTTTTAATATCTTAAGATGGCTAAATAGTTATACCTATCCATTCCTTTAGGATCCCCGAAGGGACGAAGTTCTTATATTGACACTAACTGTATGAGTCGTTTATAATAGTTATAGGTAATAGAAGAACACTATGAAAGAAAGTTCAAAACTATAGTAGTATGTAATGAAAATTGTATGAGTTTTATATTTTTAATACCCAATACAGGTAGTCAATATGAATAATAACTATTCATCTGTTGAAATTTTCATATTGCCTAATATCATTGAAACATTTTCGAACAAACATATCGGTTATATATTGCTTGTACGTTTTTTATGCTTTCTCATTTCCATAAATGAAGTTCAATTCGGATAGAAATAACCATAGATATTAAAATTCTCATATTTTGACAATGACTTGTATTAGATCGAAATTTCGAATTAAATTTTTATTAAGAACTTTTACTCACAATTCATAACCTAACAAACATAAGATATTTCATGTAAATTTCAAAAGTTCTTTATGAATACTATTAAACAACGAATATCCATGTTATTTGTTATTTCATGAAATGTATATATATATATATATATATATATATATATATATATATATATATATATAACTTTATAAAGAAATAAAAAACTAACTTTTTACAGGTTGAAATAAAAATCTATTGAGTAAACGCGTTTTCATAAACCATCTCATACAGATATTACAATTCATAACACATCACTACACCTTTTTCACATAAATTAGCCGCTTATCATAGTATGATTCATAGGCTTTTCAACATTTCGTTGTCCGAAGCTAATTTTCGAAACGAATTTCATATAATTAAACAAATGGCAGTAAATAATGGTTATTCACCCAATATGATTGACAGCCTCATTCAGAGAAAAAAATACAAAATGGCAATTTCAGAAGTTTACCTTCTTATATCCGAGAGAAGTAGAGTATTTATCAGTTTACATACTAGGTTAAACCTTCCGAAAACCTGAAATTGTTTTTGCATAAACAAAATTTCAAAATTTCATATGAAACCAACAATAGCATCGGAAAGTTGATTAAAAACAACAATTCAAAAATTCATAGAGATGAACGTACTGGTGTTTATAGACTCGACTGTAACGATTGTGAAAAATTCTACATAGGACGTACAATTAGAAATTTCAAAACTCGAATACACGAACACCAACGTAGCTATATTTAGCAGAAAACTGACTCTAATTATGCGTGCCATCTTATTCAAGAAAACCATACCTTTAATCACAATTATAATATATTAAAATTAGAAAATATTCTCCATGAAACCAACTGTTGGGAATCCCTATACATCAATAAATATAAAAATTCCGGAAACCTAGTTAACGACCAGATTGAAGTAAACCCTTCTCCTCTCCTTAATCTGTTCAATGTACCTACTAATAACTCCGAATGAATTGCTTATTGTTATTTAGTTTATCTAGGAACCCCTTTGTTATATTCAATTTTCGTAGAAATAGATTGTTTTGTATAATACCATAGTTTAGTACGAGATGAAGTCAATGTTATAACGAAACGCGTTTACTCAATAGATTTTTATTCCAACCTGTGAAAAGTTGGTTTTATTTCTTCATAAAGTTATGAATATGAATTTTCACCAAGTAAATACCAATTCAATTCAATGCATATATATACAGAGTGATTCACGCTGGATGGCACATTAGACGTTTCTGGTGAACCATACAACGGATCACTTTGAAAATTCAATGGAGGGCATAGTCGGACATTCTATACCCAACTAAAATATTTTCGGTAATGCGGTTTTGCCACTTCTATAAGAAAGTAGTAGCAACTTTGATTTTTCAAATGGAACCACCTATATATTATATTATTTTTAGAATCTCCAACAATTTCCTAACAACTTTTCATAATATTTCCCTATACCTATCTGTTACCGCTTTCGAAATAAAAATTATTTTCGTTTTTTTTCGTCGGAAATCAAGACCTCTAAAAACTCTGATATCTTTGAGCTAAGAAATACAATGATATCGAAATTTCGGATTAAGTTTGTTAATACCTAGGGGCTTCCTACACTTTAGCCCAATTTTCGTTATTTCAATACAGGGTGGTCAAAAAAATACAGTTATTTCGTTAGCTTGGAAAAGTGACTATAAGTTGGTTATTTCAGATGGAATACCCTGTATATTATTACAAATTCGAAAAGCTGCTAGAATTTCCTTTTTATCTATGTATATCATACCTATACCTAACTAGTCAAGTTTCGGACTTATGAGCACTTATTTGTGAAAATGTTCCTTGAACATGGTATCCCCTTGGTATTTGCTAAGCATGTCATGATTACCTACTATTTGACAGTAACGTTGTGACAATCTACTAATGATATCGAAACTTTCATCACTTCAGAAGTTGGAAATACCTTCAGAAACGATGGAAAAAATTTATTGAAATGAAGTTCTTATGAATTTGTTTATTATTTTTGGACAGTGTGATAAAATTATCAGCAGGACATGTAGAAAGTTCAATGAAATGTATCCGAATCTACCGCCAATGAACCTCAAGAAATTTATAATATATATATATATATATATATATATATATATATATATATATATATATATATATATATATATATATATATATATATATATATATACCTATACATATACATTTCAAGAGATTAGTTACGTCCATTTTGCAGTTAATTTAATACTTACTGAACGTTGAAGTATGGAATAATGAAATCATGATTATAGGTTTAAAATGAAAGTTGAGAGTGATTCGCCATTCTTTACAAATTATAAAGAATTTTAATGCCAAATAAATGGACAAAATCCATAAATTATGAGAGTGTTCATTTACACATCTACTATGATATATTTTCTTCTTCGTAAAAAGATATAATCTGCCTCAATTCATTCAATGTAAGTGCCATAAGTCACTTCATGAACCATATTTCATTATTTCAATTTAGCAGCTGCCCAAATGTAAATGCAAATGTGCCTAAAACGAGCAGGTTGCTTTCAATCGTATAGCTGATGGCTTAATTTTAATTCGGCTACATTAATATACAATTAGTCTTGCCCCAGGATTAACCCTTATTCCATTCTCTACACTCAGTGAATTAATACTTTTTGACGCGCTTGAAAAATTGTGCATGTTTTATTTAATGGCCGTTGAATATGGAATAATAAATATTTTCCGATCGTTAACACTTTTTAAGTTGTTAACAGTAGCTGAAAATTGATTCAGATGATTGATACGATAATATGAGGATAATATAGCTACGCTGTTGGTAAATTGTTATGTTTCAGTCGATCTAAGGTTACCTGATTAACTGAGAATGAAAAGAATGTGATTTCTATTAAATGAGATGCGATAAACGCAAGATTGACACTAGGATTAAACTAATGTAACATGGACAATTTGAATAAAAAACAACATTGAAAATCTTATGTTTTCTTTCTACTTGCATACTTTCGATAAGTGGTTCTGAGTGTACAAGGTGGGCAAATTTCGATGTTTGTATGAGGTATCTCCGTAACTATAGGAGATTAAAAAAATGGAGGGCACATTCTCGATCTTTTTTTTTGAGACATATTCACTGGCGAAAACCAAAACTTGTTATCGTCTTTTGTTTTCGAGTTATAAACGAAAGTTAGATTTTTCGACTTTTAGACAAGTGTGAATATCATGTTTTTTTGTGAAGTTACGAGATAATACCTTCTACAATTTTAAGGCTTTTTTTTATAATCCAGTGGCGTCGGCAAAATTTGAAAAAAAAACGTGCAATTTCGAGTTATGGCCTAAAGATATATTTTTTTAAATGGGAATCATAGTTGGCTGTGGTTTGGTTGAAACAGATTTTTTTCCCTTTTTAACGATGTATCATATGTTGAGTCGCTTTTGATCTATGATATATGATCTATTACAGAGTGTTTTCATTTAAATTCTTTCCGTCATAATATGAATTAACTAATTTAATCGTAAAAGTTAGGATGTCGTACGAAAATTACCAGAAATAGGTATATGTTAGGAAGATTATTCAAAGTGATAACACTTATACTATTACATCTGAGATATATTTCAATCGCTATCCAGAAAAAAATAACCTAATAAAATTTGACAAGCAGAGCAAATTACAACATTGAAGACGTTTAGTTAAACGTTTTGAAATTAGCATCATTAGGTTGTCTAATTTCTGTAAAGCGATTGGAAGATATCTCAGATGCAATATCACAACTGCTATTACTTTAAATAAAGCTTTCCAACATATGATATATCTCGTAATTTTCGTACGACATCCTGACTTTTACGATCATATCAGTTAATTTATATCATGACGGAAAGAAATGGACATACCCTGTCATAGATGATACCCCCCTACTTGGAATAAGTAAAAAAAACGCAAATGTAATGTAGTAAAATATTATTTTCGCTATTAAAGACTTGCACATCAAAAGCGACCCAACATTTAATATATCGTTAGACAGGGAAAAAAATCCGTTCCAACCAAACCACAGCAAACTATGATTCCCATTCAAAAAATTACATCTTTAAGCTATAACTCGGAATTGCAAATTTTTTTTCAAATTTTCTCGACGCCACTGGATTATACAGAAAAAAGTGGTTCACGAATGTGAAAGTTATTATCTCGTAACTTCACAAACAACCATGATGTTCATAAGGCAGACCAGCGGTAAGGTGTACTGCTTGTTAGCCAAGGATGTGGGTTCGAGTCCCACCTTGCTCTTGGGTGTTGTGTATGTCCGGAATTTAGTGGTTCTATTTATAAAGATAAATTGTTGGGTAATGTACATCGTTACAAGCCCATTGGCTATTCGCAACCGACGTTAAACTGTAGGTCCCTCGAGATAAAAAAAAATGATGTTCACACTTGTCTAAAACTAGAAAAATCGAACATTCATTCATCTCGAAAATAAAAGATGATAGAAAATTTTGGTTTTCGCCGGTCAATTTGTCTCAAAAAAAGAGATCGAGATTGCGTTCTCATTTTTTGGTATGTCCTATAGTTACCGAGATACCCTATACAAGTATGGAAATTTGCCAAACCTGTACTGAACTAGTCAGACGAGTGTTTAGACACGCTTTCTAGTATTCGGGACGTCTCAGGATCAAACTCTGGGTTAGACTGGTCTGCCATTAGTTTTTCAGAGGATTCGTCATGGCATGATTAAACTACTACTATCAAACTTATAAAGGCGAACGCAGTATTCATCTTCTGAAGCCCACCTCACCTCCTCCCCTCCACTAATCCTCTGATCTCACCTATTATCGATGTACTTGTTCATACGAGTGTTACCTATAACTAGACTGAAAGAGTTCATCCCTACAACTCGAGCAGCTCTATTATCTTCACATACTTGAAGAAGGAATAATCTGAAGGTAGGAAAGCTTTCCTATGTATTCATCTTTGAGGAGGTTTTTCGATATTATAGAGTGTTCCGTACGATTTTCAGACAACTCTCTATTGAGTTTTGATAGCCCTGCAAGCAGTGTGGATAAGTTATGTATTTATAGAGAAACATGCAGCAAAAAGCTAAGGATATATGCCAGGAAAAAATGTTTAGTATACACACGAGTTAGGTACTTGCTTTCGATGGTACAATGATGGTTGTAGTTTAGTTGTCAAAGCATTCAAGACACTCGTCATCTGAGCTCACAATGCCCTAGTGTATTATATCTTATAATCGAAAATATATATAGATATATATATATATATATATATATATATATATATATATATATATATATATATATATATATATATATATATATATATATATATATATATATACTTTAATGATAGGTATTTTGTATGATCCAAGAATCTTAACCAAGCTTTGCTGGCATTGGTAGTACATCTAAAATAAACGTATGAACTATCTAATCTGAACATGAGTGGTTCCTTCTACTATATCTCTGATGTAGGTCCTGATGTTGGAACTGTCACACAATTCTACTCACTATACGTCCCAATTTAGATTATTACAAATGTCTCTTTCTAATGGTGAATGAGAGGATCGTAAATTGTCGACCTGAATGAAAAACTGTAGTGAAAATTCATAGATATCTAAAACAACTCTTTCTTTCAGAATAAGAGTTCAAAAAACTAGGTAATTTATCAGCACTAGTTTACTTCTCTTCTATCCTATACATAAAACTTAGTTTTTTTGTTGTGTGAAATACTTTCTGGCTCGAAATATATAGTTGTCTTGGACTTATTCTTGTCAATTCAAAGTTGGGCTGACTGGACTTGAATGATCTCTTCGTTAAATGATTCAACTGCATTAAGATTAGTTGTTTTTAGTACATTTTTGAAATCTTTATTACAAATGAAGTATTATGTAAAACAAAACTAAATTTGAATTTACTATAATTTATTATCACACAATATTTTGAAAAATTTAACACTGCAGTATTTTTCAAAATATTTTGTGATAATAAACGTAGTAAATTCAAATTTAGTTTTGTTCATCATGTTAAATTACCACGTAGTAACGACGGATTCCATCAACTATTTATTATGTAAAATATGCAAACATTCTTCGTATGAGTGTAGATTTGTAATCTTTTTCCATAATAAATGAGGTGATTGGCAAAGTATTTATTGAGATATGTCTAAAAGTGTTCGATTGCCCATGCTCTACGAAATCTCAATTTATCCGCAATCTGCTAACACTCCGCGCTCCACTGAAATAATTCATTTTCTATATGGAGTTTCAATACGTAGAAGAAAAACCGATAGCAATTTTTTTCTCCGACTCATATCCTGGTGGAAATAGAGTAATCTTGAAGTACTCGCGTAGCTCGCAGTAAATCTCATATATGCGCCCCACAATATCAATATCGAAACGTCTACAAAACATATAAAACTCCGAGCGAAATGTATTGATACTCAAGTTTTCCCCAATATGATATTTTAAGAATCCCCACACCTGTAGAATCTTATATTTATCAATGTGGTCCGTGGAAATTTTTCTTCACGCCAACAGTTGTATTCTTGTTTGGCATGTTCAGAATGTACGAGGTGTAACGATTAATTTTCAGAACCGTTTCTGTTTGCAGGTTCGAATCAACAATATTTCAGTATCGATAACGTCAATTGACAGCTCGCTTTACACTTGGTGCAACATTGTTAAAAACTATAAATCAAATGAAAATAAATACTTCAATTCGCTTGAATTGTTATACTCGACACATGTGTTTCAAGATATCACCATTTGAAAAACTCTTCATAATATTTTGATAGCCAAATCATATATGTCGATTGTAAATATAGCAATTCCAGTGGCGGAGTACTGTGCTCCTGTATGGGGTAGAAGCTCTCATGTAAATAAGATTGATACCCAGCTTAACGAAGCCATGGGAGTAATAACGGGAACTCTGAAGTCGACTCCACTACCATGGCTTCATGTACTAGCAAATATCGCTCCCCCAGAAATTCGAAGACAACAGGCTTCATTCCAAGAAGGGCAAAAGGTAAATCACACAGATCATCCAAGAATGTGGCCTATTTACAAGGTAATCGATGAACCATGCAAAAATCGACTGAAGTCAAGGGCCCCAATATGGAAACACTTGCTCCAGGAAAAACCTATGACATTTGTGAGTCATTGAACTGGACATGCAAAAATCAGATCAGCGATGCACAAATGAGGCATTATTGACAATTCGGCATGTTACTGTAGAGCTGAGGAACAAACACTGACACACATAGTTCAGGACTGCCCGCTGAGAAAATTTACTGGCCAATGGGAAGACTTTATTTCATATTTTGTGTATAATCATATTTACATTTGTAATTCTCATGATCTGTGTATATTTATTTTTATGTTTCTGTG
Source organism: Cynegetis impunctata (assembly GCA_030704885.1). Lineage (NCBI taxonomy): Eukaryota > Metazoa > Arthropoda > Insecta > Coleoptera > Coccinellidae > Cynegetis > Cynegetis impunctata. Next base: position 32,436 of record JARQZK010001447.1, on the reverse strand, counting down.
TAAATTTTATTTATACTTACTTTCTTTAATTGGCTACACTTGTAGCCATACGATAATAATAATAATAGTGGAATCAAGCCAGATATTACATAGTTGATTTATGATGAAGTATTTATCGGAGAAAAGGATCTGGGAAGACTTTTAAGGTTAGGGGTAATATGGGGAATACCAACCAGCTGGGTAAGACCGACCAGGCGATTTAATTTCAAATTGCGCGCCAACTGCAGTGTAATTCAACGCCACACATAGATATGCGGCCAGACTGTCGAGAACAAGTGCCGGTGGCGCCGTTATTCAGCTCTGTGGAATTTTGTGCGTTAAAAAATATTTCGACGTGAATCGTTATATCTGTCTTGAGTTCTAAAATAGGTAAGTACTCTGCAAATAATTGATTTTTCCCCTATATCTGTATGACATTTATTAGCTTGAGCATTTGTTATGCAGAAACCGCATGGACATATAACCTCATATTTCTGATAATGCCGTGGGGATTTATTTTTAAACGCATGTATTTTCGGGTAAAACCGACCACAGTTGGTCGGTCTTACCCGAGCCAGGTTGGTATTACCCGAATTTGATAATAATAATTCTTCTTTTTTTCAGATGTAAAAATGCCTTTCAAGTACAACAGAAATACTGACCGGGGTTCATGGTCTCTAGAAAATATGACTCGGGCAATCAACGCCATCCAAAATGAATCTATGGGAATAAGAAAGGCATCTAGAACGTATCACGTTCCTTATGGTACTCTTCAGGACCGCCTTAGAGGCAAAGTAGATCAAAATAATAAGAAATTGGGAAGACATGCAGTTCTTAACCCTGCCCAGGAGGACGAGCTGTGCAATCATATAATTAAAATGTCGCAGTTGTTTTATGGAATGTCGAGACTTCAAGTTAAAACGATCGCTTTTCAATATGTGGAAGCCAACAATATCCCGAATAATTTTAACAAGGATAAAAAAATAGGTGGTAATGACTGGTACTATGGGTTTTTGAAAAGGCACCCTAACATATCTCTGAGGAAGCCAGAGAGCACGTCATTGAACAGGGTAAAAGGGTTCAACAAGAAAGAAGTAGACTTATTTTTCACTAACTTGTCTAGAGCCTTCATAGACTATAATTATCCTGCTAATCGTATTTACAATGCCGACGAAACCGGTATAACTCCTGTGCACATTCCTGGAAAAATTTTGGCGTTTAAAGGACAACGACAAGTTGGTGCCATTACAAGTGGAGAACGGGGAAAGTTGGTAACCGTCCTTTGTTCAGTGAGTGCTGCGGGAGAATATGTGCCCCCCATGTTCATTTTCGGAAGGGCTAGAATGAAATATGAGCTCACAAAAAATGGCCCAACAAATGCTCTCTATAGAGTTTCAAAAAATGGCTAGATCAACGAAGACCTCTTTTTTGAATGGATTCAGCATTTTGCCAGGCATACTAAATGTTCAATCACGGACAAAGTGTTATTAATAATAGATAACCATAGCAGCCACTGTACACTAAAAGTGTACAATTTCTGCAAGGAGAATGGTATAATCCTTGTGACCTTACCACCTCACACATCCCATCGACTACAACCACTCGATGTTTGCTTTTTTGGACCATTGAAAACCGCATACAATCGCGAGTGTGATTCCTTTCTTAAATCAAAAAACTATCAAAAAATTGACCAGTCGGATATTGCCGAGCTGTTCAAAAAGGCCTACAACAAGACAGCGACAATTGAAAAAGGTGTGAAAGGATTTGAGGCAACAGGGATTTTTCCAATTAACAGAGATGTGATAAATGAGGAAGAATTTATCATTATTGAAGAAACCATGCAAAGACAAGATAACAACAAAAACAAAGGGAATATTGTAGAAGAAGACGTAGGAACAAAGGATGAAACAGCAAATAAAATGACAAAAATGATAAAAGATACTGTCAAAGAAAACATATCGAGCAAATACTTGGCAGAAGCTGGTCCATCGCGAATTTCAGGACAAAAAACTCTCAATAAAATTTCAAATGATTTTGATACCGATAGCGAATCAGATGCTAGTGTAGTTTACTATACAGATCAGGATAGTGATAATGACTTAGAAAAAAGCGTGAGAGTGAATGTGTCATTTGAAGACCTTCAGCCTACTCCCCGGTTTTTAAGGTCCAGCCAGGAAAAGGGCAAGAAAACACATTCTCAATTATTTACCGTTACACCAAATAAAGAAGAATTAGAGAAAAAAGAAGAAGCAAAAGTAAAAAAAATGGAACTGGCGAAATCAAAAGGAACAAAACGAAAATTAGTAAGAGATGACGAACCAGAGAAAAACAAGGACAAGCCAAATAGAAAACAGAGGCATTTGGAAGAGGCCACACACCCTTGCATTGTATGCGAGGAATTCGGCAAGGACAATGAGTGGTGGGTGACCTGCCCTTGTGGAAAATCATCACATGCCGAATGTGCAGGCGTGGAGATCACCCAAGTGTATATTTGTCATTTTTGTCAGCCATAAATCACTCACACAGCTTTCATGTTATATGTTAAAAGTTACCATGCATGTTTGACATCTTTGTTTCATTAATATTTTGCTAATAAGAGATATTTTTTAATGTTTTTGTAAGGTCCAAGTATGGTCGATATTACCCGAATAGGTAGTGTAATACCGATCATTTTCATTTTGTAATGTTTTTGAAATAAATTTTTTATTTTGTTTAATATCTATGTTTCCGCCTTTTCTCAGTCTTATATAATTGTACTTTGTCCAATTTTGCATAAAATAAGTTTTAAATTCCAGCTAGTTTGTTATATATTAATTATTTCCCTTAAGTGGTCGGTATTCCCCATATTTCCCCTATTGTCTAGTATATAAAGAAACCTGATTCAAATGAAAATACTATTTTGAACTAAAAATCACGTAAATACAAATCACTAAGATAGTAGACATATTGTGAATGAGATGCTTCTATTCAATCCATCATATTTGTTTGCCAGCTATTCATGAATATTATCACATGTGTGAAGCACAACTGTCAAGCAAATACTTGAAATAATACTTTTTAGTCAACCTATCTATGTTACTTTTTAGTAAGTAAGATGTGGAATAGATATATTACTCGGAAAGAAATTACATTCAACGTGTAATATCAATTGCACCAATTGAATACTGTCAAAACATATTCTGAATTTTCCATAACTAACAATAATTATTAAGATTTTTATATATATCAACAAACGATATAATAATGACAATCCATTTTCATATTTCAAATATAATGAGTAGTTATTTCATTTGCTTATGAATTGAATATAAAATCTTATTTGCCAGAAATTTATACTATGAATTGTATTACATTGTGACGCACGTTTCGACTCTACTAGGTCCTCTTTAGACTGTCAGAATCCGAAGAAGCCCACAAGAATTCGAAGAAACCACAACAGTCTGAAGAAGCCCACTTTTTCACTTAAAGACAAGTATTTTCATTTTGTTTCTAGCTGAAATGGATTCGCATCAAGTTGCGGCCCCCAATATTCAATTAGTTCATTTATTTAGTGAAGAAGTGTAGAAAAGTTGAATGCACACATTCATTTAGATATCAAATGAATTTGAGGAATTTTCGATTATAATGAGCTTTAGCGTTTTTGATAATTTAATTGTGAAAATTATGGTTTATAAATTCCCCTAATTGATTCTACAATTCTCTTTGCCAAATTTATCATTACACTACTGGGACTATGTATTTCTTATTTTAGTTTAAAAATAGCACCCTAAAAAAGCTGTCTTATATAATGTGAAAACCTTGAAATATTACTTTTCAAACGTATTGTTTATTGATATTCATTTTTTCAAATGTAAAAATCTCTAAGGATTTCTGGAAATCGACCGAACATTACATAGCCATGTAATTCCATATTAGAAAGAAATATCCAAAGAAATATGGATTTCTTTGGATATTTTTAGTAATTATATTTCGTTTGTTTAATATAATTAGAGTGGAAATATTAATGTTTGATAAGGGTTACTATAGATATTTTATAAGAGTTTTAATTCTTATTTTATATGATCTGTATTTCTCAGATTATTATTTTACTTTTTCTGATTGGTGGAACTTTCGCACTCAATATTTCTGAAACACAAGACTAAATATAAGCCAAAAATACTTCTTTAAGGAAAAGAAGATATTGAATAGTAACTCGAATAATTTCATTTCTTTTTTTCTGTACGGTTCTGGGTACACGTTTTCCGAGGGAAATGGAAAAGTGACGAGAATGATTGAAAGTATTGGCAAGCTATAACATCATATTACGAGGATGCTCGCGGGGCTAGATGATAAGTGGTCTGTCAGTCTGTCATGTCTGGGGAGTTCCGCAGACATCGATAATGATGGGGAGTTGATATTTTACGAGAGGAAATCTATTGTATGTCAGTAAGACGATGTAGGGACCAGCTTTCTTCCCGATTTCATAACTCTGAGAAAATGGAAAAAGGGATAGGAAATATGCATGCCGACAGGAGCTGAGTTTATGAGTATGTTCGAGTTTCAACTTGCCAATTTTATTACTGCTATATCAATTTGTGTTCACGGATTCGAGAGAACTTTTTGTATGATTTGTTACTGATTAAAGTTAGAGTAGATTAGAAATGTTTATCTATCTATGTCATACAAGCTATTCAATTGTATGAATTCTTTGTAGTGTTAGCTATGTATCAAGAATTCTCTGCCAGTGAATCTTGTTAATTTTTCAGAATGATCTATACTTATATATAATATTAACCAATAATTACATTCTGAATATATCTCACATTTCGTTTATATTAATAAGAAACTTTTTTTGTTGATTTGTATATCGCTAGCTAAACATAAGATTTATATCATCATTTCAATTATCTGATATTTTAATCAGAACATTTCTTGATTTGATTAGAACAATGTTTTGAGGTTTGTGAATCGAGCGCCAGGCGATGATATCCACAAAAAAACAGGCAAAAACCTTTTGAAATCAAAACAATATAATTAATTTAGTCTCTTAAATTTTTTGTGTTCCTGATAGAGAAAGAACTTTAGGTTTATATTTATAGATATTCATTTTTATTTATTCTTTGAGCTATTCTTGTGAAAATAAAAAGCTTATAACACCTCTCAAGCGACTCGCGATGATTTCAAGAAATGACGCGTTATGCTGGATTTAAACTACTGCAAGTTATAGCAAACCTTAAACACCTTTGAGAGTACATAGAACTTTCCATATATTTGCGGTTCGGATTATAAACTCCTTTTGGTAGATTGATGTTCTGGTTGTTGGTAAGTGCACAGCAACTTATTGTGTATTATCAGCATAGCTTGTGTAACGAGATAATTGTGTTCCTACTTAAATAATGGAAGCAATTGATGAAAAAATGACACAAATTAATGACCTTCCTCTGCTCTTTTCTAGTCAACCAGATACTTTGGTGCAGAACTCCAAGCAAGGAGACAGTATTCCAATACTGGACTAACCTGAGCGTCACAAAGCAACGAGAGGTGCTTAGGCGTGAACAACAGATTTTTAGCACGAGAAAGACAACTGAAGCTTTTGTGCAGCTGATTTGATATGGTCGTGGCTGGTTAAATTGGAATTAACTCCAATTCTCAAAAGAAGAAGTTTATTGGTTGGCTAAATAATTTGATTTTTTAATACTACTAAGAGGATCGACGAGGAAAGTTTTTCTCAAGAACCGTATTTCTTGAGTCTTGCCCGTATAAAGAGAAACGAAATTATTCCTTGCTGATAAATATAAGAATAAATTGTTATCGAATTTGATAAACATTCTAGAATCATCCACTACGTGTGAATCTAACTCGAAATGTCTGCGGAAATTCAGTGAATTCAACCTAAACAAATTATGTACGTATTTTATTCGATTATCTCGAGACATCTGGAGAATTTCGATTGATAAAAGAAATATTACTGTACATTTTTAAAGAGCATCTTACGGGAAAACCGAAAGCATATGGGGAGTCTCAAGTGCCTTAACATGATTTCAATTAATAGCGGTTTATGCCGAATGGAACCGTTCCATGGGTTGGCGGTTCAGTTCAGAAACCTTTCCTGATGGATTCTGTTCTGGCTGCTGAAACGTGCAGGACAAAAAGATGTGTATTCTCTGCATACCTTTTGAATTAATTATACTCCTGGTAGAATAATGGAGGCAATGAAGGCCGAACACCTGCCATGGTAACTTCTGTTGAAGAAACATAAGTCGGTAACCTTCCTCCGGTTGTCGAGGAATAACGCTGTGCGGTCAATGAAGAGCCAATTATCAGCCATACTACTCTTCTCTGAATTGAGCCAAGAAGTGCATAGGTGCAGAGTTCAAAGTATTCCATTGCTGGATGAACTTGAGCCTTATAAAGCAGCTGTACCTGGTCTGGCGTAAACAGGTTTTTAGCATGAAGTCCATAACTAAGCTTCTGTGGAGCTGACTTACCTATGACGGAGGCGTGTTAGTGGCAGATTAAATTGGAGTTAACACTGATTCGTAAAATATGCGGGTTTTTCATCATCATCGTCACCGAGCCCTTTGCGTCCACTGCTGGACATAAGTCTTCCAGTTCGTCCTGTCTTGTGCTATCTGCATCCAATTTGTTGAAGGAGTTGGGGGGTTTTTCTCTGCTTTATTTTCCAGCTCGAGGTCTTCATTCCACCAGCGTTTTTGTCCGCCTTTCATCTGTCATTCGAGCTACGTGTCCAGCTCAAAACCTTTTGAGCCGGACGATGCCTGAAATAATATCAGCAACACATGTTCTTCGGCGTAAGTCGACAAGATTTCGCAGCGACACTCTATACATTGATCTTTCCATTTCGCGCTGTGTTGTTCTGAGCTTGTTAGATGATGTTATGGTCGTGGTTAGTGCCTCAGCCCAATAGGTCATCGCCGGTAGGAAACACAGATTGAATACTTTAGATGGCAGGTATTTGGTTTTACAATAATAATGGTTGAGTAAATAATCGTGCAATCAAATCAGAATTCAATAACCTCTTCATAGTTAAGAAATGTATTACTACTACATCCATAAAACTCATGCATATACATGTATCATTTTTCAACTTACATGAATATTCCATATATAAAATATACCAAGTGCTCATAGAAGATTTCAAAATTTATAGTTCAATTTCCGAGCAAATTTATTCCATTAAGGATTTGAATAATTGAATCACCTTAGGCAATCGGTTGGTGTGGGGAAGAATCATAAAACTCATTCACCTGCTCACGTTGATTTCATAATTTGAATAAACATACAATTAACTTTTTTGGCGTAGTATAAAATTCAGATAAGACATGATAAATCATTTAACACACTTCGCTAATTACCATACTAAGTTGAGTAAGTGAATAAGTGTAATTATTTCTTTGTTTGAATTCGGCGTTACTGCGATTCAGGCAGAATGTTTTTCACAATTGTGTACACATGTTGGTCGTTCCGAATCGAAAGATAATGACAGTAAACTACAACGTTAAAATTGAGCTATAAAACTGATATCTGTAACTTATTCTTCTCTAATTTCGAGGATTTCTACATTGTTAATTATTCTATCAATCACTGATACTCAAATATGCATTTTGAAGCTTCTCAAAAAAAAAGAATAAGAAATATTTCACTCGAAAATAAGAGATATGAAAAACTCTATTCAGAGACATCTTTCAAAATATATACCCTTTTATTACATTATTTTTAGGAGGTTTTCACTTTGAATATATATATATATATATATATATATATATATATATATATATATATATATATATATATATATATATATATATATATATATATATATATATATATATATAGTATGATATCTTGGATGGTATTGGTTTTGGATCGAATAGGTTGACCCCCCAAAGGAGGAAATAAATATTGTTTACACGATAAAGGTCACAATTTTGGAGTAATCGAAAATTTGTAAGTACGTATTTTCTAAAAATATCTTGAATGGGATTGGTTTTGGTTCAAATTGGTTGGGGGGTTGACCCCCTGAGGGAAGAAATAAATCATGTTTAAATGATAAAGTGCGTTATTTTGGAGCAATAGGATTGAAAGTTTGTGAGTAGGTAGTTTCTTATGATATATTGAATGAAATTCGTTTTGGTACGAATTGATAGGGGGTTTGACCCCCCAGGAGAGAAAGTAAATCTTATTTACACGAAAGAAGGCGCAATTTTGGGACCATAAGGTTGCAACTTTGTATGTAGGTAGTTTCATATGATATCTTGGATGGTATTCATTTCGATATAAATTGGTTGAGGGGTTGACCCCCCGGAGGAGGAAATAAATATTTTTCAAATAATATTGGGTGCAATTTTTGTTTTTTGGATTTGGAACAAAAATCCTAATTGAATGAATATATTTTTCAAACTGGATACGGTTTGACAACCTGCTTTTCTTATGCAGCTCGCAGTGATAGAGTTTTTTTTTGTTACTGCAAAAACCGACTTCATATGATTATATTGTATCATTTGGATCTGCATTGCTTGTCGGTTCTGTTCTATTTGAAATGTTATATGTTATATAAGCAAGCCCATGTGATTTTATTAATGTAGTCAACAAAGAAAATGTTCTACTTTGACGACACGGACATGATTCAAAGGATTGAATTTCCCTTGAAAGAAAAATACGAAAAATTTATTTTATAGGGATAATTTAACTCCAAAAATTGAAGATTAATATGATAAGGTTAAAATTATTATTAATGCCTGAATCTCGTTTTGATATGAATTCAAAAATTGGTTCGATGATTGGTTTCATAAATTGAACTCACTCTCATAACAATATTGAAGAACTTATCATATCACGAACATTATACACATACAAAGATTGAAACTTCTATTAAATGAGATGAGAAAAAATGTATGTTCTGGTGATCAGTTGACTCCAAAAATTTAAATAAAGCTTAAAGAATTGTCATAAATTAAAAAATTGGTTCGATGAAAAGTTTTTTTAGATATAAACTGAGTATTACAGGAATATCAAAGACTTCAATACGTTTCACATCAGAAAAATAAACGACACTGAATGAAAAATAACCGACGCTGAATTTTCACGCATTCCTCAATGAAACATATTAAACAAGTATATGATAATTGGTATAAACACTTGTCTTAACGTACAACTATTAACTAAATATAAAGAAATTGTTAACATATTTCGTGTTCCTAACTCATTATCGTGTTAGTTACCCAAAACATGTTGACTTATTTCTATTATTCAATATGTAGTGGTTTCCTTTCAATAATACGGGAAATTATAAAAATCGAGGAAACGACTGCAATCTTTGTTTTATTCGAATTGTTTTATTACAGATCGATAAAATGTTATAACTTTATTTCAAATAGATATAACTGGAATATGTTGATGGATATGTTAGTGCTAGGTGATTTTATGCGGAAATTCGAAGATTTTACTGAATTTTTACGATTTAAATGGATTAAGAAAACCCAGCGTTTCTTCTCACTACGAAAAATATTCAGTAATAATATCACAAGAGCATCGAAAATAATCGATTATACTACCGAGTCACGAGACGTATTTTGCGAAACTCCACGAGAGCGCAGCTCGAGTGGTGTTTTGAAAAATTACGCCGAGTGACGAGGTCAGTATAACCGATTATTTTCGATTGCTCGAGTGGTATTCGTTACGATTATATAACGAATAAAAAATATTAATTTTTTTTGACAAACGTCAAAACACCGTGAATATGAAAATATATATACATTTTGACACGAGGCGAAACACCAAAACGATTATATCACGTCGTCAAGGGTATATTCACTTATCTATACTACGTCGTTATACAAAATTCACGGATTCTATTGGCTTATTCATACATGAGTTATATAATCTAAGAAATATCTAGATACTGATAAATATTATAATTTCTATTTCTTCTTTTTTAGAAAAAAAAAAAAAGAACGGTCAGTGTTTTATAATGAATAATCGGCTTTTTCACTTCAACTATTCAAAAATTATTTTGGCTTTTTTCATTAAACTAATTATCATATTATCATAATCTGAATCGTATTTCACCTTCGCTGGAAAGTTTACCCTTAAGCTACAGTTCCTGGAAGGAAAAATGAGGAACATTGTGAAACATTTTTGTTGCTGTTGCGTGTTTCCGAAAATGTTCCCAAATTTTCCTAAAGGTTCCTTATTCTTTATGTTTCTACAACAACTACGATTCCACCGGAGAAACATTTTTCTTGCTGTTCCGTGTTTCCGTAAATGTTCCTAAATATTCCTTAAAGGACCCCGCACGGGAACCCATATGAAATGGGTCTCGTTGGAATTTCTCAATTTTTGTTTTGTTTTTATATCCTTTGTTATCACCAACATGTGAAAGTTTTAAACAGTTTCTATGTCTAGTTTCGATTTTATGAATTTTTGAAATGTTGCGATTAAGCCAATTCCGATAATTGTTTAAAAGAATTTTTCCATATGCAATTAATTTATTATAATATTTTTTAGAAAAATTATGTGAACAGTTTCCAGAGAATATATATATTTTATCATTTTTCCAACAATTTCAGATCAGTACCTACAGGCTGGCTCTGAAATAGTCACAGAGTTGGTCGAAAATTAAATTTCATAACAGTTTTTGAAATATTTTCTTAAAACTTTTATTGGTATTATATTAAACTCTTTTGAGGAAACATTAGGAATGATTTAAGTACTGAAGGTATCTAGTTCATATTATAATATACATATAATGCAGTTATGATGGTAATATTCAAACTATATTCAGATAAAATTGAATATTAGAATGTATATTAACAATATCAAAAAACTGTTTATTAACTATGGTGGCCTATTACCTGCATCTAAGATATTTTCTAAAAGAAACCTACTGGGATATTTAATATTATTTTGGTGACGTGCATAGCCCAAATACCACAAGACACTACAAATATGGGAACAGCACCCCACTGTTCTCCATCCACTTTTACAAGTGCAGTAGTACCCTATGATTATATTGTCATTATCTATTTCTTCATAGTTATTCTCTAAATTGTTCCATAACTGATATTTCACTGCATTTTTGAACCTGGAGGACAAACGACATCTCAGTAGCCCTGGTTCTATGATCCTTTGATCAATTTCGAAGACATTTGCTTCTTCTTCCTCAAAGCTATCCTGAATATAAGAGGAAGCTAATCCAATTTGGTGAACTCCAAATGAAAGTTCACTTAGGTATTCCAAATGCAAATTAGGAAAATCCGGTAAATGATTTAAATTCAAACGTGTCCAATTTGCACGAATATGGGCCAAGTTATTCCCTAAAACACGTAGTCGTAGACGATTAACCCTGATGGATTTCTCTCGCATTCTCCTTGCCAAAGCAATGTCTGCATTCCGTATGTTTATAGTTGGCCTGACTTTGTTGATTAAAGCTGCAGTAATACGGAAAAAATCTCCTAAATGAGTTACTTGAGACATTGGGATTACTTCTTCTAGCAACTTGAAAATAGTTTTTAGATGTCCATTTCGAATTTCAATAACCCATCTTGTTTTCGTGACAAGACGAGATTGGTTTGCATCTTCAGTTGACAGCTGGTTTTGACCGGATTGCAGAAAAGCTGGAAGTAGACATGACATTCCCAACTCTTCTAGTACCGGTACTGAATCGCGGTACCCTCTATCGCAAATTACAATATCACCCGCTTGAAGCCATTGTTGCAATCCAATGACATCTCTTTCAAATTCTGCGTGCAATAGTGAGGCATCATTGTTTTTGCCATCTGCAAAATATGGCCCGTGTATATCTAAGATATAGCCATCTGGAGCTGTAACCAGAACCGGTTTCACCAGATGAGTGTGTTTGTGGGTTGAATATGATTGCCTCAAGCTTCTAACGTTTCTGCTTCTTTGTATGTGGCTGTAAATACCATCAACATAACATATTGCTCGTGGCATACCTGGTTCTGGATTGTATAATTCATTAGCAAATTCTGTGATGTGATTATTAATGTATTCTTTTCTAGTAATAGCCTGAAGACCGAGGTTTTGCGGGATAACGCCAGTCATAATCGATCTTCTTGTAGTAGCAACTGCATTGCTTACAGCTTGTCTGCTTGAATAATTGAAAATTACTTTTAAAAATTCATCAGATATACCCTGACGCATTTTACACAAAAAAGTTGAAAGATCCTTCTTTAAAACTGCTCTTACATAATGATCGTTATCTTCAACACCCCCGCATGAGGTATACAGTTCTTCAGACTGAACTTTAGTAAGGGAAGAAACACAGGGAAGATCATCGTGAAATCATTAACACCTTCAAATCCCTTATTTTGATTATTAATTTTTTGTCGTAAGTTCTGTTAGATTCGTTGTAATTAGCTGCCCTTAGGTACATCGAATACGATCGATGTACAAATTGCAAACCGGGTAGAAGTTCTGGCAGTAAAAGGCCGTTCTCGTCCAAATGTCGTGAGCAAACACGCACTATTTCCGGAACATAAATATTGCTTATTATAAAAATGTCAGTAATAAAGTTTGTTGAAACTTGCCCTAAATGATTGTGTCCATTGCCAATTACACAAGACGAATTCGCTGATTGCTTTAAAACATTCAGTTTTAAACATTCCGGATCCTGTTGTACCATTTCAATTTCTTCATTAAGAGATCTTGAAAAATTCAAACAAACTCGAGAATTGTTGTTAAACTCCAACGCAGGGTGGTTTGAGTTTTCTCTTCTTGAAATAGCTATTTGCCTCATGTGTGTACCCCTGTGTTCATTGATTTCATTATTTACCAATCTTACTTCACATAAAACATTACACACATAACAATTGACAAGGTTATTATTATTATTAAATGGAATTATTTTAATACAAAAGTAGAACTGAATAATAATTAATGATTAGAAATTGCTTAAGCTGAATTAAAAACTAAACAAAGGTACAATTTGGTTGACAGTTTTTCATGAACAATCGCCATATTTATTGTTGTCGTTGGCAACGCTAAGCCAACCAATACTTTTTTTAGCTTGACTTGTATGTGGTGAAAAATCTAGGAAGTCGATTTTCGCTAGTTTTGTAACTGTCATGTTGAGCTGTTTGGCTTACCTATGTAGGTCGGATCAGAATACAATTTTATGGGTTCTATTTAGGTGGATGGTGAATAAAGTAGCGTCTTTAATATTTAGATTTTCTCAAAAGTGTTTAATATAATACCAATAAAAGTTCAAGAAATACTGTTATATAAATTAATTCTTGACAAACTTTGTAACTATTTAGAGTCGCCCTGTAGGGAAAAGAATCATTTCTGATCTGCAATTGTTAAAAAAAGAATTAAAAATATATATTTTTCGAGAAATATCTACAGTTGGTCCCAAAGTTATTATAACAAAAATTGTTTCAAGGCCGATATGTAGCAAATAACGGATGAGGTTGGCCATTGTAATCCGAGGCGCAGCCGAGGATTATAACTAACCGAATCCGTTATTTGCGTATCGGCAGTGTGTCGTTAAAAATTTTTCGTAATCTGTTGAAAGATTATATTTTGATTCCGAAGAAATAAAAAACCCCGTACCTCGCAATTCTAGAGAAAAATCCCAACGTCGTGCACTCTGTTGTCATGGAACAGTTTGACAGTTTTATAAACAACGTCAGCTTTTTGTGTTCTCAAGTTCGCTTTAACGACGACCATGGATGAAATTGAGGAACAAAATCAAATTCCTTTAGAAATATTGGGAGAATCATGTGCAGTGCAGCGAGTGTTGATTAACTGCCGAAAATAACTCAAGAGCGATATCAAAAAGAATATGAAAATTTTGAAATGTGGCGTGAAAGCAAGAATGTAAAAGTGGTTAATGAAGATGTATTATTAGCCTATGCGAAATGAAAATCAGAGGTTTATTCTCCCAATTCGCTGTGGACCAAGATTTCAATGTTGTTATTGTAAGCAGAATGATGTTTTGAAATAAATACTTGAACAAATGATTCCTTAACGGCCGGCGTCCGTTAACACTGACTTTTCAATTGAATACCGTTAAATCAAAATAACAGTATGGGATTAAGAAAAAGCATTATCACATTTGGCTTAATCGCAACATTTCAAAAATCCATAAAATCGAAACTAGACATAGAAACTGTTCGAAAACTTCACATTTTATTGATAACAAAGTATATAAAAACATACAAAAAAATGAAGAAATTCCAACGAGAACCATTTTATATGGGTTCCCGTGCGGGGTCCTTTCGTTATTTTTCGGCAACAGATGTTGACTGTTCCTACTTGTCACCGATTTCCAATTCGAGCGGTAAATTTCAAAAGAAAATAGGAAACATTTGTGGAAAAATCCGTATTGCTATCGCAGTGGAAACGTATCGAGAACGCAACTAGTAAATATTCGTGTCGCAGAATTTCAGAGAAGTATGAAAACGAATAATTGTATACCTACGTTTCCACTAGAGGAACATTGAGGAATATTTTTGTTGTTGTTACTTTTTTCCGTAAATGTTTTAAAATGTTTCTAAATGTTCCTCAAAATTTCATTATGTTTCGGCCACAAATTTTGATTGTTTATGCTAAATAATATGCAACTATTGACAATTTTAGTTGCCTCAGTGGAAACAAGAAGTTCACTTATATTCATAGGCGCCGACTTCATGGGGCTTGGGGGGGCCCGAGCCCCCTCAATAATTTTTTTGGGGGGGCGGAGCCCCCCCAATAATTTAAGAAAATTATTAGTTATATTATGCTTTGTAAAATTGCAAAATGATGTTGGTATTTTTCATTTTCCTTTTCTCCAGAGGACAAAACAATGGAGGGTTACAAATGTGCAGGCACCCTTGAGTCAATGTAACAATTCAAGACTTATTTCTTTTTACGTCTTTATTGCCATGCAATGAACCCAGTAGAGGATGTAAATGAAAAAATTCAATGCCCGCATCTAAATATTTCTGATCTGAAAAAAATATATGAGGGATACATTTGTACGCGCAATGGAAGGCGTGATAGTTTTGCACAGTTTCGGAATTGTGTTTTAAAGAAAATGCTTCATAAAATGGTGATCCTTTGCTTCCTCGGAATCGAGTATAATACCAAAGAAGAATGAAAACATCGAAGCCAGCTCTCCGCACACTTTCAAAACCCCGAAGAAATACTACAAACCTCTTTACATTGAAGTTTTTGAAAGGGTGCAATCTTGCATTACTGAGCGGTTTGCATCAACTGGACTCGCACAGAGCATTGCAATTGACCAAGAGTACTTGCTATTAGTAAACAGAGGTGAAACAAAGTTTGAAAAATCAACTGAGTTTTCAGAAACGACCTAGACATTGAGAGACTGCGTTTACACTCGAATATGTTAGCCGATATCGCTAATAAAAGACAACTGTTCTCAAAAAACATGCGCGATGTAACATTCCACAAGAGTCTGCAGTTGGAGAAATTTTATGTGAATTAGTGAAGTGCGTTAAGCTTCTCCAAGTAGCTCCAATCACGACAGCAACAGCAGAACGATGATTTAGGATCCTTAGACGTCTGAAGTCATATCTCTCATCAACAATGGGACAGAAGCGATTGAACAACTTGGCTGTTCTTCATGCCCACCGAGATGTTTTGGATGAATCGGATATCCGACCAGTCATCAACGACTTAATATTCAGTAATGTAGTCAGACGTTCGACATTTGCACCTTTCTAAACACACTCTAGCCCTTGTATTGGTATTTAGAGCAATATAAAAAATCTTTATGAAAGAGAGAATTAAATACACAAATAATGTCAAATTTTCATTTTGAAAATATGAGTACTAGTTTAGTATTGTATTACTATATTACTGTATTAGTTATTTTCAAATACTTAAATATATTTATATTTATTATATTATATTACTTAAATATTTTCAAAGCAATAACTTTGAGATATTGTTTTCATTAAATGAACCCTCAGCCTTATTCCAAGTGAACTTAAATTAGCTATTTCACTCATTAAATCAAAGTGCTATTACTGTGCGACAGCAATATTTTATGTTTTATACTTTAAACTTGATAGTCGAGGCTTTATTCAAATATGATTTCAGTGTTTTCGGAGCTATGTGTTCACTGGTTCAAGTTTCCTGGAGTGTCGAGTTATCGAGAGTTGAGGTTCGGTGTTCTAATGTTGATCATATGACTCTAAAATGCTTTAAAAAATTTTAAAACTCACTATTTTTCATCTAAAATTCAGAAAATTTCCTCCGGCAAGACCTTCTGTATGGGCCCCCCCAATATTTTTCATAAGTCGGCGCCTCTGCTTATATTGCCATAAGTTTCTACTTTTGGCAACAAAGAGAAAAATTCAGCAACAAAATTTTCCTCAATAATCCTCCGGTGGAACTGTAGCTTTACATTTGATGTCCATTCACCTGTTCTTTACCGCTATACAGAAAACCTTGGGGAAGACCTCCAACATTGACTCCCGCCGACACAAGATTCTATCATCCCGTCAAACATAAGACTCCGGCACTCGTGTACCGTTGCTGTTTCATTCAACCACTCATATTAATTAACCGATAACAATACAATTCTCACAATCTCTCAACAACAACGTACAGTCGTCACATATTCATATTTCATTGAGTGGCGAACGTGCTTGATGGTGTAACTGATTGTCAAGACGTGCTACTGTCTGGGTGGATGAGAGGAATTCATTAGAGGGCCCACAACACAGCTTACATAGCGCCACTTTTTAATTTAGTATTCAACGTTCTCTAATGATGAATAGACAATTAGATTTTTAATGGGAAAGTTTCTATTCAACTGAAATTTAAAGGATTTATTTACTACCATGGTGGTAACTGGTAGGTACACCAGTTTATAGTTTTTTTGAATCTGATTTTTATAAAATAAATGCAATTCAAGTATAAACTGTGCATATAGCTGAACTGTGATATACTATTTAATATACAATGTTAACATAAAGTTAATGATGTTGCTTATTACAAATTTATTTAAAAAAAGACATTTTGCTGCTAACTATAATCACCATTCCTCTAAATTGATCACGGCATTATTTAGCATTGCTGGTTGAAATGCAGCAACTTATTCCATTATATAGTCTTTCAACCCTTTCGGCCCTGAATACAGATAGTTCCCTTTTAATCAAAATTAAAACTTATTTGAGCTTGTGTTAGGGTAAATGAAAGTTTTTTTCAGTTTTTTGTTTTTTTTTTGTAAAAAAAAAACAAAAAAGTGAGGATTTAACTCCCGGTACATATATGTAGGTACCATCAGGAATTTTGCGTGGTACAAATATGTACCAACAGGTTCCAGAATTAACGTTACTTCAAAAATAATGTACGTTTATTTGTGAAAAACAATGATAAAAATATTGAAAGAGTAATTACTAATTTATCCTTAGGTAAGATATAAGATAAAACAATATTTGCAAAAGGGTACATTACATGCTTTACATATGCTTTTGGTTCTTCTCTGCTTCTTTTCTTGAGCACATCTGGCGCATCTCCTTCTGGTCTGCCCCTCCACAGGAAGATGCAGAGGGGTGAATTGTTCGGCTTCCCATCGACTCTCGTTGACTCCAGTAATGTCTAAGCGCAGTTTATTATACGACATAATAAAAATCCAACCAAGAAGCGTTTGTATTTTTTTTGTAATTTTCCTTTGTCTGTTTTCTTTTCACTCTTTTTTTTTTAGTTTCATTCAAAATTTCCAGGCGTTGATTGGTGCAGTTCACAATATGTAGGTATAATTAATGTGGAAAAACTTTTTGAAAAATTTGTATTGGCGTCGACTGCCTGGTAATATCAGCCCTGAGCATACAACTTCTTTCACTGGAAAGGATCTCAGAAGGTTGGTATGTATAATCGGAAATAGTCTAATCGAGAAGACGGTTCCGATCAATTTCAACATCGTTTCCAACTATCTGCGGTGGCTCGGAATTCTCAGATAAATCGGCATCGGGATCTTCAGATTCCGAACTTGTTGATTTAGATTTCGCTGTAGTTTTTATCGTAGTTTTCGGTTCATGCTTTTCCATAAAATGATCACTATCATCAGATACGTCGTCTTCAGAGTTCATTATTATCACTAGAACCCGAGGAATATGGCTCCAAATCCGAGAGGTTTTCAGCAATATCTGCTAACTGTTTTTCAGTCAATGGGCGTCTACTCGCGTCGTCTCTAGAAAAAGATATGTTATAAACCTTACTGGTACCTATTTGTACCACTAGCGGACTGTGTAAATTATCGGGTGGTACATATTATGTACCACTCTTAGAATAAACCTGTAAACAAATTGTGATAACAATTGTAACTTACCTCAGTACCCACGCCTTTTCGTAAAGAATATTTCTCAAAATAATCACAAAACTAGCTCAAAAACCCCTTTATATCACACGAAACATGTACTGCGTAGAGCACATTATGTCTGTTTACATCGACTAGGGGCGGTATAACATCAAATTTTGCAATATATAGTCGCCTGTCCGATTGCGTAATTCTCAAATACCGGATTGGTACAGTTTCCGCTTGATAAAAATGGAAAAAATTGCTTCTAGGGTTTTTGAAGTATCTGTGGTACATATGTGTACCGTTCGGACCGAAAGGGTTAATTCTTCTAGAGAGATATTGGTCGTGTTCTGAATACCATTCTTTTCAAATAACTCCACAAACTATAATTCGCTCAGCTATGATCAACCTATTATAGAGGCCATTCATTTACAAAATTTCTGGTTATCATACGTTCTTGAAAAACTGTTCTTCAACTCGTCTGTTAAATGTGGGGGTGGTGCATCCTGAGTAAGAATCATAATTTTAATTCCTTTATGCTGGTTTTGTATCAGTGGAATGGCATAATCGTTTAAAATTTGCAAGTGTAGTTCAACAATAATAGTTAAAAATACTATTGTGCTATTCAGTATCTCTTCAAAAAAGTATGGTCCATTCATTTGCAAAAGAAGATGAAAAAACAATTTTGGCATTGTAATCACGATGAAAAATATTGTTCAGTTCAATATTTGATACTTATGTATATTGATCAGAAGTTAAAAGCATATAATGAAACATTGATTTTGTATGAATGTTTTGTTTGACGTGACTGATTTGATGAAAAGAGAACAATTAAAGAATTAAACAGGGATAACATAAGATATAATGGTCGAATTAGTGAGTTCAATTTTCACTTCATATATGTATGTATGTTCAACAAAAATTACAGCAATACGGGATAAGTATCACATAATACTGTTGATTCAAATATCGAATAATAGATTATCTATCAATAAATTAATGAAAAGTAAAATGTTAAGATAGCTGTACTACAGTGGCATCCCAACGAAATCCCCAATCCAGGTCAGATTATCTGTAGATTGCACTGCTCATATAGTTGGTATACTTAGCTGTCATTTTAGTTTATATTTTGGAATGGATTTTATGTATCTATGTCTTGATTATCACAATACAATACAATACAATTTATTCTTCCCAAAAAGTATTCTCAATACAAATGAAACAAGTGAAAATGAAAGTAATACAAAAAGTTTGATAATTCAAAACGAAGAGAAATAGCTTCAAATATTACAGAAACCTACAAATTCATTAAAATTATATGGTTCACAATCAATAAGATGTTTACAAAGATACTTTTTGAGGACCTCAATACTCTCAGTTGACCACAGTCACCTAGGAAATAATGACAAATTTGTATAACCGTTCCTATATGAAGGCCATTGGCAAACCCAGAGCTATAGTGAATAGGTAGATGAAACGTAAATATTCGTCGGGTCATTTCTATGTCGTTTATGAAATTTATAATTATAATCTCAAATTTATTTTTTGATAGTATTTTCACACTCCACTGTGAAGTAAAATTATACACTGAGTAATAATGAATCCAGAGAAACAGGATAATAAATTTTACATTTTTGAGGCATTTTTCTTTATAATGGAGTGGAGTCGAAAAAATTTGAGGAAAAAGAGCAATTTCAAGTTATGGCCTGATCATAGTTGACTATGGTTTGGTAAGTACGGATTTTTTTATACCCTTTTTAACCATTTATCTTATGTCAGGTCGCTTTTGATGAGTAAGTTTCTAAAGCGAAAATAATATTTCATCAGATTACTTTTTGCGTTTTTATATTAATTTATGCTGAGGAGGCTTTCATCTATGATAGGGTTTGTCCTTTTGTTGAAATGTATCTTAGATGCAATATCACAATTTTTATCAATTTGAATAAAGCTTTCTAACATATTATATTACTCGTTATTTTTGTACAAAATCCTCACTTTTATGATTGAATGAGATAATTGATATTATGACGGAAACAGACGGACAACCCACACCAACTATGATACCGATTCGAAAAACAACTTCAGGCCATACCTCGAAAGTGCACCTTTATTTTTCAATTTTCTCGACGCCACCGGATTTTTAAGAAAAACGTGCCTCAATAATGTAAAAGTTATTATCTCGTGACTTTACAAACAACCATCACATTCAAATGTGTCGAAACGTCGAAAACTTGAACATTTGTTTATAACTCTGAAACAAAGAACGATAGCAAATATTTGTTTTCACCAGTAAATTTTTCTAGAAAAAAAAGATAGAGAATGTGACCTCCATTTTTCAAACATCCAAACTTGTTCATCCTGTACAGTTGTTCATAAACCATTGTTATTAAAATTTCAATAAATTATACTATGTGTATGTGAAACATTCTGTTAAATCTACTATTCACTCTGTCAAAAGCATAATGAAAGCATAATAAGAACTAAAATATGGTGAAAGCTATTGCGTATAATCGGTTTCATCTTTTAACCAGCTAACGACGCTATATCCCCAAATTGGTGTTGCACATTACCATAGATCGGCAATGGGGTATGATGGATCGGCACTAAAAAATCGCCGCATATAGAACGGACAGTAAACAATCCATCGGCGGCTGTAATGAAAACAACTAACGAGCCTGAAGATGTGCGCGGTCGATCTAAAAACACCTGTTGTCCGCAATCGTTCCCGACCGGCTTCGCAAAGTTGGCGGCTTGTTTCAGGCCCTACAACCCTGAGACAGGCTTTTAATAGAACTAGATCTACACATACGAAGAATTTGTTCGACGTCGTGTATCATGTCAATCGTGTCTGTATATATTTTTATTGATGCGATTGGCGTGGACGATCGAGACGCTGAAGAGCAGTGACAGCGAATGCAACAAAAGGCCGATTCAGCAACTACAGGCCGAACAACGATTCGCTAACAAATTCGTTCTATTTAAAATGACGAAATACATTCAAATGGAGTAGTAAATATTCCGAAAATGGAACGAACTTTCGTGGTTCATTAGTAGCTAAATGGGCGACTGAACTAGTCCACATAAAATTTTGTGTAGTATTTAAAATAATTAAAATGGTACTGAAACAATAGACTGAAGCTTCAACAAAATCACTGGGAGACAAAACGCTTTGTTTACCAAAATTCTCAGCTATATAATGTGTATATATTCGATAATTCTACTACTAAATAAAAAATTATATATTTTTGCGAAAAATCATGGTTTCAATCATGACACTCCAGCATGTCATCTGCATGTCCGGAGATACCTAATAACACCCATATAAAAAATTATAATAAATAACAAACAAGTTTTTATGACATCGTAATCAAAAATTCTTGCCGATTTTCATTTCACATCTCTAGGAGTTCCAACCAGGTGAACTCTCCTACACTGTCGTTGTTTTAACTGATGATGGTATCACTCCTGTCTTGCTCTGGGTTCATATCCCGACCTATCACGCAGAAAGTCGTAATGATACTCCTTAACTGAAAATTGTACCAAAAACAATGTAAAATGCAAGAAAAATGTTCTGAATTTCTTAAAATGAAACAACTTTAGTGATATACTGCTTTTTAATATGCAATATAGAACTTCTCTCAAATTTTTGTTGAGGCCCAAATGTTAATGAGAATTAGTTTTCAGTTTTTTTTGTTTTTTCTTTCAGATATAATCGTCAATTTGAGACCTCTTTTTTTCAAATTATTCTCCGGTTCGTATAAGGGCGAAACCATGGTCATCAAATTATTTAGATTCTCTAGAAATGTTCAAAAATAAATATTCACAATGAAGAAATCTTATATATATATATATATATATATATATATATATATATATATATATATATATATTATATATATATATATATATATATATATATATATATATATATATATATATATATATATATATATATATATATATATATATATATATATATATATATACATATATTTTATATATATATATATATATATATATATATATATATATATATATATATATATATATATATATATATATATATATATATTTATATATATATATATATATATATATATATATATATATATATATATATATATATAATTTACATATTTATATATATATATATATATATATATATATACATATATATATATATATATATATAATATATATATATATATATATATATATATATATATATATATATATATATATATCAGTGGCGGCTCGTGAGGTGTTGGTTTAAGGAGGCTACAAGAAGTGTTAAAAAATACACCATATGCGAAAATTTTCAGGATTTGGAGGTCAACCGCCTTATAATTTGAAGAAAATCAAAGTAAAACAAGCACCCTAAAATATTAATTTCTTTGGGACAAAAATTGTGTTCACTTTCGAGTGTCTACCTTGATCCGCAACAGGACATATTCCTGGGATTTTTCGTGCCTTTCCAGAGAACGTGATGAAATTTTGAAATCGTCAAATCCTAAGCGGCCCCAAACAGAGACATTTTTCCTAGTAAAAAGTAAACACTGCCAACAAAATAATTTATTTTTTACCTGTGATCCGGTTAGCCAAGGATGTCTCTCATAATTTCTGATATTAAAACCGCGCTTCTGTTGTTTGTTACGCTGCACCAAATTGTTCAATTTCGGGGTAGGTCGCAATGTTTTTATTAAAACTTCATCGTTTTAACTTAGTGCACTAAAGTTATGGGCTAACAAATATTCTACTAAGTCACCATTAAAATTTTCAAAATTAACTTCAGTAACCGAACTCATTTTAAAAACAATACGCCAAATTAAAACCAAAACAAACTATTTTCGTTCATAACAAGTCACAACGGTCCATGTCCAACGAATTCACTCGATTTCACCCGAAAGCCTATAGTTGTGATTTGTCGACATTGTGTGAGAATTAATGTAGGTATCCTCTTTGAACCGAGCAGCTAGCTTCAATCGGTGTTGCATTTACCCGTCTTTTCTATTTCAATGAAGTGAATAAGGTATATATTCATTCGCAGCGTTTCCTTTTCTCTCTGGCATGGCATATGTATATATATATATATATATATATATATATATATATATATATATATATATATATATATATATATATATATCGAGTATGCCCTGCATCACATGACAACAAATTTCAAGCCTGGACATCCAATTTTTTTTCTTGAAAGCAAATGTGTGTTTCGTCCTGTGAAATTCTTTAAGGGAAGTTTCTACGCCACTGTTTCCGAAGAAGCGTCAGAGTGGTGAGAAAAACGCCGCGAAGATCGCGCATCTGGAAGCCCAAGGCGTGCGTCATATCTTCAGTTTTTAGGTGTCATAGTCAATGCGAATTTCAATAACGACCAGTCGAACACTTGTTTTTGGCGCGGAACGAGACGACAGATATTTCGTTATGATCCTGCCAATGATTTTTTCGGATTCCTCCACGTGATTTTTGTCTGCGCCATATCGGCATAAATTACGTAGGATATGTGATTTTTTCCACTTTTATTGACAGTTATTCGGCAGAAGAGTTATCGGTTATCGCTGCTGGAATTCGAAATCGTGAGGTATGCTATCAAGATGAATTTCGGTATGCCAGTAGATGATGGCGCACAGAAAGGGGGCTACGTCGAATACTCACCTTCCAAATTGATTTCAATATATCAAATATGTATCTTTTAAAATACTATATCGATCTGAAGAACAATATTCACCCTTTCGTTTCTAGAAATTATACTAAGAAATATGCGAGGCCTCGGTAGACCAGCGGTGAGGTGAACCGCCTTATACCGTTTGTAAACCGAGGATTGTGGGTTCGAGTCCCACCTTGCTCTTGGGTGTTGTGTATGTCCAGAATTTAGTGGTTATAGATTTAAGAGAAATTGTTGGGTAATGTGCATCGTTCACAAGCCCATTGGCCGTTCGGAACCGGCGTTAAACTGTAGGTCCCTCGAGTTAAAAAAAAAAAGAAATATGTAACCTTCTACATGTTGAGTAATTCCTTTGCAACAATGAATTTTCACTAGAATTTGAAGGAAGCAATGAAAAAAAAATTGTCACTCGAAAATGTCGAACCAATGTTTTTCATTTACATTAGAACTCACTTTGATTTTCAAGTCCTCCTCTTTGCTTTGAAAAAATATATTCCTTTTTCGTTTTTCAACGTTACAGATATTTAGGCAACTCAAATATTAGTCCTTATTAGGCATTGTGTCTAAGCATTTTATATAATTATACAAATTTTTATTCAAGAATTGAAATGTTATGAATGAAAAATTATTTATTGCATAACAATAGTACTGAGATTGTTGTTATGAAGATATATGTATATATATATATATATATATATATATATATATATATATATATATATATATATATATATATATATACTTAGTTTATCACTAAGTCGATTTGTCATAACTGATCACTCACCTGAATGCAGCGATCACTTTCGATATTTTGAATATAAGAGTTAACATGAGGAAACAATGATAGGTTAGGTTTGAATCCTAACCTAAATACGGCCAAAGAGAAAGGGTGAGGCGAGTACTTTTGTAACATTAAAGTCTATCGTATCTAATGAATAAAAACTTCAACGCCTGAATGTTTGGGATTAAATTTCAAAATCTTCTGAAACTGTTCTATTTCATTTTTTGGTTCTAGGTATTTTCATATACTCAACTTTGATTCAACTACATAATGTCACTCAAAATGGTTCGCCTTGAAATTTCAACAGAATAATTAGAATGTAAATAAGAAGTTATCTAATGAACAAATATAATTCAAACTACGGTAACAGTATATAAGAAGAAAACCAATACAAGGAAGCAGTTTTGAACGTACGACAGAGTTAGAGACGGCTGAAACCAATATAACAGTAGAACGAAGGTGGGAAATAATAAGAGAAGGTATCGCAAAAACAGCAGAAACAGAAGAAGTTGGGTATAGAACGAGAAAATCAAGGGTATCACGGTGGGACGAAGGATCCAGAAAGGCATTAGACAAAAGAAATGAATCAAGAAGTAAACTAATCCAAAGACCACCAAGGAATAGGAGAGAAGGATACGAGGAACTAAGTAGGAATGCTGAGAAACTAATGAGAAGAAAGAAGAGAGCACTGCTGGATTCCTAAATACAAGAACTGGAGCAATCACAGAGAACGAAAGAAGTCAAGAGGCTATATAATATACTAAGAAACACTAAACAAGATTTGTTTGTGTGTGAAAATGAAGGAGGAAAATGCATTTGAGAAACAGAAGAAGTTATGGAAATATAGCGCCAACATTTTGCGAAGCTATTGAATCAAGAAGAGAGAGAAAATAACAACTATGAAAAGGAAGAAATTTCGACAGCACAACCACTGATAACAGACCCTACTTACGATGAAGTAATTAAAAGTATACCAGAGCTGAACAACGCCAAAACACCTGGAACGGATAATATCTCGGCAGAATTAATAATAAACGGAGGGGAAGTACTAGCCAAACAAATACACAAATTTATCACCGACATATGGAAAGAAGAAAGAATCCCAGAATAATGGAACACGGCGATCATATGCTCCATTTACAAAAAAGGTGACAAACATAACTGTAACAACTACAGAGGAATATCCCTGCTATGTATAACATATGAAATATTCACAAGTATACTACAACAAAGAATAACAGAATACGTGAAGGAAATCATAGGGGAGCATCAGGCATGGTTCGGAGAAGGACGATCAACCATTGACTCAATCTTCACCACCCAGTTATTCATTGATTTCAAGGAAGTCTATGACAGTATAGACAGGAACAGGCTATATGATATAATGGAAGCTTTTGACATACCAACATAACAAGTTAGTAAGATCAACCAGAACAGCAATGATAGACTCGAAGGCCGTAGCGGGAATACAAGACCAAATGACAGACAGTTTCTCAACTACTAAAGGTGTGCAACAGAAAGATGAACTTGCACCGATTTTATTCAACATTGGACTAGAGAAGGCAATAAGAAACACCAGTAATAACCTCAACAGTACAATAATGCACGAGTCACATCAAATAATTACTTACGCAGACGATATTAACCTAGTGGCCAGAACAGAATGGGTAATCAATGAAGTATTTGGCAAACTGGAAACACAGGCCAGGAAAATCGGACTGAAGGTCAATGAAACAAAGATTAAACTACTACCGATGACACCAAAAAGAAGACTTAGCCAAAATCATACAATAGGAGATAATAACTTTGAGATAGTGCAGAAATTCAAATATTTAGGATCCCAAATTAACAGTGAAAACGATATCAAACGATGGAAACAGAGCGTACTTCTCACTTTCACATATATTTAAGTCCAAACCAGCCACAAGAAAAACGAAAATCGCAATCTACAAAACCATGATAAGTACTCAGAGGAACTATTAAAAAAATGGCAACGACGAATCCTACGAAAATATATGGACCGGTAATAGAGAGTGAGGAATGGAAAATCTGATATAACTTCGAATTAAAGCAGAAATATAAACAACCAGATATTGTTGAATTTATAAAATTACAAAGATTGAAGTGGACAGGACACCTGGAGAGAATGGGTGAGGACCAAATCCCAAAGAAAGTACATAATGGGCTGATGGAGGGTACAAGGGGAAGAGGACGACCAAGATAGAGATGGATAAACAACATGGAAGAGGACGCCAAACAAATATTGAAAGTTCGCAATTGGAGAACAACAGCAAGGCAGCGAGACGTCTGGAGGCAGAAAATACGGGAGGCCCAGGTCCAAATGGGACTGAAGTGCCACGGAGAGAGAAGAGAGAATCATCACTGTATGTGCTATATGCTGTTGAAATACTCGTTTCTAACTTATTAGAACTGTACGAATGAAATGAAACATTCTATAAATACCGGAAATGAATTGGTATTCATTATTTCGTCTATTTCACTCAGAATTCTTTCGTCAATCTCAAAAGTAAATACTTAAAAGTTCAGTTACAATTCTCTCTAATAAGCTGAGAGAAAATTCAGGATGATATAGGAAGTCTTAATTTTTTTATTTAATGACATACTTCAATAGCCGCACCCTATTCAATTATGTTGCAATAATTATTTTTTTCAGCTGCACCCTAATCATTCATATTGCAATACAATAATTTTTTTCTGTTTATTGCATCGTCTTGGAATTTTGATTCAACGATATACTTCAATAAGATATCGGGAAATCGGTTTTATCTTCGAGATTTTTGGCTCTCTATCGTTCCATGCGGAATAAATCAACTCACATGTACACATAGAGACGTGAAAAGCGGAGCGATCTTTTTGACCGGCACAATCAAATCCCATAACCTAACCTCTCAACTTTCGATATAACGTATCGGACAGTAGAAATCACCTCCGTGAATCAAAACCGATCTATCAGGAGATATTATCGGTGGACGGCTATTACAAAGTTTCCTTTCTTTCTGCTCTATCGTAGAGTATTACATTCATTCCAGCGTGACAGCAATTTTATTAAAAAGCCTCGATACATCATCCACCCCGATATAATATTTTATTACGGATTATTATATGGATGCCAGAGTATGAGTTTTGAATCGATGGATATACTCTACTAACATATATAACCTATTCATTGAAAGTGTTTTATAAATCCGTTTTACACATGCTAGGCCACAATTTTCGAAAGTTTTTTGATGTCTGATATATAAATATACAAGCTGTTAGTGAATAAGTGCTGCAAACTTCAGGGAATGAATCTGCGTGAAAAAATAATGACACATTGCTATAGAACTTTATATACTTACTAGTTGCAAACGTTGTTTTACCAAATAAATTATTTTTATCTATTTTTCTATCTATTCAACTATCTATCTTTTTATCTATCTATATATCTATCTATCTATCTATATATCTATCTATCTA
Source organism: Cynegetis impunctata (assembly GCA_030704885.1). Lineage (NCBI taxonomy): Eukaryota > Metazoa > Arthropoda > Insecta > Coleoptera > Coccinellidae > Cynegetis > Cynegetis impunctata. The sequence goes on along the minus strand of JARQZK010001447.1, from coordinate 4,248 downwards.
TCTATCTATCTATCTATCTATCTATCTATCTATCTATCTATCTATCTATCTATCTATCTATCTATCTATCTTTCTATCTATCTATCTATCTATCTATCTATCTATCTATCTATCTATCTATCTATCTATCTATCTATCTATCTATCTATCTATCTATCTATCTTTCTATGTTATTCATCTATCTGCCGATGTATCTATATCTATCTATCTATCTATCTATCTATCTATCTATCTATCTATCTATCTATCTATCTATCTATCTATCTATCTATCTATCTATCTATCTATCTATCTATCTATCTATCTATCTATCTATCTATCTATCTATCTATCTATCTATCTATCTATCTATCTATCTATCTATCTATCTATCTATCTATCTATCTATCTATCTATCTATCTATCTATCTATCTATCTATCTATTTCTATCTATCTATCTATCTATCTATCTATCTTTTTTTCTTTCTATCTATCTATCTATTCTATCTATCTATTCTATCTATCTATCTATCTATCTATCTATCTCTCTATCTAACTATCAATCTTTCTATCTATCTGTCTATCTATCTATCTATCTATCTATCTATCTATCTATCTTTCTATCTTGCTATCTATCTATCTATCTATCTATCTATCTATCTATCTATCTATCTATCTATCTATCTATCTATCTATCTATCTATCTATCTATCTATCTATCTATCTATCTATCTATCTATCTATCTATCTATCTATCTATCTATCTATCTATCTATCTATCTATCTATCTATCTATCTATCTATCTATCTATCTATCTATCTATCTATCTATCTATCTATCATTCTATCTATCTATCTTCAACCAATATATCTATCTATCAATCTTTCCGTCCCGGCATACGTTGTTCTGTCATATAAATTATTTTTATTTATCTATCTATTAATCTATCTACCTTTTTATCTATCTATCTAACTATGTATCTATATATCTATCTATCTATCTATCTAACATTTTCTCTTTCAATATATATCTACCTATATATCTATCTATCAATCTATCTGACCCGGAAAACGTTGTTTAAATAATGGATATGTCAACACAACGTTTGCCGGAATATAACTACGTTATATTATAAAACTAACATATATTTATTTTGATAAGAGAGTTCTAAACAATAAAGCACCAAAAATTGAAAAAACTAAGTATAATTTCACATTGCATTTACTGTAAGTATCTTATCAAACTAACAGAGATAATCGACAAATAATTTGCAATAAAATAATATTGCGACCATAAATTAAGATGTAAGCTATCCTATCTTTCAAGTTGGATCGAACTACACACGGTGTGCAACTTTGATTAAAATCGGTTAAGTAGTTTAGGAGTCTATCGCGGACAAACAACGTGACACGTAATTTATATATATATATATATATATATATATATATATATATATATTAAGATTCATTGCTTATTTTCCGAAAATGTTGAAGTTTATCTTAAAAACTGACTATTTATTTTTTCTCTGAAACCAGTTGACATTTGCAAATTAAATTTGGTGGGTTTTAAGAGATAGTTATTGCGCATTTTCTGATATTTTCACCTCAAAACGAGGTTCATCATTAAACTGAATAACCAACACTGAATATGTCATATAGAAAGGAACAGTTATTTTCTCGATATTTCTATTGTTTTATGTTTTCGAACGAATACAGCTTTCTAAGTTGTTCAATTTCATACAGAAATCTCACTTGAGAACATATATTTTGATTTCTAATCATTATATTCGGCATTTTTCAAAATTTTGTAAGGAATATAGATGTGTCCTCATGTAGGAAAGAATTAAAATTTTTCTCAGACGTCATTTTTAACATTCCTCATTATTATTCAATACCTAATAAATCACCATAGATAGGTGACCATCAGAAGTAAGAGCACCATTATTTTTATGACCATAATAATACGTATTACCAATTCAATTTTGGGGCACATAATGACGGTTGAATCTACAACATGCACACATAGACGGACTGGCCTGGAATACTAACCACATAGTTCGTCTCTCTCTGTTTACGATGCAATTACTGTATAATGTAACTGTGGGACCCTCACTTAATACCTCAATTAATAATCCTGACATACCTGTCATTTGCTGACAGATGAATCGAACGATAGCTGTGTGTCCCCGAAGCTTTTGTTTCTAGTTATTTATTCAACAGGTCTTCCCTCATTTTATCATAAACAATAACCAAATTTACATTTTGTTCGAAGGATGAAACTCATCGAGGCGAATACGTGTAAATAAACAGTTATGTTATTATAATATGGGATTGCGCTACAAGAATTCAGATTAGATTCGGTGGAATTATACTGAAATGTTTCCCGGAATATTCCGGTTGAGTGTTTCAGTATAACAAATATACATGAATAAGTAAGGACAATTTTGACTTATTATCTTTTGTAGGGGGCGATCGGAACATTAACGTATCTTAATGCGATGTTCGAGCCATTATAAGATCCATAAAAGATAAGAAAATTTAAAGTAGCCTTTTCTACAGAATTCATCACACTGATTCAAGTTAACGTCGTATATCTTCTGCTGAAAGGCCGCTTATATGAATATTCAATAAGGGGCGATTTTCGAAAAGTTTGTGACTTTGTAGTATTAACTTTAATCTGAAATTTCCAATCTTATCGACGATAATACGCAATATGTTGGCTTATCAATGCCAAATTTGAAACAAATGAAAACAGAAAATAAAATCAGTTCATAGTTTATAAATTGATTTGTTTACAATGCAATATGTTCGATATCGGTCAAATAGGCTGTTCCTTAGCTACCAAAAATAAAGAACATTTGAGAATCTATATTTATTGAAAAATGCGACTCTGATTAGACAACCCACCGCATGAATATAACCCACAAATTCCACAACATTTCTTATATAAAAATGTTTCATGTTTGTCAAAACTCTGATATCAAATAGCCAAGAAATTCAGAAAAGATGAGAGAGTAGAAAGCAAAGGTACCTTTAAAATCTTTAAAGCTTCATAATCTTCATATCTATCTTAATGTCATGGATATTTAGAATATTTGGTAATCTCAATCAACCTACCTGTGTTTCAGCATTTTTTCCTATTAATTATAGCGTTAAAGATGGACGTATGTTTAAAACCAGTCCGTTAAATATATTTATAATAATTATACATCGTGGTCATACACAAAACAGGAAATTTAATTTTCCAATATTCTTATAATAGTATCCATCGAAATTGTTTGCATTTTTAGTGTTTCCAACTGTTTGAAATTCTCTAGACTAGAGAGTCGCCAACTTTTGTTTCCATTGTGTGTACACCGAGTTGAAAACAATTTGAGAAACATTTTAGTTGACAATAAGCTGTCTCCACCATCAGCAATGTCTCCGACCAACGATGATAATATGCAAGCTAATTCGTTTGTCCATGTGACGTTAAAAGACATGCTCCTGGGCGAAAACAAATCTGCAAGAAGAGTATTCTTTGGATGTTTATCGCCAAAAATGGGAACACGGTTTCTAACATTTGTTTTCAATTTTTTTTGCTAACTCGAGGTCATTACAGAAACTTTTGTCACCAACACGTGTTGACAACACAAAACTTGCAACTTTTCTTCAAGGGATGTGCATCATAACATAGTAGAACAAACAAGTTTTATATAATTATATTCTTCCAGTGCCTTGATTTGATTATACAATTTATAGTAGTTCGGAAATTTTGATAATGGTTAACCTTTTGAGTAACTTATTAGCTGAAATATTCATGGATAATATAGAATAAACTATTCACTCTCACCCATTTTTCAAGACAATTATTTATTGAATAGTTGATGGAATCCGTCATTACTACGTGATAATTTAACATGATAAACAAAACTAAATTTGAATTTACTACGTTTATTATCACAAAATATTTTGAAAAATATAACACTGCGATGTGACCGAAATTGCAATTGCAGTGTTATATTTTTCAAAATATTTTGTGATAATAAACGTAGTAAATTCAAATTTAGTTTAGTTAAATTATTTATTGGTTTAGATTCGTAGATGATATATTAGTATGTTCTACGGAAACTGATAGATAATTGATGATTCTTATCGATTTTATTAACTCGATACATCCAAATATCAAATTCACAACGGAGATGGAACAGAATAACTCGATTGATTTTCTATATCTCACTATAACTGAATCCAACAATAAACTTGATTTTCCCTTACAGACACTATAA